>JAWQEG010000317.1:110000-112500 GCA_033782935.1 Petrolisthes cinctipes
CACCACCACCACCACCACTGCACCAAACCCAAACCCTGACCTTGAACTTTAAAGAGGATCTGTTGTAAAAGTTTCTTCGCATCTCGTCTGAGCTACGCCTGTCTTACATACACCTAAGAATTTTTTTGTGGTGGAAAATTGGTTCCATTGTGTATTTTCATAGAGTGCTTGTCAGACGTCGGCATATAAATAATAATAATAATAATAATAATAATAATAATAATAATAATAAACAATAATAAGTAACAATAATAATAATAATAATAATAATAATAATGAGTAACAATAATAATAATAATAATAATAATAATAATAATAATAATAAATAATAATGAGTAACATTAATAATAATAATAATAATAATGATGATAATAATAATAATAATGAGTAACAATAATAATAATGATAACAATAATAAGTAACAATAATAATAATGAGTAACAATAATAATAATAATAATAATAATAATAAAAAAAAAAAAAAAATTAATAAATACCAAATCAAATAGTTCTCCTAATATTGGTGTGGAGAGTTTGCCTATAATTTGAGAGTACCGACCCAGACAACCAGGACCGTAAACAAGAACATATCGTCGGGTCCCTATGCCTGGGGTACATACATCGGCCGTATAAAATGTATGGCCTTCATACTCCTACTAGCATCTGGCATTGGGACCCGACGATATGTACACTCGTGATACATAATTTCTGACCAGAGTGTGAGGAGCAGAAAGCTTCGAATCGCCTGAGTATTGCTCATTTCCCCACTCAGTACACATAATTATAGAGGCTGAGTTCGAATGCAGGGTATGTGTGTGTGGTGCCTGTCATTCGTCTCTGGTTAGGGATTACGTATCACGAGTGTACAGTCACGAGCACTAATAAGTATACAGCTCTGGTTGAAGTTTCGAAAAGTCCCAATTCACCACAAACTAATTCCAATGGAGATCTTATTGTGCATTTTATTTACTGTCTCTAGGTATTCGAAGCACACCTAGATACTTATTAGTGCTGGTGTCTGTACTTGTCTAAATATCTAAACTCGATGTATTGTACAGTAACGAGCCATAATAAGTTAACAGAGGAGGTTTTGTTGAAGATTCCAATCATTTGACATACCAGTGAACCAATTACAAACATTTATCCTGTCTTATACATACTTACTGGAGTACGTTTTAAGACCCTGTGATCGTGTATGAAAATTGGGTGCTTCTGATTCCTCCTGACTATGCCACGAAACAAGCTTCTTCAATTTAGGTGGTGTTTCGTGGTAATATTTGAAGGACTCATATACTTTCAATTTTCCGACTACATCACAGGGTCCCTTACTACTCCATCAGGCTATAGGTTGACGCAGACCCTGGATACATATAATGGCTTACGACTGTACATTGAATCCAATATGTATCCACACTTGAGGATAGATAGTTGTGTGAAATAATTTGTAGCAGATCACTCGTGTTGCGTTGGTAAGGTTAGTAAGGGAAGGAGTGACAGTGTTTGGTAAATCAGGAACAATTGATTCCACTACTATCCCGTTAAAGCTTTTATTGTACTCCTATCGTATATATTACATGAATAAATACACAGTCACGGAGAGGGCAATGATGTCATTCACTCACTTCCATAATAATAAAAATAAAAATAGAAATAATAATAATAAGAAGAATACAGTAAAATAAAAATAATAATAATAATAATAATAAATACAGTAAATTAAAAATAAAAATAATAATAAATACAGTAAAATAAAAATAATAATAATAATAATAATAATAAATACAGTAAATAAAAATAATAATAATAAAAACAGTAAATAAAAATAATAATGATAAATGCAGTAAATAAAAATAATAATGATAAATACAGTAAAATAAAAATAATAATAATAATAAATACAGTAAAATAATAATAATAATAATAATAAATACAGTAAAATAATAATAATAATAAGAATAATAAATACAGTAAAATAAAAATAATAATAATGATAAATACCGTAAAATAAAAATTAAAATAATAATAAATACAGTAAATAAAAAGAAAAATAATAATAATAATAATAAATACAGTAAAATTAAAATAATAATAATAATAATAATAATAATAATAATAATAAATACAGTAATAAAAATAATAATAATAATACAGTAAGATAAAAATAATAATAATAAATACAATAAAATAAAAATAATAATAATAATAATAATAACAACATATACGATTAAATAACATCAACTCATTACCTGTCTATGATCACACAATGCATACGTATAATAATTATGAAATAAAATATGTATTAGATGGAAATTCTCTTATTGGTTGAAAGTCTTCGAGTCCTCCAAACTGTGCCACGAAACACACGTCCTAAGGTTATTTTTTTAAGGGGAATCCGTTTTGTGGAGGGAGGAATAAATACAGTAAATAAAAATAATGATAAATACAGTAAAATATAAATAATAATAATAATAAATACAGTAAATAAAAATAATAATGATAAT
>JAWQEG010000317.1:115000-117500 GCA_033782935.1 Petrolisthes cinctipes
TATTAGGAAAGATGGATAAAAGTGGCCACAATATTAGGAAAAATGGATAAAAGTGGCCACAATATTAAGAAAAATGGATAAAAGTGGCCACAATATTAAGAAAAATGGATAAAAGTGGCCACGATATTAAGAAAGTGGCCACGATATTAGGAAAGTGGCCACGTTACACTAAAATTTGGGACTGAGAAGCAAACAAGCAAAATTATATAAAGGACAAACAGCCAGTCATCCAACCATTCAACCAATTGCTAGCCATCTATCCATCCACCCATCCATCCATCCGTCGTCCAGGCAGTCAGTTATCCACCCATCCATCCAGCCAGGCAGTCAGTCAGTCAGTCAGTTAGTTATCCATCCATCCATCCATCCATCTATCCATCCATTCATTCATCCAGGTAGTCAGTCATTCAGTTATCTATCCATCCATTCATTCATCCATCCATCTATCCATTTATCATCCATCCATTCATTCATCCATCAGGCAGTCAGTCAATCAGCCAGTTATCTATCCATCCATCTATCCATCCCGTCTGCCATCCATCCATCCATCCATCCAGTTGGTCAGAAAGTTTATGTGGTGTTCCTTATCTATAGAGAGATAGGTAGAGTGTTGTTGTGGTAAGTCTAGTGAGTGAGTGAGTGAGTGAGTCTGTCTGTCTGTCTCTGTCTGTCTCCCTGGTGATTCACTTTGGTCTATAGCCTACTCACTCACTCCCTCCCTCCCCTCCCTCCCTCGGGTAAATGCTCTCAAGTTTCTCTCCCTTTATCATTCACTTCCTCGACACACACACACACACACACATATGCACACACGCATGCATACAAACACACATGCACAAATACCCATACAACACGCAGACACACACACGACGCAAGCATTGACACACACACACACACACACACACACACACAGCCGTTCAAATAAACTGGAGGAAGATAAGAGGAACAACACTAACTGAACACTTATTTACAAACCCATACATATATTATAGTCTTTAGTCTCCTCAAGGGAATAGATAGTACAATGATTGCCACCAAACTATTCCAGGCAACAGGCCATCATTATTTTCGTTGATCTGGTCCTGTTTCCTGGCATACTTTGGGGGAATAATAGAACTCCAATGGCTAAATTCATTCATCTTATATGGAGGAAATATATACTGTATAATATCCATATGGTAATAACAATGACTTGATACAGATATACGATGGTTCTGTGTGTAGTGTGTCTAGGTGAAGGAAATCATCATACCGGTATATGTATTATTATGAACTGTACTGTATACTGGCTTTATGGCTGGACACCTTTACTCTCCGAGGTGCTCACCGGCTGTAGCGATAAAACCAACCATAGGATATCCTTGAAAATAGTCACATTGCCTTTCCCAGCTCATTTTATCGCTATCATAACCAGCCTAAACTAAACTAACCTAACCAGGGGTGGAGCCAATATACAGTTGGTAATAATGCTACTGGTATATAATGACTCTGTTGTGTGTCTAAGGGGAGGGACACATCATACCGGTACACCAGAAATAAAAGTACACAAAAAGTTTCCTTCCATCGTTCTATCTATGGTGCAAAGAAATTAGTAGTACATTCACGAACACAAATAAGTATACAGGTGTGCTTCGAATACCTAGAGACAGTAAATAAATGCAAAATTAGATCTCCATTGGAATTACTTCGATGGTGAATTGGATTGTTCAAAGCTCCAACCAAAACTGTATACTTATATTATAGTGCTGGTGACTGTGTAGGCTACATCTACAGTCAAATAACCACCAACACTCTCCTTCCCTTGTGCAAATATATCAGTATCATATCTAAATATAATCATACAACACCTTGTGTCAATTCAACCCCCTCAATTACTACTATGAGATGCTGCAAAATCATGTATGTGTTGTTCTTTATTACCAAGATATTTACTACGATGGGAGGGAAGGTGTCGGTGGATATTTGACTGTGGCTGTACATCTAAATAATACAACACCTCCATATGTCAACACAACACAACCCCCTCCATTGTAATGATGAGGTGCTACAATAATCATACATGTGTTGTTCTTTATTACCAGAATAATTACATCAAAGGAAGGGATATTTTGTGGATATTTGATTTCGGCTGTACGACCATGCCATCGTCAGTACCATCAGTGTGTTCTTGGATACAGCCCTGGGAGCCACAATGACAACAACGACAACACCAATACTATTATATGGTATTAAGGGGAGGTTCTCTTGTTGGTATATTGGTGGGCTAATAATTCCTACAAACTATCCCAGGAAACAAGTCACCTTTATATTACTAATAGGGAATATGTTTGGTTATATAGTTTGTAGGATTCAGTAGCTCTCCAATTGACTAAAATGAGGTGCTATATGGGGAGATTCTCTTGTTGGTGAAATGGAAGGTCTCTGATTCCTCCAAACTGTGTCACACAAAAACAGATCCCATATTGGTACACACATCATTGGATGAGTAGGTTTCCTGGTA
>JAWQEG010000317.1:122500-202500 GCA_033782935.1 Petrolisthes cinctipes
CCAGCGTTGTCAGTCCTCTTCTCCTGTACCAGTTATAAGTGCAGGCAATTGTACATAAGTGACAGTGTTGGTGAGTTTATTAGGCCTATAAGGTAGTGAAAGAATATAAAACTAACTGATAGTATGTGAACTAAACAACTGACAGTATGTGTATTAGAGAGAGTAGGATAGTGACGGAGTATAAACTATAAAACTGATAGTATGTGTGTTAGAGAGAGTAGGATAGTGACTGAGTATAAAACTGATAGTATGTGTGTTAGAGAGAGTAGGATAGTGACTGAGTATAAACTATAAAACTGACAGTATGTGTGTTAGAGAGAGTAGGATAGTGACTGAGTATAAACTATAAAACTGACAGTATGTGTGTTAGAGAGAGTATAGGATAGTGACTGAGTATAAAACTGATAGTATGTGTGTTAAAGAGAGTTAGAGATATAAAATAAAAGTAAATAATAGACAGACGTAAAGGGAGGTGATGGTAAGAGAAGCTCAAATCTAGAGTCTTTCGTCTTAAGAGGGAAATAGGAGCATGAGGGAGGGAGGGGGAGGAGGGAGAGTAAATTAAGGATGACAAAGACGACATGAGGTGAAGAGACCATAGTGGAGGGAGCTGTTGAATGCTGGTTTACAGGGAAAGATTAGGGGTAATTTGAGAGGTATGTCCGTGTATGTGTGTGTGTGTGAAATAACGTGTGTGTCTGTGTGTGTGTGCGTGTGTGTGTGTGTGCAATAACGTGTGTGTGTGTCTGTGTGTGTGCAATAACGTGTGTGTGTGTAATAACGTTTCGTGTCTGTAGGATTATACAAGTGACTATACTGTTACCGTTTACATACATACATACATACATACAAGTCATATCTCATAATATATGTATCATTATAGCCTAAAGGTATAGGGTACAGACGAAATCATAACTTCATCGAAACTTTCCTTCCATCACTAGAATTGTCTTTGTAACAGAGTACAACACAGGCATCAGTATGTTACCCCACCCTGGAATGGTATAGAGGCCAGCAACTGTGAGACAATAGCACTGCCAAGTTAAAGAGTAAAGTACATGCACAAGGATGTTTCTCCACAGTAAACCTCATTAAAATTGGGGTCAGGAAAGACTTATGTCTTTGCAAACAAGTAAATATTGCTTTTACATCGAAGACAACAAGTGTGACGAGTGAATGTGTTGAAGTCAACCCAAGATATTATCAAATGTGTGCGAAACAATATAAAGATGTGAATTGTGAGATTTACAACCCTCATGTAAATTCATATACCGAGTTCATACAGTACAATTGTACAAAGGAACAGTTGTTGATTGTTGTCATTACTTACAATGTATATGTAAATAAAAAAAGACAAGTTACGATATTTTCCAATAAGTCATTGTGAGTTTATGTCAGCCATTACACTGCTGCTTTTCCAAGGTTGCTTTGAAGAGAGAATATGTGACTGAGTGAATGTGGCTCCACATACAACACTGATTGGGATAATTACATTCCAACCTACTCCTGTCACCAGAAGTTACATGTAAAATCGCCTGCAATGAGCAGAGCTCGTTTAGGTGTACAGCCTCACAAGAAAACAATCGGTAATAAAACACATGATTATACGAATCAATAAATATACAATTGTGGTACGGTTGTCCACAGGAATTCTTACACAGGCTATATGAAAAGAGAGGTCATTATAGTGCAACTACTGCAGTAAATTATCTACCAAGTGACTAGGTAAAAATTGCAAAACAAAAAAACAAATAATAATGTTGTATTAGAGTTACATAGTGTTACATTTCCCATATGTTGTAAACCTTAAAAAAGAACAGGGTGTGTACCAATTCTTGTGGCCAATAGTACATGACCAAGAAACCTGAATTGTTTTGACATCCCGGTTTGGCAGGGTGTCAATTGTGCAGGTCATAATATTTTATGTTTGTTCACAGATAATGAATTTGCATACTACATTTTTAATAACATAACCGTATAGCAAGACGTTGTACTACATCAATATTGCTATGGGTTGTGTTATGAAGAGCAATAATTCTTCCATGTATTGCAACTCACTGCCACTAATACCAACCCCACTGTAGTATCGTACCAATAGTTTCATTAATTTCCCACCAGCTTCCAGACAGTCATACCCATAGTTATTTAGGAGGGTGTAAAGGACCTGGGGTGTGTGGCATGGTCTAAACTCTAAACTCTTGTGGGTAGATCACATTTGCTGGCCTAGGGGGGTGGGGGGTGGGGGGTGTAACTTACTCACATATATAATTATTTATATGCACGGAATAAATGTGATTATTTGGATCACAATACACGTATACTACACAACACATAATATCGTGTAAAGGGCGTATCAACAGCATACATTATGTCACTTGTTTTTTAGCATCATCCAATCTACGATGGGGAGAAATCATGCGTGAAGAAGGAAATTTTATGTGAACATTTAATTTCTGAAGCACCATGGATGATACTAGATCAAGTTAGGTTTCAGCGTCTCTGACAACAGTGGTTTACAGATTGCAGTCCAAGGTTACATGTTGTGTTTCTTTTATCATTACACAAGCCATCAGACTCACTTGGTTAATGTGGGAAGAGTCCTACACTTTTACTTTTATCTATATTTCAAGTAAGTTGGAATTTTTTTTTTACATTTGTTACAAAGTAAATAATTTCAAATGGTTTCAAGCCTAAATATATGAGGCATGTTCCTTCCAGGCTACTGACCCAGTGTAAGGGAGGAATATCCGAAGATGTCGTAAATCTATTCCTTCAAACTGACCTTTATTATATTAACCCTCAACAACCAACTGGCTAACCTTAGACACTTTCATTAAGTACAGTGATATCCCTAGACATAGACAGATATATTAACAGTCTCATATAACTAATGTACATCGCAATATTTATTACACACACACGTACGATATTAAACTGTACAGTCACTCATAAAAGTAAAGACACCCCCAGGCAAAACACCTATTAAGTGGTGTGATATCGGTTCTGGTAACATTGTACAGCTGGTCACACTTCCGTGAGGCCCACCCAGCGTTGTCAATGTTGGCCGAGATAACCCCGAAACACTAGTTGTGAGCTCTGCTCGCTCGAACCATTCACTGGTGGGAGGGAGAAGTAAGGAGGGATTTGAGGATGGTAGGGGGGGTGCCTGCCTATACAAGAGAGGTGAGAAATTATTCTTGGGGAGGTGAAAAATGAATGGAAGCTTTAATAAAAGTACGAAAATAAACCCGGTTATCAATTATTTATATACCGATATTCGTGTCAATTATTAACATCATTAAAGGTAAGATTAATTTTTTCATATTATGATGTAACACAAAAACAACTGAGGTAACATTATTGTATACTTTTTTCGTATAATATTTAATGGTTATTATCAAGCACTAAACGCTGAAAAATACTTACACAATAACTGAATAAGAATCATGAACTAGAATGCTATTTATTAAATGAAGCAAATGTGAATACCTTTATATTACATGTGTCAAGTGTTGATACCACTAACACACACTTCCATTTCCCCCGTATCTACCTAACAGTTTATAATCGTGTCAAATATCAAGGCTCTCATTATCCCTCACGTGATAGCAACCATGTAATATTCTGAATACTTTTAATAATAGCTCGTTGTATTGAATATAGTGAACACGTGCTGTTTGATAATTGACTATAAATCCCTCAGTATTTCATCTGTTTCTAGGTAGCAATTTTTTTTTATTTTGGCAGATAATACATGTTAGCAGAGAGAGGCCAGGGAGATTGCGTCTGGCACCCACAGGCTTGTCAACTGTATTTTTTTTTTTTTTTTTTTTTTTCATTAATTAGAGATTGACGTTGACTCTAGTCTCGTTAGCCCAAATTAGTTTTGATACTCGAAGAGGATTATGAGTTGGTTGAAAACCACTAAACTGGTAAGGGTATTGAATACTGAGTGTGGAAATATTCCCTCTCCAACATGTTGGCAGTCCTGATGACTTGAAGATGTGTAAGGTGGTGCAGTCAGTCAGTTCACAAGACAAGGTGTATATGGAAATTCACACTAATATCAACCTTGTAGCAGAAGACAGTAAAGACCAAAACGGCATCAAATACAACGGTGTGAGTATTGGTAGAGTGTATATGGAAATTCACACTAATATCAACCTTGTAGCAGAAGACAGTAAAGACCAATACGGCATCAAATACAACGGTGTGAGTATTGGGAAGGTGTTGTATGATGGGAAACACAGGATTTCAGACCTTAACTCGCCTTCAATAAAGTTTAATTTTAAGAAATGTTGAAAATAGTTGCCAGCTTCTTTATTAACTTGTCCGATGAAACCTCAGCTGTGCATCCCATGTATTACTTGATGGAACTATTACAATGTTTAAATAAATATGAATATATTTCTCTCGCAACTCATGACAGATAAAACCAATAGAACCTCTGTCACCAACATTATTATGTTATGTGTGTGTGTACTGGCTTATATAATTATATAAGTGTATTACATGCACACAGAAAAGAGAGATACACACAGAGAAGAGAGATACAAAGCAAATAATAATTTTTGCTACCAAGAGACAAATGACAAACATAGGGTTTCATAGTCAAATTCCAATATTTCAATACTACAGGATATTACTAAAAGTATTCAGAATATTACAAGGCTGCTATCACGTGAGGGATAATGAGAGCCTTGATATTTGACACGATTATAAACTGTTAGGTAGATACGGGGGAAATGGAAGTGTGTGTTAGTGGTATCAACACTTGACACATGGTGGTGAAATCACACTGGCGTGATGATCATAAACGGTGAATAAAACCCACTCTTGTTGACGGAAATAATATATTAATCCATACAGTTTCGGTGGACACTGCCACCATCTTCAATGGTCATTCCTTTCTTCTCGCTAAACCACTGAAGATGGTGGCAGTGTCCACCGAAACTGTATGGATTAATATATTATTTCCGTCAACAAGAGTGGGTTTTATTCACTTGACACATGTAATATAAAGGTATTCACATTTGCTTCATTTAATAAAGAGCATTCTGGTTCATGATTCTTTTTCAGTTATTGTGTAAGTATTTTTCAGCGTTTAGTGCTTGATGATAACCATTGAATATTATACGAAAAAATACCGTATACAGTAATATTACCTCGGTTGTTTTTGTGTTACACCATAATATTAAAAACTTGATCTTACATTTAATGATGTTAATAATTGACACGAATATCGTTATATAAATAATTGATAACTGTTTGGAGGAAGGTTGGTTTGCTCGAAACATTATCCCAACACATGCTTCGTCTCATCTACCATTAGTTACAAATGTGTCGAGCAAATCAACTTCATCTCTCAAGCGCCATCACTGACGTCACGTACACTGTTGCCAGAACCGATATCACAAGTATAAGAAGATGACTGGCCTGTGGGGGTCTTAATTTTTATGAGTGACTGTACATTAGGGAGATACAACACAACACACAACACATCTCCCTAATGTACAGTTTAATATCGTACATGTGTGTGTGTGTAATAAACATAGCGATAGGTCCCACACCTGGTATGGTATATAGGTGTTCCTAACACAGCTGATGTGGTGCCTCCTAAATTAATGGTAGAGCTATTTAATAAACTATACAGTATTTCTCCCTCTTGTTGCTGTTTACTTTCAACGTCACATTTGTTATAATTATATATTATTCTCGAAGTACTATTCATCTCAAGTGGCCGGCCAGACAATTATCGAATCTATGTCGAACTAAAAATCAAATTCATATAGTAATTTTAACTTGGGCCGAGGTAATCTTCCCAATTTCTTCTTATTTTCTCAGATTCCACTGGCAATAAAAGCAGTCGGCGACTGGGTTAGGTCTGGAAAATGGCCTCGGTTCAAGTAAGGAAAGGGAAAGGTTGTGCTTCTAATTTGATTGAAGGTATTGATTTGCTTGGGTTTGGCTGCAGGGTCTCTATGGTTCATTGTCACCTTATACTTAACAATAAGTAAAGGTCTGTGTTAACACGATAAACAATATTACATCCAATTAGCGTTACAACTGTCTGTTAAATGTTAGCCAGTGGGAGCTAACAACTACTGTACTTGTTAATGAAACTATCTCATGCAAGGTCTTACAACTGTAATTTCTCTCAGCTAATGGTTAATGAAAATGACACTGGCAATGTTTTGAATAAATAGTGTCATAATTTCTAGGTGGGTGTAATTTTGATCATGCTTACATTCCCAATACTGTACTATATAATTCTTAGTCCTGGCAGTCAGTCTCCTACACTGATGTTGAATCCAGGAAAGGTTATATTTTTTCTGTATTGCAGCAAAACTCCATCACTTCCCTTCCAGCTATATTCAGACCTTCAATACATGCTCGATATTTATTCCAATGTTAATTAATTTTCAATAATTTTCGTGTCTATACAAGGGTTTAGCATACGAGTTATTTACCTTGGTCTGTATTACTCGAAAAAGCTAAGAAATGAGAGGTGGTGTTTTTAAGTCAGATTATTCAATGGCTCCCAGTAGTGACATTGTTCGAATTGGTACATTTGCTAGGGCTTGGGCAGCGTTCAGTTTTCATTTTTCATCCTGTAATTCATCAATGCATGGTTCATATTATTGCAATTCCCTAAATAATAAGGTGGATTTCTTTTTCAATGGGGAATCCATTCCTCATGAATGTTAATGTTCAAAAACACACTGTACAGTATAACCTTGACACTAACTTGTCAATTCGGGCCTAATATATTCCTATACCTGAAAAACTTAACTCACTTTCAGTGTTTGTAAAAACTAGGTAGAGTCTGGAGGTGGCACCGTTTCACCTTCTGTAAGTGATTTCTTTATATTTTCTTGCATTAGTTAATGAATCAGGTACTGTACATAGGCCTGAATCAAGATCAATATATCAATGCCACAGATTACTTTGAAACACAGCCTGATATAATATAAAAGACTGGGAAATGAGGAAGAGACTTGTAAAGGTTCCTGAGAAACCTTGGCATGGACCTGTCACATAATATTAATCTTTGTTATGGTAGACGTCGGCAAAAACATAACAAAACTCCATCATAATGTGGCAAGAGAAAGAGTAAGTAAGATATCTCAGTACGGTACCTTTCAACTAACTGAAAACCTCTTTAAAGACTACTGGAACCTGCCTATACACTAACAAAGACGGAGAGGTCCCTGAGTACAATATAATCTACTGGTAATACTTGGCTGCATGAAGGGACGGTCGGGCCATTAAGGGGAGAGAGAGACTTTTTTTTTTTTTTTTTTTTTACGGTAAATTGGAGGGCGACTGAATCCTCCCAACTAGGTCACCAAACAAATCCCTTACTAGTAACATTGTAGGTAATTGGTTTCCTAGGATAGTTTGGAGGAATCAATAACCCTTCATAATTATATTCTCTCACTGCGCCACATATTTTGTCCCAACCCTGTTAGGCTACGTCTCTCTTCATTTTTCATTTCCCCCAATTCCTTTATGATTATCTACTCAATCGCTTTTCCCAACACAATTTACAGTCTGGGACCTTTCAGAGCCAAGCGTCATAAAGTGTGTGTGTGTGTGTGTGTGTGTGTGTGTGTGTACAGGCACTCGTCACTTACAGGTGATCGAAAGGTAAAATAATTATACCCCCAAAAATCTGTATTTAACTTTTTTTTTTATTTATTTACCTTTTTGAATGCTTCCCATCCAACACTTAAACTCCCTTGTCAATATCTAAGGAAAGACCGATTGATTGACTGATAATAGGCGCAGCAACAGCGAGGTCATATAGCGCCAGAAAAAGGTAATAGAGAGGTGTGACAGCAAGCAGGAAGGAAATAGAAAAAAAAGAGTATCTAAGGAGAGGGTCTCTAGTTGGTGATATGGATGGGAGCCACGGTACTGATTTCTACCATCTATCTATACCCTTGAAAAACAGACCACTTCCATGTTGGTATAGTAAGGGATATGTTCCGTGGAAAGGTTGGAAGAATCACGGTGCTCTAATGTACACTCGCAATCCAAAATTTGTATCCAGGTCTTGTCAAAGTTTCGAATCATTTGACATACTAGTGAACCAATTACAACGCTTATCCTGTTTCATATTTGTTGGGCTCGCTTAATACTCGATCAGGCTATTCGAAGCAAGCCTGGATACCTATTTTGGATTGCGAGTGTACAGTCACGAGCACTAAAAAGTATTCAGTTGTGCTTCGAATACCTATGGAGACAGTAAATAAATGCACAATAAGAACTCCATTGGAATTACTTTTTTGGTGAATTGGACTGTTCAAAGCTTCAACCAAAGCTGTATACATATTAGTGCTCGTGACTGTACCAAAATTTGTATTACCCCCTCTTAATATTAATGAACACTGGAATAAACAAACTAAAGAGAATATTAAATCAGTATATATTGCTTCAGAGGAGTGGAAGACATTGGAAGGAAATGACTACATAATATACAGCCATAATCAAATATCCACCAATATTTTCCTTCCATCGTGCCAATAAATCACTATCATATCAAAATATAATCATACAACACCTTGCGTCAACTCAACCCCTCAATTATCATTATGAGGTGCTGCAAAATCATACGTGTTGTTCTTTATTACCAAGATATTTACTACGATGGAAGGAAAGTGTCGGTGGTTATTTGCAAATTCTAAAGTATATTTATCTAGACTTTGGTTACTGACCCTACAGTCCCGAGGTTGAGGTATTAAAAAAAAAAAAAAAAAAAAAAAAAAATTATATATATATATATATATATATATATATATATATATATATATATATATATATATATATATATATATATATATATATATATATATATATATATGCAAACATACATGCAGACATACATACAACTTTATTTAATATATATATATAGACAATACGAGATAAGAGGCCAGTCATCTGCACAGTAAATATGGAGCAATTGATTCCTCCATTAAACTATTCCAAGCAACAGACTACAAGTACATGTGTTAACCTGGTCCTGTTCCCTGGCATACTGTACTTTGGAGGAATTAAATGTACACACTCCCCTTAATGTAATACGATATACTGACTGTTGTTCTAGTACCAGACAAACAGACAGACAACAAGGTCATGTGACATACCATTAAGGACCCTGTGATTGTGTAACAGAATTGGAGGCTTCTGATTTCTCCTGACTATACCACGAAACAAGCTCCTTCCATATAGGTGGTGTTTCATGGCAATATTTGAAGGACTCGTGATCGTGTGTGATACTTGATGACTACTGATTCCTTCTGACCAGGCCCTATGCCACGAGACAATTAAGCTCCTTCCATGTACAGCCACAATCAAATAACCACCAACACTTTCCTTCCATCGTGCAAATAAATCACTATCATATCAAAATGTAATCATACAACACCTTACGTCAACTCAACCCCCTTAAAAATCATTACGAGGTGCTGCAAAATCATACATGTGTTGTTCTTTATTACCAAGATATTCACTACGATGGAAGGAAAGTGTGGGTGGATATTTGATTGTGACTGTACAGTAGATGGTGTTTCGTGGCAATGTTTGAAGGACTCTCAAACTCTCAAAAAACCAAAACAAAATGATTCTCCAATTATCTAACTACATCACAGGATTCCTTAAATAAAAAAATAAAAAAGTTTACAATTTGAAACGAGCGTCACAAGAACACCAATTAAATAAATAAAGAGATAAAGCATTACATAAGATGTTATAATTAATATGACCTTGTGTGTATTGTTGAGGATTTACTGAACTTTGTCTATCTCCTTCCAAAATCACCAAAGCAAAACTAGACAAAACAAAATATCGTCACACTCACTTTCATAAACAAACAATCTGCCCAAGTCATCTTTATTAATTTACTTATATTATGTACATCCTCTCATAAGATGTACTGTACGTAAAAAAAAAAAAAAAAAAAAAAAAAAAAAAATATAATAATAATAATAATAATAATAATAATAATAATAAATAGAAAAAAAAATCCATAAATTTACGAAAAAATAACTTTTGTCATTTTGTTTATGAGTGTGTGGATAAATCCGTGTTGGAGTGCAAAGTGAATAACCCGTAGTAGCAAGAGAAGGGAGTGCAGGGATGAAGGAGACATGTTTACTGATTATACTGAAGGTCAAGGCTTTTAGCTCACTCACTCACTCACTTGGAGGGGGGAAAGACTACCCAAACCAGTTTAATAATCAAAAGAATCTGACACCCTAACCTTGTCAGTACTTTGTCTTTATAATCCACTGTTATATAAGTTGATTGTAGAGTGAAATAGTGATGGTTGTGATGGTAGGTATCTTCACCAGTACTCGAGGTTTGTTTTCACACATTACCTGGGTTTACAATCACTACTGCTATCTCTGTATTTTGACACTTCATCGTGATGCAGTTGTCAGAACACACACACACACACATATATATATATACTAAAATAAGTGTGTGTGTGTAGTTGTTGTTATTGGACACACACACACACACACACACACACATATATATACAGTATACTAAAAGAAGTGTGTGTGTAGTTGTTGTTATTGGACACACACACACACACACACACACACACACACACACATATATATACTAAATGAAGTGTGTGTGTGTAGTTGTTGTTATTGGACACACACACACACACACACACATATATATACTAAAAGAAGTGTGTGTGTGTAGTTGTTGTTATTGGACACACACACACACACACACACATATATATACTAAAATAAGTGTGTGTGTGTTGTTGTTGTTATTGGACACACACACACACACACACACACACACACACACATATATATATATATACTAAAATAAGTGTGTGTGTAGTTGTTGTTATTGGATTATCCTACTACTGTATCTCGAGTCTCACTTTTTCAGTCTCTAACCACATGAGGGTTTCTCTTTAAACTCAGCTTTTTCCTGGAGCAAATAGTTTCCATGAGCAGTGCAAGGAGTATAAAGTGCTAATTCTCATGTCCAATACATAGGCTACTGTACCTCATAGTCTATATATGTTAAGTTAGTACCAATATCACTGTACCAATATGTACTGTGTTACATTATAAACCACAACCACTGTACTGCAATGACCAATATGCCAACTATGACGCCAGAGACTACACTTGGTTTGTATGACGACAGAGAGACGCTAGTTCGTATATATATATATATATATACCCCAAGGTTATATTATAGTCACATTGTAACTGTTGTAACCCACTCAGCTCCACCAAACCAAACATCATTACGCTAGCCTATATATTAATCTCCCATGGCACCTCAACATAAAATCTGAGAGCCAATTCATTTATGGTTTATAATTATATTGTATACTATGACAGAATGTTGAACTGATTCGTCTAATTACTAAACAATAATTTCTTAGGCAGTATTTTCATATTTAGCTTATATATATAATATTATATAACAATGACAGTAATGAAGATATGAAATAAAATCAATGTTAGGCAATCTATGAACATGATCATCAATTTTCTAGAAAAATTAGAAAGGCAACCCAAGTAGGATATGCGAGCCATATAGAGATTAAGGTATAAGTATATTGAACATTAATCACTCAGTCATACATTGCAGTTCTCACTTTAGGATCGGAGTTTTTTTACATGTTTATGGACTTCAAAGATTATGTTATCTTCTCTTGTGTAATAACAGATTTGAGTCTCTATTGGTATTATTGGTATAAAGTAGTGAAACCCCTTAAGGTAAAGTACACTCGTCATACGTAATGTCTGATCAGAGATGAAAGGCAAGCACTACACACACACACACACACACACATACCCTGCATTCCAACTCAGCCTCTATATCAGCGTTTCCCAACCTGGGGTGCTAGCACCCCCTGGGGGTGCTGAAATCAATTATCGGGGGTGCTGGGAAGTGATGCACACATGGCAGTAAAACATCACGTCCTAGCAAGGCGCGACCAAATGTGTCGTTTCATATTTTCATCTGTAAAAGAAGTGATGACACTTCACTTTCTTTTATCCTTCTAAATTTCTAAAATCTAATAACAAGATATTAGTTAGGGGTGCTGGACTGCTTAGACATGACAACAGGGGGTGCTATGGTCGGAAAAGGTTGGGAAACGCTGCTCTATATGTTTACTGGGTGGGGAAATGAGCAATACCAGGCAATTGGAAGCTTTCTGCTCCTCACACTCTGGTCAGAAATTATATATCACGAGTGTAGTGTTGGTAAATCTAGAGCAAATGGTTACTCAGGTCCTCATGTTTCCTGGCATACGGTACACTGAAGGAATCAAGTATAGTAGGACCTAGGTTACCCCCGTCAACGTGGTTCTGGTTTGGAATCAATGTTGTATAGTTGGCATTGATCTTCAACCACTATAATTATTGTCTTGCCCTTCTTCAACTGGCGTGATGTGTCAAAGATAATGAAAGATTGGGATATAAACTGGACGACATAATGATGATACGAAGAGTTTGGGATATTTCCTGAATATTGTACAGTCGGCTGCAAAAATATACTCTCCCCGAAACTCACTCACTTCACGATTGCCCCCTAAGTATTAGTGAATGTACAGTCGGTGGCAAAAGTGGTGTCGCTACATCTGTCACGGCATGAAGTACCGTACAGTGTGGAAATATAATAAGCTTCACAGGCCAGGCTCGTAAACTGAAAACCCGGAGAAGTAAATTAATTTGTCCCTTGTGTCTGGTGAATGTGTTTGTTTGATGATTATCCTTTATGTTAACCTTCAACAAGTGGTGAGTGAGGCGACACAACATTAGGCCACGGACTGCACTCCACCCAAAGTTTCACACATTGGGCTGCTTGCCATCATACCTCTTTTAACGTGTTGACATTTCTTTGGCCAGCGTTGCAAAGTTTGCTCATAAAATTTATCGAACGAGTCAATACTATACCAAACAGCTTCAACCATTCACAGGCATAAGACTACTATACTTATATCGCTCTCTGGATGGTTTGTTTATAGAGCAATTCAATATTCACATTCTCTCTACTTTTTTTGGCCTTTTCCCTCTTCTATATACCCGTCTCTCCAGTACATCCTATATATATTGTCAGTGTCCTTTCCTACCTAAGATAAGAAAGAGATAAAATATACATTCAATTCTTTCAAGGAATTTCGTCATGTTTCTTTAAAGGGATGAAGGTTATGCATGAGCTGAGGTGAATGAATGCAGTGAACGGAAGGTGAATGTATGCAGTGAATGGAAGGTGAATGTATGCAGTGAACGGAAGGTGAATGTATACAGTAAACGGAAGGTGAATGCATACAGTGAACTGAAGGTGAGTATGCAGTGAACGGAAGGTGAATGCATACAGTGAACGGAAGGTGAATGTATGCAGTGAACGGAAGGTGAGTATGCAGTGAACGGAAGGTGAATGTATGCAGTGAACGGAAGGTGAATGCATACAGTGAACGGAAGGTGAATGTATGCAGTGAACGGAAGGTGAATGTATGCAGTGAACGGAAGGTGAATGTATGCAGTGAACGGAAGGTGAATGCATACAGTGAATGGAAGGTGAATGCATACAGTGAACGGAAGGTCAACTACACTGTATACACTATATTTGCCGTGTGACAAATTAAGTAATCAATCATTTGGGACACGATACAGCAGAGCAGTTCGTCCCTGACATGAGAGAGGGTGATCACAATCGACCCGCCTTCCTCACAACTAATTTAAAGGCACAAACAGTACGAGGTGTTGGTATTTATGCGGCTCTATTATGACTATCAACAACATTAAGGGTAACATTAAGTAAGGATAACATTGTTGGTATTGATGCGGCTGTATTAGGAATTTCAACAGCATTAAGAAGGGTATAGGCCTAATAGAGTATTGATACATACAAAGTCTAATCCTACCCAATTATACTCAATGAGGAACCCCGCTTCAGTTGTGTCTGTTTCATGTGGAAGGATATAATACTGTCTGTTTTGCAGGAATTGTGGGGTTAATTAAGGAGGGTTGGCACTACACTTGTATCTTGTATCAGTCAGCAGTTCTTAATTAACCACCAAATGTTTTAGTGTTCATTTGTGCACATAGAAAATAACACCATATTATACATACTCACTAGGCCCTCCATATAAGATGAAAAATGTTAGCACTATATTTTAACACATGCTCAGTAAATGACTTCATCTGTATGGTAATGAATAACAGAAGCCTGGGAAAATATTTAGAGGTCTTCAATGAGGGACTGAGTGTAAAAATGAAGTGGTGGAGACACGTATTTATTCATTGCATATCAAGGGTCTACTGTACAAACCTAACCTATAGAGAGAAAAAAAATATAGTAATATATATACATAGGCCAATATAATTCCCGATTGAAAACTTCCTTGTCCTTGCAGCATCCACTCGACGAAACATTAATGTGTATTTTGGATGAATTCTGGAGGTACTGATTCCACCAAATGATACCAGAAAACTGACCACTTCATTATACGAGTCTGTACAGGAAGGGGATGGATCTGTTTTGTTGATCTGTTTATAGAGTCTAAGAGGACGACGTAAACTCCAAAGTGCCTACAACAAATGAAGGATATACCATGGAATTAATCCTCCATCCATTGTTTTTGGTTTGTTTTATTTTTTTTATTTTTTCGGGGGGAGGATCATCTTAGAATGTAAGGATTTAATGTTTTTTTTATATTGTCGGAAATGCACATTATTGCCGCTGAAGACTAAACAACACACACACACACACACACACACACACACACACACACACACACAGTGATAAAAGCCAAGGAATGGAATAGCTACAGCTGGAAGTCTGGCGGTGACATTCTGGGTGACCGTGAGATGTTCGCTTTACAGGCAAACTGGTAATGCACCGGATGGACCAAATGCCTTTATCAGTGGGTACCGAGGGATGGGAAGGGGAGGGGAAGGGGAAGGGAAGGGGAAGGGAAGGGGAGGGGAGGGGAGGGGAGGGGAGGGGAGGGGAAGGGGAGGGGAAGGGAAGGGAAGGGAAGGGGAGGGGAGGGGGAAGGGGAGGGAAGGGGAGGGGAAGGGAAGGGGAGGGGAAGGGGAGGGAAGGGGAGGGGAAGGGAGGTGAGAGGAGAGTAGGGAAAATGTGCTTGGGGACGGAAGGAGGGAGGGGAGAGGAGGGAAAGGAACGGGAGGGGAGGGGAGAAGAAGATTTTATGCATCATGCGTACAGACTCATGGTGTTGGTCATTAGAACAATCAGTGTTGTCACATTAACACATTTTCCCTCAGCCTACAAGGATGTAATCTTTGCTCTTACAGCCGGGTACCTACTTATTGCTGGGTCAACAGGGACATAGGGGGCTGGGAATACTGTCCAATTAATGTGTATGGGTTCGGAGGGTGGGAGAGGAGGGGAGGGAAAATGTACAGTTGCCCACACATGAATTTGGTACGTCTCGCTAGGCTACTTGTGAGATACCTACAACATGAAGGGAAGTGAGAAGGGAAGTAAGTACGGCAGCCTATGATGAGAAAGAAGGCGGTACTACAGATGTGGGACTTCATGCACATAATGAAACAGAAATAACGGTACGACATTTGAGATGAGAAACTAGTTGAGGAAATTAACGCAAGACATCAACATAAAGTGATGGGAGGAAATGAGGGGAAATGATAAGGGGTAGTAGGAAGGAATGAGAAGTGCATATAGAATATTCAGGGAAGGAAAGGCGTGAGGATACAAAATATAGGACACAAGTGGATGAAGGAGATAATAATAAGTAAATGCAGATGGCAAAACTAAGTAGTATTTATATGATGAGATGGGAGGAAAAGGGGGGAAAGGAGATGGGGGTAGAAAGAAGGTATAGGAAGTAGACAGAGAAAATTCATGGAAGGAAAGAGGGAATGATACAACAATAGAACACAAGCAGAAGAAGGAGAGGCTAATAAGAAAATGCAGATGGCAAGTTTACATGAGGAGATAGGGGGAAAGGAGGGAAGGATAGGAGGAATGAATGGGAAGTAGTTATAGTGTAGAAAGGGAAGGAAAGAGGCGAGAATACAAATGGAACACAAGCAGAAGTAAGAGGAGAGGATAATAAGTGAATGCAGATGCCAAGTTTACATGAGGAGATAGGAAGAAAGGAGGAAGAAAGGAGGAAGGATAGGAGGAATGAATGGGAAGTAGTTATAGTGTAGAAAGGGAAGGAAAGAGGTGAGGATACGAATGGAACACAAGCAGAAGTAAGAGGGGATTATAAGTGAATACAGTTGGCAAAATTAACCACATGAAAAGATGGGAGGAATAGATGGGAAGGATATGGGGTAGAAGAATGAATGGGAAGTGGTTATAGTGTAGAAAGGGAAGGAAAGAGGTGAGGATACGAAATGGAACACAAGCAGAAGAAGGAGAGGCTAATAAGAAAATGCAGATGCCAAGTTTACATGAGGAGATAGGAGGGAAGGATAGGAGGAATGAATGGGAAGTAGTTATAGTGTAGAAAGGGAAGGAAAGACGTGATGATACAAAATAATGGAACATAATCAAACGAGGATGAGGATAGGGTAATAAGGGAATGCTGATGGCAAGACTATAGACCAGACTATAATATACAGGAGTTTAGACAATACTGATGAGCTTTACTTAAGGCCTATATAACAACATGTGGTCTGTAGTGCATGGTTCGGTTGTGGACACGTGAAACAGGCCCACTTAATTAAGGAGAGAATCTCTTTTTGGTAAACTAGAGAGGTTCTGATTTCTCCAACCTACAGTTTGTCATGAAGCAGATCCCCCCCCCCACACATTTTTTTTTTTTTTTTTTTTTGTAACTATTGAGTGATTAGTTTCCTTATTATGGTTAGGTTTGGTTTGGTTAGGTTTGGTTTGGTTTGGTTTGGAGGAATCAGTAGCCTTCCAGTTTACCAAAAAGAAATTCTCTCCTTAAGGGGGTGCGGGAATAGGGGGACAGGCTTCGGGGGGGGGGTTTAGGGGGGTACGGGAGTAGGGGGACAGGCTTGGGGGGTGCAGGAGTAGGGGGACAGGCTTGGAGGGGGGGTTAGGGGTGTGTGGGAATAGGGGGACAGGCTTTCTACACACCCCAAGCCTGTCCCCCTATTCCAGCACCCCCCCAATCCAGTCCCCTACTACCGCACCCCCTTAAGGAACCCTGTAATGTAGTCAGAAAATTGTATATAAATGAGTCCTTCAATTACAACCACAACACAACACCTACCAGGCTATAATATCATGGAAGGAGATTGTTTCGTGGTCACCAGGAATCAGGAATCTCTCATACATATACTCTCTCTCTCTCTCTCATACATATACTCTCTCTCTCTCTCTCTCTCTGACACACACACACACACACACACACACACACACACACACACACACACACACAACACACAATACCCACATCTCTCTCTCTCTCTCTCTCTCTCTGACACACACACACACACACACACACACACACAACACACAATACCCACATCTCTCTCTCTCTCTCTCTCTCTCTCTCTCTCTCTCTCTCTCTCTCTCTCTCTCTGACACACACACACACACACACACACACACACACAACACACAATACCCACATCTCTCTCTCTCTCTCTCTCCTAAGCCATCACAGGGTCTTTAATTAACGAGTTATATATATCATAGTAAATGTGGTTGGTGGTCAATCTGGAGTAACTGATTCCTCCAAACTATTTTAGGCAACGGGATACCATTATATTTATTCATTGGTTCTGTTTCCTGACATACTTTGGAGGAATTAAGTCACTCCAATTTACCAAGAGTATATTATTCCCTTAAGGGGGTGCGTGAGTAAGGGGACAGGCTTGGGGGGGTGCAGGAGTAGGGGGACAGGCTTGGGGGGTGCAGGAGTAGGGGGACAGGCTTGGGGGGTGCGTGAGTAGGGGGACAGGCTTGGGGGGTGCAGGAGTAGGGGACAGGGTTGGGGGGTTTTGGGGGGGTGCGAGAGTAGGGGGACAGGCTTGGGGGGTGCAGGAGTAGGGGACAGGGTTGGGGGGTGCAGGAGTAGGGGACAGGGTTGGGTTTTTTTTGGGGGGGTGCGTGAGTAAGGGGACAGGCTTGGGAGGGGGGGGGGGTTTCGGGGTTGCTGGAATAGGGGGACAGGCTTGGGGTGGGTAGAAAGCCTATCTCCTATTCCCGCAACCCCCTAACCTCCCCCCCCTTCCCAAGCCTGTCCCCCTACTCCCACACACCCCCAAAAAAACCCAACCCTCTCCCCTACTCCTGCACCCCCCAACCCTGCCCCCTACTACTGCACCCCCCAAGCCTGTCCCCTTACTCCAGCACCCCCCAAAAAAAACCCCAACCCTGTCCCCTACTCCTGCACCCCCCAAGCATGTCCCCCTATTACCGCAACCCCTTAAGGTGGTAATTCGTTTTTGGTACATACATTGGAGTACCTTGATTCCTCCAAAGTATGCCAGGAAACAAGACCAGAAGAACAAAAATAATAGTGTTCTGTTGCCTGGAATAGCTTGGAGGATTCAGTTACTCCATATTTATTTACCAACACAAAACACAGAGAGATAGAGATAGAGATAGAGAGAGAGAGAGAGAGAGAGAGAGAGAGAGAGAGAGAGAGCTAGGTGGTGGTTTTGGTGGACGAGAGAGAGAGAGAGAGAGAGAGAGAGAGAGAGAGAGAGAGAGAGAGAGAGAGAGAGAGAGAGAGAGAGAGAGAGAGAGAGACCTTCATAGAGTATAGGGAAGGAAGGACTCGTCTCAGCTAACCACCACATCTTGTCTTTAATTCCTTTATAACATTATGCTGGATGAGGTGCCCTGTTTACATTGAACCTGCTACATGTGTCCGCAACTGTACCTGTATAATTATAGGAAGCTGAGGACAAGACGGGACAACATAATTCAAGGGCATGTTATAGTTTAGTTTAGTTTTTATTTTTATTTTTATTTGGAGTAACTAACTGATTTCTCAAAGTATTGCAGGCCACCATTATTTTTGTTACTCTAGTTCTGTTTACTGGTCTATTTAGGAGGAATCAAGGAGCTGTAATGTACGTGCCACCAAAATTGTATTAGCCACTTAATTATTATATTAATGCTGGGGAATGTACAGTCGTGGTCAATAATAATCATCCACATATGAGTGTCTCAAACAATTTGCTGTCTAATGTTTTCACGTTCACATAATATGATGTTATTGTTTTAATTATTATAGAGAGAGAGAGAGAGAGAGAGAGAGAGAGAGAGAGAGAGAGAGAGAGAGAGAGAGAGAGAGAGAGAGAGAGAGAGAGAGAGAGAGAGAGAGAGAGAGAGAGAGAAGAGAGAGAGAGAGAGAGTAAATTATCAGCTTAGTAACAGAGGGAAGCTGTCAAACACTTATTACTGAAGTTACCCCTATATGGATGATTATATTTGACGTACAGTTGGACACATGAATGGGTGGTACAGCCCAGGTGAAAGATACTTGTCCTATTTGAGTAACTAGTGTCTATTATCAGGCCTACTTGCTTTTTATTACCATCCTCAATATTGACTTCTGCCCCTGATGTCTCCTATTTGGCACTAAGGAACTTGATATTGGGAGAAATTGACCATCTTTCACTTGGGCTGTACCACCCATTCATGTGTCCAACTGTACATGGGTGAGGTAAGAACAGATTGATTGACTGACTGATTGATTGATGATAAAAGAAGACCAAGACCGTCCTCTATATTATAAGTCTGGTAGACCCTACATGTAGTATTACGAGGGAGAAGGTGATATATTAAGGAGAGATTAACTTTTTGGTAAATCTGGAGCAACTGATTCCTTCAAACTATTTCATACAACAGGACACCATTACATTTGTTAATCTCGTGCTGTTTCCTGGCATACTGTGGAGGAATTAAGACGCTCCAATTCACCTAAAATAAGAATATCCCCTTAATTAAAAAGTGAGACAACAAGCACGAAGTATATAGAAAAAGGGAAAGGAGGGACAGTTGAAGGGGAATACGAAACGAGAGTTGATGGAGGAGAGAGTAAGTTTAAAGTAGGAAAAACTATATAACAAGAGGGTGAAGGTGATAGATAAGTGGGACATCAAACACGAAGTAAATAGAAGGAAAGGAGGGACAGTAAGAGGGGAGTAAGAAACGAGATGTAATGAAGGAGAGAGTGGTAGAGTCCGTGGCTGCAATTTCTGTGGTCCAGCGTTCGGTCCTTGCTCGGGACACGGTAAAAATCTTTCACTGATGCCAGAGGTTAACACCCCTGTGAGCAGGGGGTGGGGGGTTTGAGTCGGCTGTCTGAGGTCTTCCTGCTTACGCAGCCATAGCCAAAGCTGACTCGGGTCTCACGTGGGTGGAGAGGTGTTTGGGCCACTCATCATCCTTGTGATGTGTTGCTATAGTTGTGTTTCATACACACAGTGTGTGTTACACTCTGTCCCATTGACTGACACTCATTGGCGGACCTTTAACCTTTAAGTATAAAGTTGAAAAAAAAAAAGAAGAGAAAGAAAACCGAGGAAAAAGAATTAAAGAAAGGAGGGACACCCGAAGAGAAAAATGGGATTGTCTCAGGTCCGAAGGGGTGCCAAAACCCTTCTTATAGTATTAGCGAGACATCTAAAGGTATGACGAGGGGTATAAAGGCAACAGGAACATGACACACAACATTCCAAACACCACATAGGCTACACACACATGTAATATTGGCCACAAGAATTCGTACACACGCTGTTGTTGTTTTCGAGGGTTTAAAACATAGAAAATGTAAGACTACGTGACTGCAATACAACATTAATTATTAGGTTTGTCGTTTTGAGATCCCGAGTCACTTGGTAGACCATTCATTGCAGTACTTCCACATGCAGTAATAACCTCTTTCCATATATATAACCTGTGTAAGAATTGCTGTGGGCAACCTTACACTTCTCCACATGTACCCACATATACACACACTCTATCACTTTACAATTACATAGCCTTTATGACCATTACGAATAGGTATTAAGCCCCAATAACCAAACCAAAAGCCAACCAATCCAATCAACTAGAAGACGAGGAGTGAAGAGGAGTAGAGTAGAGTAGAGTAGAGGGACGGTTGGGTTGCCACAATAACAATACTGTACAGTCGGCGGCAAAACTCATGTCGCCTCACTCAACGCTTTTTGAAGGATAACAAAATGGTTAATTATCGAACAAACACATTCATCATACAACATCACAATATCCAGGGGGCAAACTCATCAACTTTTCTGGTTCTACAGATTAAAAGTCCATGAAGCTTTTATTTCCACATTGTACAGTCACGTTCAATTGTCGTGTCAACACCTTAGAATGAAACGGCCTCGATAAATTATGTGAAATTACTGTATAGTCATTGGTCTCTGTAATATTGGTTCATAAGATTCACTCAAATGGTTCACTTTCATTCATCTGAGATAGGACTTTTGATCGTGACTGTACTTTATAACTTGGCAGATGTGGCGACAGGACTTTTGCCGTCGACTGTACAGCCACAATCAAATAACCTACGACACTTTCCTTCCATCGTGCAAATAAATCAGTATCTTATCAAAATATAATCATACAACAACAACACCTTACGTCAACTCAACCCTCTCAGTTATTATTATGATGAGGAGCTGCAAAACAATACACATGTTGTTCTTTATTACCAAGATATTTACTACGATGGAAGGAAAGTGTCGGTGGATATTATTATTATTATTATTATTATTATTATTATTATTATTATTATTATTATTATTATGTGGTGCTGCAAAACAATACACGTGTTGTTCTTTATTACCAAGATATTTACTATAATACGATGGAAGGAAAGTGTCGGTGGATATTATTATTATTATTATTATTATTATTATTATTATTATTATTATTATGTGGTGCTACAAAACAATACACGTGTTGTTCTTTATTACCAAGATATTTACTACGATGGAAGGAAAGTGTCGGTGGATGATATTATTATTATTATTATTATTATTATTATTATTATTATTATGTGGTGCTGCAAAACAATACACGTGTTGTTCTTTATTACCAAGATATATACTACGATGGAAGGAAAGTGTTGGTGGATATTTAATTGTGGCTGTACATAAAACCAGTCTGGTCAGGTAAAAATAAAAGTAGCCACCGTTACGTAACCCGTCTTGGTATTAAGGTGAGACTGACTGACTGACTGACTGACTATCCTTGTTGGGGAATATTTGAAGGGTTGCTACCTCCAGACTGATACACGAAACAGTTCACCTATTTACTATCACTGAGGTGCACTGTTGTTTCTTGACATAGTTTGGAGTAATCAGCAGCAGTAACCCTCAGTCCAAGTTACCAGCAAGAGGGATAAGTACAGTACCGTTCCTCATTAATAATTAAAGTCAGTTACACAACGAGGCCACAAACTGAGTATTTGCACTTATAATATACATTTTTTTTTTTTAGGGTTTGTTGTAAACTGTACTGTCACACATGGCAACGGTGGTGTGTTTAAGAGCATAATTATATAGCACATTGTTGGTAAGTCTGGTGTTAAATATTCTTTCAAACTATTCCAAGCAACAGGACACCATTATTTTTGTTAACCTGGTGCTGTTTCTTGGTTTATTTATATTAGAGGAATCAAGGCACACTACTGTACCCAAAGTTATACTATAAACTCTACTAGCCTACTATACCCCCTCAAGGCAGACATTCCGTGATACACAAGCCATATTTTATGTTGCAGCCCAATAGAGTGGATATCCTGTTCTCACGTTAGCCTACTCATAAATGTCCAACACTCCATATAGACATTTATCTGCGTTGGTAATTTAACGCTAGTCTGCAGTACCGGTATACGGCTTACACAAATTCTTCCTTGGTGTTATAATACTGTGACGCTAACAAACATGAAAATTGACAACCGTGTAAGTACGTATGGTCAGCAGCATCATTCCAACTTTACAACGAGTAATGATGAAACCTCCCCATACAAATTACAATAGGTAGGCTATCGCAAATACTTGAGAGGTGGCTCTGTATACATGTGGGTGTTTGAGGGAAGAGAGGGGATAGAAAAGATGAGTTATGTACTACTTGTGTATCGAGTCTAATTCAGGTGACGTAGACCTAACTGCAAAAGGAGCCTGTCTATACAATAAGCCGGCTCAAGTGCCAAGGGTGTAACACAAATCAAAATAAACTTCACCGACAATTCCCTTCCAACATCGTATAATATATTAATACACGGTCCCAACACGTGTATCCTATCATAAATAATTAGCAATGTATGTAGACACAACTCCTGTTGACTTAATGTGCAACATAATACAGTATTATAGTTTACGTTTCATTTAGTCATCATCAATACCATTATTCCACTTCCCCACCTTGCCAGAAACAAAAATAAAGACTACATAGTGATGCTTTGATTTTAGGTGAACTGAAATATTAGTTAGTCATAATATTAGTCATGTTTTTGTATAGTGGATGGCAATGTGACATGTATATATATGGGTAAGGAAGGTGGATGTATGTTGTGGCAGTTGGATATCGGTATTTTCCTTTTCACGTTAGTAATACCTTGCCTGAAATAATAACAATGACTACAACACAGTGATGCTTTGCTTTGATTATTATGAGTGAACCGAAATAGTAGTAATCATCATAATAGTCATGGTTTTTGTAGTGGTTGGCAATGTGACATGTACAGTCGCGGTCAATAATAATCATCCACATATGGTTATCTCAAACATTTTACTGTCTAATGTTTTCACGTTCACATATGATGTTATTGTTTTAAGTAGTGTGTAGCTGCTTGTATTAAACTAAAAGATGGTAGTTAACCTATTTATTGGAAAGTTTTTCATCTAAGGAACAGAGGAAAGCTGTCAAACTCTTACGTGAGTTACCCCTATATGGATGATTATATTTGATTGCGACTGTATGTATGTACATGGGTATAAGGTGGATGGATGTTGTACAGACAGTGGTGGTGATGGTGGTGGGAAGGCTGGTCTATAATAAGTGTGCCAAGTTTAGTGTCACTGAAATGTGCTGGTCGTCTGATGCAACACACACACACACACACACACACACCAAATTTAACTTATTATTCAAGAAGTGGTACACACACACACACACACACACACACACACACACACACACACACCAAATTTAACTTATTATTCAAGAAGTGGTACACACACACACACACACACACACACACCACATTTAACTTATTATTCAAGAAGTGGTACACACACACACACACACACACACACACCAAATTTAACTTATTATTCAAGAAGTGGCACACACACACACACACACACACACACACACACACCAAATTTAACTTATTATTCAAGAAGTGGTACACACACACACACACACACACACACACACCAAATTTTCCTTATTATTCAAGAAGTGGTACACACACACACACACACACACCAATACCCAAATTTCCCATTTTTCATAGAGGTGTTGGACTCCAGGGCCAGACATAAAAGAATAAATTCATAAATAAACAGAGGGAGGGACAAAATAATATATAAAAACGGGTCCCACTCAATTTCACTTCCCCTTCCAAGGCCACGATACTCTCAGGTCCCTTCCTAAGTCCCTTTATTTAGCCTTAGTAAAAGAAACCATTCCACTAGTATTTATGTCATTAAAACCGGGTTGCCAGCCCTAACATAAGCATACACTCATCCCAGCTAATTTCTTACAGCACTGACAATCACCCACAAGTCATTTTGCTTTACTCATTCCTAAACGACGCTTTCTTAAGGAGGAAGTATAGTGTTGGTAAATGTGTAGTATATGATTCCTCCAAACTATTCCAAGCAACAGTCCACCATTATTTTTTGTTTAGTTGGTTTTGTTTCCTGGCATATATATATATACTTTGGAGGAATCAGTTGCTCCAGATTTACCAGCACTGTAATCTCATCTTATATCATTTCCCAGCATATCATTCCATCTTCTACCAAGTCTTCACTGTCTTCTTTGTCTCACGTAATACAGTAGGCTAATTCTCAAACACTTTTTTCACTTCTCTAGTCTTATCCATTCTTTCCACATTCCTATATCATCTCTACTCTTTATGATGGAGCGATTTACTCACACCACACCTCTTATGGATATCAGTACTAATTCTTCTTACTCCGCCAGTTGTTCGTTCGGACTCTTTACACACTTGTCACATATTCTAATTTTCTGGTCTCACTCTGTACTCACGATTTATCATATTCATCCCACACAAACGTTTCACTACCAAATGTTATTACACTCCATCATATAATGTTTTTACAGCTTCAGTACACAACCTTTGACTTTTAAGGACCCTGTGATGTAGTCAGAAAATTGGAGCTTAGCGAGTCTTTCAAATATTGCCACGAAACACCAACTACATGGAAGGAGCTTGTTTCGTGGCATAGTCAGGAGGAATCAGAAGCCACCAATTCTCATACACGATCACAGGGTCCTTAACCAGGATTTTCATACCATCCACTATACTGTATACCCTAATTTTCTCCCTTGGGTTACTCAGTTTTCCATTTTTCTGTCTTTTCTCTCTTATAAATCTTCTTCATTATTTCGTCCAGGTGCTTTAATCTTTCAGATATACTCACACCTTTTTCTTACAGTGTACAAAGCTTGCCTAGGTCTATCTCCATGCACACGCACACACACACACACACATCCTTTTTAAGAGGGTCATACACTTTTGGTACATTGGAGCGCCTTGATTGTCCCAAAGTATGCCAGGAAACAGACCTACATCCACAAAAATATTGGTAGCCTGCTGCTTGGAATAGTTTGGAGGAATCAGTTGTTCCATATTTACCAACACTGTAATACCCACTTAACACACTCCCTTACACAGAATCAACGACCTTCACATACTCTCACGCTCAATTTCCTTAAGTATATATATTAGCCTATGCGCGAGAAGATTCGAAACAGATTTAAGTCATTAGGTTGTAAGGGGGAAATCACCGAGTCAATTACCACTTAAAGTTAAACTACGGTAGGCCTACTAGATTACATATTATAACAACGGACCATGTTAAAAGATAAGAAATATCATGCCGTGAAGTCAGGATGAAGAAAAATTGAGGAGGAAAGATCACCTTAGGCCTGGACACCCCTGATGGTGTCGAATTATCTCGTTACCCGTGGTTAAGGGGTTAATATATTTAAATAATAGTGTAAAATATATTAATACTAGCTTTTTCTGCTTTTGTTTATAGAGTGGCGTCACTTCAAATTCAATTTGTGGTCCATGCCCCTACCTTCGCAATAGTGCTAAAATTTATTTATTATAATTCCTGATTCAGCAAGAAAGTGATGATGGAGAAAAGAAGCTCCTTCACAATTATAGTTAGGCCTATTCATGTTGGATTGCAGGTACTGATGTCAAAACTATGAATTTATATTATTGGTATACTGTATGGGACCTGGTATTAGTTTATTACAGTTGTAGTGAAACCCAGTGGTATGAATATAGTGTTAGGCCCTGCCATGATATGTTTCTTTTATTAAATGTATAAATACTATGATACTATGTCGTTCCTAATTTTAATGGAAGACTATATATTTTGTTAATCGGATGAGTGCTGATTTCTCCTCCAAACTAGCCTATGCCACAAAGCAGATCTCCTATTGGTAACAAGTGATATCGTCTGTTTTCCTGGCATAGTGTGGAGGAATCAGTAGCCCTCCAATTTACCAACAATACAGTCTCCTTTACCAATAAGACAGTTTCATCTTATTTAGAATGGATATCAAAGGTTCTCCAGGAGTTGTTCACATATCCTACCCACACTTCACCCTTAGTAAATGTTCCTTTTGACCTTCAGCCATACAATAGCCAGCCTTACCCAACATCTCAAGAGTAATTGGCCATTACAATCAGTTGTGTAGTTTTCTAGAGAGACTAGACGACTTCTCTCTCTCTCTCTCTCTCTCTCTCTCTCTCTCTCTCTCTCTCTCTCTCTGTGCTAGTATGTGACCACTACTTGAAGGGTTTGGGCGCCCCTTCGGACCTGAGCCAAATTCCTTTCATCAACTGTCCCTCCTTTTCTTTTTCCTTCGTGTGTGCTTTCTTTCCTGCCTGTCTCCTCTTTTGTGATAATATTAAGGTACGTATGTAGTATATATATACGTGTTTCAGACTTAGCATAGTCTTCATTCTTCTCATTTTCGTTCATTCATTATCTCATCTTAATAATATAGGTTTCTTTAAACTATTGAATTTTTAAGTTTGCGTCGTAGCTCTTGTAGCAAATTAATTTTTTATTATTTATTTAGCATTGTTCTGTATATAACTATATACGGGATATAAGAGGCCTTTTATATATATATATATATATATATATATATATATATATATATATATATATATATATATATATATATATATATATATATATATATATGAATAAAACCTTTTACACATATCCTCAGCAGACAGAGATGTCTGGTAGCTTTAACTAAATTAAGTATAAATTCCTTGTCATATTGCACGAAACATTACATATAGTTACTCATTCATATAATTATAAGTGGTCTTGTTTGTCTTTCTGTTGGTTGACGGGTACTTTTGATTCACTAATCTCATCCGAAATAGAACCTGCTATCAGACTTTGAGAAGAAGTTTCAAGAGTTTCAGATGGAAAGATGGAACAAAATTGTGACACTGTATCATGAGATGTGGCAACTATCCAGTGATTGAGGTTGGACCCTGGTCGTAATGAAATGAATGGGTTACGAAAGGCAGCGGTTAAGACCAATGGGTGAAAGCAAGGAGATTTAACTTAAGTGAAAGTGACGAAGATGAATGGGTAACGACTGGCAAAGGTCAAGACTAGAGGATAATAGTTATGTATACCGATATATACTGGTATCTTAATTTAAGGGAATAGTATAGACTACTTTTGGTACATTAGATTACCTTCATTCCTCCAAACCATGCCAGGAAACAGGACCAAATTAACAAAAATAATGGTAGCCTGTTGTGTGAATTAGTTTGTGGGATTTACCAACACTGTACTATTCCCTAAAGGGTATAGTATATGTTTGGTATATTAGAGCGCCTTCATTCCAAACCAAGACAGGAAACAGGACCAAAATAACCAATTCAATGGTGGACTGTTGCTTGAAAGTATAATTTTAACGAGTGTAGCCTAATCTTGTTGGTGATTAATTGTAACGGCCATAATATTAGCTCTTCTGCCACTTACTTGCCTTTTCAGTCACCTTGACCTGAAAAGACTTTTTAGCTACTGAAAGGATCTTTGTAAAACTTTGTACGCCGATAGTTGACTGATGTCTATTATGAAGTGTCTATGATCTAGTCATGGTAAAATATTATTCTACAGTTAGTTTACCATGGATGTATTCAGTAGGCTTCGTGACCTTCCCTATAGGGGTATACCCTGATAGGTAAACAGAGGGGAATGGTAAGGAAAGGTACGTCGGTGGCAAAATATCGTGTTTCCTCACTCAGCGTTTGTTGAAGGTTAACATACAGGATAATCATCGAACAGACACATTTACCATACAGAATTATTACACTATACAAGGGACAAATTAATAAACACCTCAGGTTTTTCGGTTTACGAGACCGTGAAGCTTATACTCCCATGTTGTACTTGATGACTTGGTAGGTGTGACAACAGGACTTTTACAGCCGACTGTACAGTAGAATGGACAGAGGGGTATATACTATGGCTACCAAGAAACCCACTGCGTCACATCACCAGACAGACAGACACTCTCCACAAGCCATACATCAGACAAACGAGAGTATAATAGAACCAGAGGGGATGAGGAGGCTGTCTGGGGTGTGAGAAAGGCAGGCACACAGACAGACTAGTGGAGGCGTGAGGGTGAATAGTGTACAAGGAAGACGAGAAAAGGGAGCGAGAGTGGAAAGGTTGGTGGTGGGTGTATTATAGGTGGTTGGGAATTCAGGGTAGTGTGAAGGAGGCATTGTGTACGAAGGAAGACAGGTACGGAATGACTGTAGTATATAATTTCAGAAGTGATATAGTTGGTAGAGAGAGGGTGGAAAAGAAGGAAAAAAGTATAGAATAAAAAAATTAGAAAAGTGGAAGACAAGAGGAACCTTATATAGTAGAGAAAGTAGGATAGTGAATAATAGTAGGCTAGTGGTGGTGGTGGTGGTGATTGTTTTGCCAGAGACTACGACTGATGTGCTGAACTGATGTAAAAGCTTATAAACTTATAAAGGGAAACATGACAATTTACACACAAATGGATGGAGATGTGAATATAGACTATAGAATGTCGGACAGATATTGAAAGAGAAATGTTGATGTCTTTTTAATGTTGACAGATATTGAAGGAGAGAAATTGTGGTGTGATATTTGAAGGAGAGAAATGTTGGTGTGATATTTGAAGGAGAGAAATTTTGGTGTCTTTCAGTGTGAAGTGATAAATGAGAGAAATTTTGGGGTCTTGTAATGTGGAGCGATATTGAAGGAGTCATATTTTGGTGTCTTTTAATGTTTGTCTTGCTCTGGTTCGTAAAAAAACAGGAGTGCATGGCTGCTCCATCTCTCAGTCCAAAATCAATTAGTCCAGATTTGTTTAGGCTTCCGGAAATGGTCGGGTGTATGGGCTACCTCTGCTCTGCCATCATATCTTCAGCTGCCCCCGGACTCCCATCTCATACTTCTTTCAAAATTTTCCTGGCATTGCCTTTCTTGTTAACAGACACCTTGGTTCACAGTTTCGGCAAATCTATCCTTCTTAAGATTGATTCATTTGTCTTTCCATTGGGCTGCATGGTACAGTCGGCGGCAGAAGTGGTGTCGCCTTACCTGCTTCACCGAGACATGCAGTGTTCATGGACTCGAGAAGTATGCACGTTTTCTACGCCCAATAATCTCGAGTCTGAACATCGCGTGCCTCGGTGAAGCAAGTGAGGCGACAGGACTTTTGCTACCGACTGTACATACAGTACATTCGTGATACGTAATCTCTGACCAGAGACGAACGGCAGGCACCACACATACCCTGCACATTCGAACTCGGCTTCTATAGGTATACTAGGTGGTGAAATGAACAATACCAGGCGATTCGAAGCTTTCTGTTCCTCACACTCTGGTCAGAAATTATGTATCACGAGTGTACAGTACACTCGGATACCACAGTCCCTAGCCCACTTGAGTCGAAGCCCGAGATCTGAAGCAGGTGGTTTCTGGACGACAGCCCACCCAAAGCCTCCATTGGTTCGAAATGTGTGTGTGTAGCCTTGTGATGGTTTGGGTGGGCTGTCGTCCAGAAACCACCTGCTTCAGAAACAACGCGAAATAGTCTTCCATCTTGGGAGTTGGGAGAGGCAATGTGGGAACTCCTGGGGGTGGCGAGAGGTGAGGTGGGGCCTCCTGGGGATGGGGGTGGAGGGGAGGGCTCCTGGGGGTTGCGAGGGGAGCCCTCCTGTATGGGTGGCAGAGGCCGGTGAAATGTGTGTTGCACCCTGGAGGACCGTGTTTATACCCCTGCTGGGGAACAGCTGATCAGCTGTCAGAAATCTTGGCACTGTCGGAGAAATTTTCCCAGACGCTTCACGGACATACGAAGACAATTTGGAGACAATACGCCAAATATTGGGCGACAAAAAGATCATTTAAATTTCAAATTTGACGACGCAGACGTCGAAGAGTCTGCGAAATGTCTCAGAATTGTCCCAAAAATGTTGCAACAGTGTCGTGTACAGTCGCCGAAATGTCCCACAATAGTCGAGGATAGTAAAAATCTTGGTAATTTCGGTAATACGGTCGCTGAATATTTCAACGACTATGGTCGGCGACCGATTCGTGGCCAAAATTTGGTTGTGTAACTATACCTTAAGAGAGACAGATAGAAAAGGCCATAGTGTGGTAGTAGAGGATGCCAAATTCCTCATTTCTGGATAGAACCAGCCCTCATCAATCTATATACAGTATTTTACCATACCGGTACGTGAAATACACAATCTACCATTAATTTGAAATACCGGTATGAACCCCAGTCAAAGTTTGGGTGCCCAAATCACCATTCCAAACCCAGCTTCATCTCTCACTAATTCTTAAGAAAGCAAAAGTTCCATATATAGTAGGTAACACATGTCATACCCTCCAAATAATGCAGAATCCTGGATGGAACAGTGTGTTTTTGTGGTATGTGTGCCACAGTCAGTTATGAAGCTTTTATGCACCAGTTCTATACAGCACCACACAAGACCTGCCCAACATCACTTCTGAAAGTACTTTGCCCTCCTAAACACTAAGCAAGAAAAAAAAAATTATATTCCCTGTAACATTATTAAGACTAGCCTACCATACTATAACATAAGCTCAAGGTAAAACTGGCTACTGACTAAAATATCTTGGCCTATAGGCTACATTGGCTTGAACTACGTTAAGTTTGCCATAAAAAAAAATTATTTATCATATTTTTATGATCTACTTTCACGTTTTTTTCTGATAGGAGGAAGTATTTAACAAATACAACCAGTTGACATAATCTAGATGTTTATATTGTAAATATTATAAATACTGATGATGGTTACTAATGCAATTACTATTAATATATCGGTACAGGGTGAGGGTGAGGGTGAGGTTGAGAGTGCGAGTAGAGAGTGATCTGAGCGAAAACTGGTCCTTGGTGGCAAGCTTATTATTTTTCAGATAATACTGTGTTGATGGCTCAGAGTAAAAGGGAGTTGCAGAGGGTGGTGGATGAGTTTCAGTCCGTGTGTAAATGAAGGAAACTGAAGGGGAATGTTGCTATATGTAAGGTGATTATATTTGAGAGGACAGAAATTGAAGTGACTGACTTTGCTACACCTTATAGAGTGGGAGTGACAACTGGAACTAAATAGTGTGAGATAACTCTGGGGGGGGAGATGCTGGAGGAGGTGAGTTTCCCTGTTGGAATTTTACTAGGGTAGGGGCCAGAGGGGACTTTCTTAGTCCCTCCATGTCAAAGAAAACAGGGTTCATGCTGAGGGAGCTCTCCAATTCTATTGGTATCTTACAATGATAAGCAATTTAACAAATTCATATACAGTACAATATTTCTCACAAGGAGTAATCACCATGTTCTATCTATTGGACAGGCTTTTGGGCCCATATCGCTGATCACATCAATAGTCATTGATAAGCCTTTGTGAGTTTATCACCCTTACTGAACTGTTGTTTATCACCCTTACTGAACAACAACAACAACAACCCTTACTGAACAGTTGTACCGTGTACGGTATTGTAAAAAAAAAATTTCAATTAGCTCTTACAAATTGCTCCAATCTTAAAATAAATGTAATACTTCAATAGTTTTTTCTTAACAAGAAGAAATTTACAATAAATTGCAGAATGGAATTAAAAAAAAAAAAAAAAAAAAATCTCTTAACAGGAATTTTCATATTTTTAGGTAGGCCTATACATTAACCTTACTATAACCAACCATAGTTTTTCAAAAAAAAACCTGGGGCCCAACACATACCTAAACATATATAAAAAGTTTATTTATCCAGTTTACGGTCAACCGAACTAGGGACAGAATGGCCAGACAGTCTGCAAGTGTGTGAATTTGCAAAAAACTCTGGCAAATGATTCTTAAATGACGGTGACTATGACAATGGTTTGAACTATGATGTCGGTGATGACCATTTTGTTGGGAACATCTATAGTATGTCAGTGGTGTCCATCAAGTTGACTGTATTCATCACCTCCACATTGCCTGTCTAATGTAACCAAGGTAACATCCACATAAAAATATTCATTCTACTGTATGTTCTAATTGGATGACAGGCAATTAATTTTACATTCAATGTTGGGACAATTTTCCTTGATTTTTGCTTCTGGAATAAAGCTTCAAAATCCACACATAGTTTCTTCTGTACAGTACAGTATATAGATATTACACAAAATGTACGGAATTACTGTAAACCGTACTATGAAATCGATTGATCATAACTGGTCAATTTACACTTTCCACTCATGCAATGCCCTTAACTCTGTTAGTAGTCACATTTGGATATTTCACTTCACAGTATGGGAAAACTGCATACCTAAAGGGTTGACAATGAAGTACATTACATGCACCTTTCACACATACAACTGTCATACATAATACAAGTAAAGTTTCTACTCACATGCTTTAAAGGAGGCATTTTCATCTCCATCCTCCTCCAGTTTGATGGATATCTTTTCATATATCAGGCCAGAGGTGTTGATAATTCCAAAGATGATACCATTGCAGAGGAAGGATGCCATCATTACTATGTATGCCCGACATCCTCCATCTGGGGGTGTGAAGTTCAGTACATGGAGTGGAACATCATAATTCTCCATTGCCACCTTATCTACCAAACCTGCATCCATGCCATGCATCACATGTCCATTTTCTATACTCATGGCTATGTCTGTGGATTGAAAATGAGGGCTTTCTGCTCTTGTTGACACATCACCGTCTCTGCTGGACATTAACATTGCCTCAGCACCTTCCTCGTCCATCAGGCCTTTCTCGTTATCACCTCGTGTCGCCATTTTTACTCTTTTATAACAAACTTTATACTGTACAATATCATAAACTATTTGGAACTTCCTTTAATGCTTTGCAAAATTATATAACTTTTTTCTTACACTTCACATTTCTTTCTCATAAACTTTAAACTACTGTACTTTAATATTCTTTTGCTTTCCTATTCCTCTTGATGCAGTCCGTCTGACACTTTTACAGTACTGTACTATACTGGTAGGAAGTTTCAATAAAGTCACAAACACATTAATAAAGCTGAACCATACAATACAATTTCCAACACTATAATGCTACAAGTCACTCTTGACAGGTGATACCATACAATGTGTTCATCATTTTCTTATACAAAATACCACTATTGTCCTTGATCATTTTTACCACAGTAAAGTCAATGTCACCTCTTTTTCTGAAGCTGGTGATATTAGATATGTAGTTCACAGGTCATTCTAAGAGAAAGCTATGAAATATACCTTCCATTGTCTGTCTTCATAATTACTAAGAATTGAAGTGTATCCAACTTATTTCTGGCAAGCACACCAATAGCACTTTGTACCATTCTCCAAAGTTATCCTCTTAAGATCACACTCGAACACTAGCAACACAATTCAGACTCATAAGTTTCCTGAACATCTAAATTCATAAAATATCCACAATACACTCGGCATCACAGACCACCATTAACTCATATCCTGTACGCATACACAAAGAGTCAATGTGTGAATATTGTAGAAAAAGTTTCCGGTATATACAGCACTTTAATGTTCTTTAACAATATACGTTCTGGTAAACAGGAGAGTTGATTTGTTTATTATCTGCAGGGTTAATATAGCCCCATGCTTCACTCTGGTACAGAAGAATCACTTGCAGATGCAATCAACTGCAACAGAAAGATAGGCATTTTAAGAAACACAAAACTTGAAACATAGGTTCATAATATAATAGGAGCAAACTACCAATGGTATGAATAACCCTTTATCTCTTCAATATAATGCCATACAACATTATCCTTGAATGGGTGGCCACAAATTAATCACGATAATGAACAACCTTCCGTCCTGCATCCTCCCTCCAATAAACTTCACCAACACATATATACATGCATCATTTAATTTTATTCTTAGTCTGACTTTCACTCTCCATCCTTCCACCCCAAATTGATACACTCATTTTGTAAGTTTTTCACTCTCTATTTACTCCATTTGTCTGAACCATTTCAAGGTATTCCACCGAACACTTTCCAATACTGTACATCAACAACACACAATTCACCATCCCCTTGATTTGTCAATTTATTCCTCAAATGGACTCTGTATGCACTTCTTAGATAACCCATATCCAGTCTTCTAATTCTTGTTTGTGACATAACAACATTCAAGCTACATGTCTGTATGCTAATGGTCTAACCTCATCCCAACCTGTCCCCTTTGATGTACCTTTTCATTTGCTTCAGACACCCATCTAGCCCATTACAAGTATTTAAATGACATGCATTTTACATTTCCTGGCTACAGTCTCAATACACAGTCCATACTCAACACTACTATTTTTTGTCTATCAACATTGTTAACACAGGTCTAAAAAAAAAATTACATATGAGAGGAAAAATCAATTAATTTAGCTTTTTTATGTTATTTTTTCCTCTTGCTACTAGTCCTAATGGTATAGTCTTTAAAACTATAAGATACTCTTGTTAATTAATGGAGAAGGGCAATGGTTGAATTGACGGTGCAAAACACAGTCAGTCACTATATACTCTATATATATTTTTTTTCCTCTATCTCTTGGTAAGTAACATTTTAATAGTTTTTATATATTTACTAAAGTTCTTAATTTCCAACAGTCAAGCTATACCTATGCATTGTGTGGCCACTGAAACTGGCCAAAATTGTGAAACTTCAACCTTACATATGGTATTTCCTATCCATTCAAAACTAATGAAGGTGGTAAAAAGAAAACAAAAACAATTGCACTGGGTAGGTACCGGTACTGTACTGATGTGTCATAGTAAGTAGTTAGGGCACAATGACAGTACAAGAAACTACAGTAAGAAATGTGAATCCACCCCATTTTATAAATCTGTAGATATAGGCTAATCAAAGGCATTAAAATATGTTATTCATTCGTCCACTTATGGCTTGACAATGAGCTGGACTTGTGATTGTCAACTTATAGCCTCACAGAACGAGCTTAGAGCTTTTTTTTTTATAGTGACTGATCTCAAATGGGACAGTCACAGCATGTAAGTCTGTGAAAATCCTAAGCAGTCTTGTGTGGGGCACAAACCATGGCCTGCTGAGTAGCAAGAGGAGATGATAACCTCTGAGAGGTGTACAATGGGAGATTTATAGTTTAAAAAAGAATTAAGATAAGTGGACTTATTATCTCTGACATGAAAATGGTGGGAAGTTCTCTTTCTATAGGTAATGCATACTGTACTGTACAGGCATACCTGACTGGCATTTTCTTTCTACCACAGCCTGATTTCCCAATATCTTTAGATTTTCTGGGTTATCAGATAATTGTAAAGTACAATGCTATGGTAAAGTAACCCAGTAATATTAACTGATCCAGTTTCAGAATGGCAGTCCTAATTCAAGCTTACTGGACATGAATTTTTCTTCATGCAAGCAGATGTTCCTTGAGGTTGATGAATTTTTATTTCATTCTCTCGTATGAAAATACTGTTATATTCAATAAAGCAGGTAAGGTACCCGGTATTCCCACTGATAGAATGTAATACAGCGAAGAACAAAGTTTCCAGGCACTTTACTTTACATCTAATTAGTTCCCACAAATGCTGTACAGTACACTATTTTTTTAATGTCATGTAAAACATATGTAGTTACAGTAATTGGTTTATGGACTTTAGTGATGAGTACACCACCAATGCCTTCAGCCTAGTCCTGTCTGATGGTGGTGTGAAGGTATGAAATGTGGGACCTATGGTAGGTGCATTTTGTGTTGTTGGTTGATTTGTTTCTTGTAAGATGGCAATGTGTATGTGTATGTTGTGCTGTCTGATGAGGTGTGAGAGTTCTTGTTTTTTTCATGTTGATGCCCTCTACATTTAGTTACAGTATGCTGATGCTGTGTGCATACTGTACAATAACTTATATTTAATTAAGTAAACAGTAGATCAGTACAGTACAATGGCCAAGGCAAAGTTTTGTGCAATATATATAACTTGTGATAATATAATTAGATAAGTACAGTTGGGGTCAATAATAATCATCCACATATATATGGGTAACTCAAACAATATGTCATCTAATATTTTCACATTCACATATAATGTAATCATTTTAGTAGTGCGTAGCTGCTTGTTGTAAATTAATAGATGGTACTTACCCAAATTACTGGAAAGTTTATCAGCTAAGGAACAGTGGGAAACTTTCAAACTCTTACCTGAGTTACCCATATATGGATGATTATTATTGACCCCGACTGTACATTTCTTGATAGAAACTACAATCCTGAGTGGGTGTAGAGTAGGCTACAGTACAGGTAGCATTATTTCATTGTACAGTACAACACACAGATATTGTATGGTGACATTACTTAACATGTGCACTGGTTCACTGGTTTTCATGAGGAGATTGCAATGTAGCACTTTGCATATCATCATATAAAATCATTGAACACATTATAGATATGGCCAATTTTTTTTATAATGGGAAAGGTTAGGATCAAAGGCAAAAGTCTGCTTAATTTCCCAACATGCGAAATAAAATGAAAGAAGTCCAATACCATGTCCAATTCTGTATGAGATGCCTGGATATATTGTTCCACAGTTGACCAGTTGTGTATATGAAAGATATAACAGTTTACTCGTGCATTAGGGAGTTAGACAGATACGGGAAAGACTGAGTAGTTTGACAAGTGTTGCATGCTCTCCTGATGGAAGGAAGCATTCGCAGAGTGAGTTCAGCAAGGCAATGTCTATTACGGTATGCCCACCCCAAACCAGTCTCCCAAAACACATCCATACTCAAATCACCCACCAATCCATCAAAAAACTTAAGAACAACACCCTACTGCATGACATCCACCCATCAGAATCCTCCCTTCCCGGTGAGGATAGAGTCCACCTGGCCAGGCTGCGAAGCAGCCATCATCTGGCCCTTTTGACATATCAATAGAAACTAGATGGAGCCATCGCAGATACTTGTCCAGGATGTAACACAGCACCCCATTCTATTAAACACATTATTGAAGACTGCAACACACACAACCACACTCGCCAACAACACAACATACACTCACTGAGGGCACTGTGGGAAAGCCCAGTTCAAGCCATAGCCTTCCTCAACGACCTCAAGAGCTCGGGGCTGCTCAGTCAGACAGCTTGAGGAACTTCAACAACAACAACTTATGAAGACATTATTTAGCATATTTTTGGCACAGATTACATAATAAAAGGTAAGCAATATTGTTAAAATTCATGTCCTATATTACCCTACACTACTCAGGAGTGTAGGAGCCCAAGGCTGGGCTACTGTGGTCCGGTCAATAAGGGACGGGTGGCCAATCCTTTCCCAGTGACAGCATTAGCCTACATGGGAAAAACTACCAGGGTACCTCACAGAGCCTGAAACTCAGCATGATAGCCATTCATAAGACTCCACTCAGGTCCTCTAATCCACTAACACCAGCTGTCTACTGGTTATGACTCTCGCCACGCAAGCAAGAGGTCCCAGGTTCGGTTCCTAGGCCTGAAGAATTATTGTACCATACAGTATTCCTAAGCTTCTATGTTCCTATTGACCAAGCAGCAAGAAGGTACAATATATGGTCCTATACTGCAGTGGGTCGTTGTTTGGTGGAAGATATTACAAGTACTGTACATGCAAATACAATACACTCCAACTATATCACATATACCACACCTCTCTTCCATACACATCCCTATTCATCACACCCAAAGTACATGTAGGATGGAATTTCCCCACTGTACAGTATTCCCCCTAAAAAGAAGTCTAATACTGCAGTAGACTAAACTGCATGTTCTTCTCCGTCTCTCCATTCAATTTGAAAACCAACATAGTGTATAATATGTAGTGAAGGATTAATTTCTTACGTTACCCGGTACCATGTAGACTATCATGAATACATTATACATTAGCTGTGTAAGCATTTTTAATTGACTTACAGACCACACATAACCATAAACTGTCTACACCAGCACAAACTAGTCCAGTAGTCATGAATGCATAAAAAGATATTATTGTGGAATAAATTGTGAAAAAAAGAAGCAATCTATCACTTGCAGACCTGGTACTCATAAAAAGTAATACAGTTGTCATGATTAAAAAGTCCCAAAATTATAAAATAATTGCTGAAATGCCTTTTCTGATACAGTACGGTACTGTATTTTGAATCATTGGGCGTGTGTAATAACATCCGTGGTATAGACGATGGCATGGTACCGGTACAATGGCTCTGTTGTTTGTCTACGGAGCCATCATACCAGTACTACACCATCTGGTGGTGACGATGGTGTGGTACCAGCACGAAGGCTCTGTTGTTTTTCTATGGAGCCATCATACAGCTACCACCCCATTATAAACACCACTAAGTTCTTGAATATGGCCCATTGTATGACACTTTTCTATTATGGCATCATCATACTGTACTTGAAAAACAACTCAAGTTATAACACCCTCTACCCAACAATGTAATCAGCCTTGAAAGTAAACATTTTTGGATATGGATGGGTTTGTTAATAATAATTTTACTGGTCCATTGTACAACACTTTTCTTTAAAAGATGGAAGCATAACTAAATTTCAATTATATCCATGTGGTCAGTTTGAAAGAATAGGCATATATATAATATATTAAAAATTACATTACATATGCTAGATAGGCTATACAGTACATATAGACTCCATGAGTAGCAATGGTCAATTTGAGATTATTTCTAATACTAATACGGTACTTTCACGTGAAATTTTGAGTCAATGAGATATTTTGAGTTTATAACACTAACAATGCATTTCTGTTATAACCGAGCTTTCAATGTAGTAGGGCATGAAAGAAATTATGTACAATTTAACATTCCCGAGCCCTGATAATGATATTTTATGTTAAATAGCAGCCTCCTCTTCCCCCTGAATAATGACAGTCTGGTGCAAGATGCTACAACAGTCATTTTGGTCACGATGGCACTCCAAAGGTGATCAATACTTGCCATTTTAAAAAGCTGGAGGGATATATTTTACATGCACGAATGGAATACGTAATGCATCCCATAGTTCACATTATGTCTGTTTGGAGGTACACATTGGTATTCCTTGACAAAGCTCCCATCAAGGTATTCTCACTCAGCCTTTGATAAAATAATAATCTCTCATGTCCACACCTCGCGGCTGGCAAAGGCTGAAAGTATTCCTACAGGACTAATTTTATCTGTCACTCTTGTAGTTAACACCCCAATGTAACTTATGAATATGTATCTGACGTGTAGACTCATGTTCCACGTGTGACACTATATTTACCAGAGATGTGTGTTATGGCGGTCGGAGAGGTACACACACACACATCCTCACTGTTCAACTGTACCTGAGCACTATGCTGGCAAGTTGGTGTGCCAGTGCCAGCTAGTGCTGCACCATACACACACACACATATTATTGATAACTTTGCTAACATTGCTACCATCACACCATATGGGTAAAATTTCCCTAAATCGGGGACGAAATTCTCACCAACGAATGAAAATCCTCATTACTTTTTACCGTCTAACATACACATTTTGATATTATTGTTACATTTTAATGTTAAATTGTATTAATGTGGACGCCATAAGATTGATTTCAAGATTAAAATGGTGCCCTTGTCCTGGAAGGTTCTGTAGTTAGTGTTATAGTGTAGGCTACATACCTAACGTTAGGCTAGTGTATCAGTTGGCCAAGTATAGTTAATGCACAGTTTGTGAATGAAATTAAAAGAGGAAAAAAGAAGACTGTGTTAAGTCTGAAAAACCTTGTTTCACAAAGAGAAGGGAACAGAGAAGATGAAGGCCTAGAGCAAACACGAAGGATAAAGAGTAATGGCCCTTTGGTGAAGCAACAATAATAAATGACAAGTATAAACTGCATTTATCGGGTTTTTATCAACCGTCAGATTTAAAAGGGATTAAGGGATAATCTTCTTTTCTTAATCCAAATCTCCTGTACACATGTAAACGTTTCATGGAATGTTGGTGTTGTTGTTATGAATCCTAAGAATAAGACTGAGTGGAGTTGTTTACAATACAATCTCCACTGGTGGTGCCACCTATCATTGCTGCCAACACTCGCTAAATTTAGCACACTTTCCCTTTCAAACCAATACGTTTGACGTAATTTACGAGTATGTTGTATATCTTAGATATATATATGATATCCAGGAAATAAATGTTGATGTTCCGGTTCAATCGTTTAGGTAATGTACAACATTTGGTAGCGCTGCATTCACAATCCTCAGTGCAGGGAGTTATAGCAGCAATGTAGCAACGTATTGGTAGCAACCTTGTCAGCACCTACCAAACATGGGGTAATTTCACTGGATTTGGGAATATGTAGGCACGTATAAAAGTTTTGTAAAATTATCACTGTCATAGGACATGAACCTGACGTACTGTAGCCTACAGATAATATACGATCGCCTTCATTTGGGTCTACATACTCTATTTGTTGTTGTACACCTTTAATATCATTTTTTTTTTATTAGCAGTAAAGTGGTAACGCGTTGGCCTCGCATCCGTGTGATCGGCAGATCGAGCCTCGCCCAGCAGGCCCGAGGGTTTAAAACAGTTTAGTGTTTACTGGGGGGTTACTGCCATGGCTGGGCACCATGGTGGGGAGTTGGGCTTGCCTGGCTGATGTTCGGGAGAGTATCTCATCAGAGATAGATACCAGCAGCAGAACTGAAACCCTGCAACTTTAACTTTAACTTTTTAAGACATGCTCCTCAGGAGGTGTAATTTATTTTAAGATAAGGAGATGGCTTAGGCTATACATCTGTCCTGTAGACACAGGAAGAATTATACCTCAGCAATTTCTGTCCAAATTTTCCACTCCACGAATGATTAGACAACTGATAGTGATTAGGAACTTAATAGGAAGACGATTTCTTACGGCATTATACAGTAGGCATACTGTATAGGTATGAGGTATCACGAGTACAGTGACATAATTAACTTGATATGATTACAACATGCGATGTAAATTGTAAACCCAACTTTTCTTTTATCTCTTATCTGTCCTTCGATAGTGTTTGCCTTATTCTCTAATCTTTCTTTAGGTTCTCTATCGCCTTTTCCCCAGTACAACAGTGCTTCACCGCCAGTCTCAGCAGGTTCTCCCACTGCTTCTCAATCCCTCGTGATCTTCGTCCTAAAACTGCTACTGTTAGGTAACAGTGTTACTGCAATGTTAATACGAAATACTGTTCTTAATGATGATATGCTACACTTTATTAAAGCCCGTATCACAAGGGGCGTTTCACCGGACTGCTTCACCCAACCAAATGGTCATTTGATACAATTATTATAATAGTTCGTCGGAGTTCAAAACACCTCTAGCAGACGCGTTCCCTATTCGCGGCCACGCGCGATTCGTGATTCGTTGAATAACAGTAATAACAAAGATAGAGCGAAGGCGGCGGGAGGCTCGGAGATTTGCTGCAAATATTAAATTGTAGTTCTTGGGGTACGTTTTGGCGAGGAGAAGAGATGAAGAAATTGCCAGAATCTCCTCCGATGCTGAGATTTGTAAACAAATATCATATCAGCGTCATATGACTGAAATAAATATATCGCATAAATATTTATTATCATGTAGGCCTACACATTTTCTTGTAATAAATTGTACATGATGGTCTACATTTCAATGTTTATCAAGTGCTATTAATATTATAAATCAAGGGAAAAGGTATAGACATATTTTGACTTCGGAGTAGGTTGTGTGAAATGGGCAACTCTTTGTAACATTTTATTAAACCTGGGAAGCGCGATTGGTCGGGCGAAATGTCCCTCAGTCCCTCAGCCCTACTGTAGGTCCGACGAAGCGGCGGAAACGCCAAGTTGGATGAAGCAGTCCGTCTACTGCATATATATCTATATACATAAAGCCAAGATTCTGTCTGTGTGTGTGTGTGTGTCCGCGATGCACGCCTACACCGTCCAACTTTGTGTCCTCAAAATTTGCATGTAGGTGAGTCTTGATCCCCTTCAGGTTTAGGGGGGGTCATACAACGAAACCACATATAACGAAACGTGGAAGCGAAATAATAATAAAATACAGGGGAAAAAATCTACGGAATCACCATACCACATTTCAGCCTTCCCGCATGAACCTCAAAAACAGGGTGATGTTTAAAGTTTCATTTAGGTAAATTTTTTCTTACAGAATTGTAGAGCTTGATTTTACACACCAGAATCTGTAAACTAAAGTTTCCTAGGTCCACTGGTTTGCGTACAGCAGCGCCATGAGTAATAAAGTAGTTACCCCTAAAACCTCCCTAAAAATGAGAAAACGTGAGCGAGCGTATTTTCATTGCGTAAATATGACGAGTTAACCATTCCCCTCTCACGCCACTCACTGAAGGCCCAACCTAACCAGTGTTACCAATGAAGTGGGTAGTTAATATAACAACACTGAGAAGCAAAATACTGTCTGAAGCTAATGAAAATATTTTAGGCTACAGCACGGATATTATTCGAATTGTTTATGCGTTATCTCAGTAAGTATATTGTCGTTCACGATTTATTTTACTTATTATTATTTTTTATGCATTTTTATGATTGATTTGTACCATATTGGTAGAATATTTTTGTAACATATTTTCTTGAGGTCTTCATTCCTGCTCCAGTACCTCTGCTTTGCGGGATATTGGTTATTTGTGCAGCCTTATAAGTCTTTTGCTATTGCATTTTATTCGTACTGTATTTTTTATTTGCACAGATTCAAACCCAAGGCCAAATGGGTGGGCAGATTGAGCTGAAACTTGGTGGGAATGTCCTCCACTGATCAAATAGTTAAAACACTGACTTCCAAATTTTTTATAACGTCTTTTTCGGCTAAATTGTTGAAAATATTCAAGAAAACTATTGCAACACTCAATAAGTGATTGTTTTGTTGCTTTTGAATTACATAAGATTTATTTGTGCTAATATTATGGCTGATGGCATACTTCTTTTCACTTCTTGCATAACTTCCACTGAGCTATCAACAGGCGGCCGCAGGTCGCCAGCCCTTCGCAGAAACTAGCGGCTATTGACCGCCCGTAGGGCGGTGGACAGGCGCCAAGCGCCACTGCCCTCCGCTGGAGCTAGCTGCTCCAAACCGCCCGAAGGGCGGTGGAAGGGCGGCCGCAGGCCGCCAGCCCTCCGCAGGAGCTAGCGGCTCTTCGGGCGGCGGAGCAGCTAGTTATATACTACGGTATTGTAAGCACCGTAAATAAGGACACTAAGGAGATCCCCCTAGGCATTATATGGTACGTATTAACATAAATACACAAGGAACAAACCTGCACAGTCCACACACCACAGAAAGTCGATCTGCTGCGCTCTATAGGCTAATTCCAAAATGCCCCATTTGAATATGTCCTATCATAATTAGAAATGAAGCATTGCCGAGGAATATGCCATGGAAGAAAATAGTCTTAGAATGGTATAAACTAGTGGTTAAAGAGGGTAGACACATCGTAATAGAAAACGGCAATATACTAGAGCATTACCAAATTTATACCACCAATAGACTTGCTTCACACATGCTCAAGTAGTATTTGCCATACGGTTTTTCCTTGGCAGGCCGCAATGTGGGCATCACCCAGTCCTTCTGAACGTTCAGAAGAGATTGGCGAAATATCCACACTCCAAAATGCTAAAGACGATCAACAATGAAATAGTACTGTATTACATAGTAGGCTATAGTACATACTATGGGAAAAGTTAGAGCGGGGATGGATCCCACTCTGCAATACAACCCAGCGGAGTGATCTACGGTATATCTACCCTCACTAATATTAGTCAGGAACTCCATATAGGTCCACTTCTAACCTGAGCAGACCCAAGATATCGATCTTGAGCAGACCTTGACATTAGGCCGCCATAGGTCGAGAAATGACAGATGGACGGCTTCACAGCTCAGCCATTGTGTCACTGGTCAGGTGTCGTACAGTCGTTCGGATATCGGGAAGCTTAGCCTTTGTATCGGCGCTTCCCTGATGATCCTCACTGGTCGGTTTTCAGCTCCTCAATTGGTTGCTTCGAGAATTTTTCTTTGTCGTTCCCTCTTTTTCCACATTTCATATAAAACTGTCTTGGTATCTTCGATCAGTTCGTCTTTAAATAACAGTTCTCCAATTATGTCTTCTTCCTCCTCTGTATTTAGTCTTTCTGTTTGCAATATTTTCTTTCTTTCGTTTTCATAAGCTGGGCACTGTAACAGGAAGTGAGTTAGGTTTTCTAATTCACTATTGCACATGATGCACCTTGTGTCACCATTCGTGTGCCTATTTCTGTCACTTAACTTAAGATTATTAGTCCTTGCCCTATATAAAATTTCCGATGATGGCTTGTTGTCGTAAAACTTTTCTTCTTTTATCTTTTTCTTAAATTTATTGTATAATTTTAAACTAGACCTTTCTTCGACTTCTTTCTTCCATTTTTCTGTATCCCATTCTTTAATTTTTCCCCGTAAATTTTGTGTCTTCATTCCTTTCAAATCTGAATGTTTTAATTTTAAGTTTTCCAAAAATTCTTTAGTTGTCTGGATCCAGTAGTCCTTGGGTATGTTCAATTTTTCTTCTACTATTCTTCTTAGTAGATCATTACTTTCATTTTCTTCTATGTACTTAAGGTACTTCAACTGCTGGTTTCCTCTGATTCTGCTTTCCATAGTGCTAGAGCCAATTTCTCCTCTCAAGGTTGGTATCTGTGCATAGCTAGGTGCTCCTAAAATTGATCTGTACACTGAATTTTCTATCCTTTGTAATTTACTTATTTCTTGCTTGGTATATCCAAGTATGCTAGATCCAAACAATACTGAGGGCAATACTACACTTTTCCAATACGTTTTGCCAATTAGAATTTTGTTGCAACTCTGGGATATTAAAGGATAAGTTAAGTTTGCTAATTTCTTTGCTTTTTGTAAAGATTTTTCTTTTTGAATTCTGAAGCAATTTCTCTTATTTGTTACAGTTATGCCCAAATATTTCATGTCACTGGCTACTTTAATCCCATTTATCTCTTCCGTTTGTATTTTGCTGTTGAAAATTAGAACATTACTTTTGTCTTTATTTATCTTTAATCCCGTTGTGTGGCTAAGGTCTATCAAGGAATCTATCATCTTTCCCATTTCCTCCTGTGTTCTCGAGATCAACAAACCATCATCAGCAAAGAACAGTGCGTTTAATTTAAAAAATTCATCTTTGTACCCTCCCTCCTTCTCTAATCTGTCTATTATAGTGTATGTTAATATCTTAAACAGGGTAGTGGAAGCTGTACACCCTTGCTTAATGCCGCTGCTTACACACATTTTTATTTCCTCTTCTTTTCCTATTTTTATTGCTGTTACATCATCTGTGTATATATCTGATATGATTTCTATCAAGTTTGTATGCACTCTATATTCTTTTAAAGTTTCTATTAAATTATCTCTTTTAACGGAATCATATGCTTTTGCTAAATCCACAGCTGTTACATATAAAGTTTTTCTCTCTTTGAAAGACTTGTCAATACAGTATTTTAGAACCATTAAGTTATTTTCTACTCTTCCTTTCTTAGTAAAACCACTTTGATTTTCCTTAATTAGGTTGTTACTTGCTACTGCCACAGTAGCTCTCAGAGCGTCTCCACCCTTATAACCTTCTTGATTACAGGCAATACCTCAATCCCTTTAAAGTCTTGTTAGGAGAGGGATTTAACCCTGGTTAAAGCACAGGACTGACCAAGACATGAAGAAAATATGGGGAACAATAAAAAGGATTTTACACCGGGGATGCTACCAGAAGGGGAGGATCTTTAAGACATGAGAAAGGAATTATTACAATGGAGACTGGCACCTGTAGTCGGCCCAGGGGGATTTTTAGCACCAACGCAAGCATGGGGGTGGTAGAAGGAAAGTGGGCAGAGGAAAGAGTAAAATTCAAACTATACAGGGTAAGGGACAAGTTATGCATGTAGCCTACTCTGCTCTCCACCACTTCTTCCTGATTGCATCACAAGCGCATGTGAGTCATGTCGACTTGTCGAGATAGGCCTCTTATTTTTTCTATGTCCCATGACTCACATCTCTTCTACCACTTTTTTAAATTTTCATCAAACTCTGGAAAATATATATGAAAGAGAGAAAGTCACTCACAAGTCACAACAATTAACATATCAGTAGGCCAATGGCCTTGGGCGGAAACAATCAGTGAATGAAAAATTCAGAAAGACATACAATATTATGTAATATACTCTCTTCTGTCTCGCTTGTGTACCTGGCAGAGTACCTCTGTCGACTCGAAAATAAACCTATAGCTATATCAATAACTCTGGCCAACTTTTCCTCTTTTAGTTGATTTTTATTTTCGAGGTCTGTAGCTATATTGGCGGTAAGTATAGTTTGCCTGCAAACAGAAGAACCTAGCAAGTTATTATAGTTTAATTAACAGTTAAGAAAGACGCACAATGTTATCAACTCCCGTCTCATAAAGGGTATGTAAACTACTGCAAGTTCTACATAATCATAATTATAATGAAATATAAAGATTAAATCAAACGACACACTGACATAACAGAGAAGAGAAATTGGGTTGAGGTTGAGCTATATTGATTGTCTGGTTAGGGCGGCGGCCACATTGGCGCTACTGTGCCCTCTGTCTATTTCTTTGGAAGTCATTACTGAATTGATTATTGTTGGACTGAAAATTTTTGATACTCATTTTTAGTATTTCAATCGTAGAGTTGTTGGAATATTATTGGAAATTAGTCTTGTGCTGGCATTAGGTCATACCTTTTGTTGTTATTCTTTTACAGACCATCCCGACCCGAGGTATGTTTTATTCATTGGATTTTACACGTTAATAGAAATGGTTTTAAGTTTATTTGCCATACGACTGTTACTATTATATAGCTCAGTTCTAAAGGTTTAAATGTGCTTAGAAACTAGGAGCTTGTAATATTCATATTTGAATATAAATACAAACTGGAATCTAGGACGGTCCAAAGGTTCATCCCAGGATCAGCTGAGAGGGTAAGGACGTCCTTGTCAAGGCTAATTTATCCTTTATTTTTCCATGGTTGTGGCAAATATAATTACATGTGTATGCAATTTTGTAGTGTGAGAGTGTTGTTTAGGTGGTGGTGGTTGTGTAATGGTTATGTTAGAGTGTTTGTATATGATATGTCTGCCAACCAAACTAACACTATGGGTAACTTAGACTATACGTACTTGATATTATCCTACTGTTACTTGTTACTTATTAGATATTCTATGTCCCACTCCACCAGCAGATGGTGCTCTGTAGGGCTTCCCTCAATATAATCAATAATCACTTCTAATGTTCATATTATCCATGTCGTAACCAGCGAGCAGATGTGTTTTCAATCTTAAAAAATCAACTGCAATTATCACTAATCCGGACATTTTTTAATAGCCACAAAAAAAATCTTTAAATATTATTTGTACATGCAAGAAAGTATGCATCACAAGTGTCATTTCTTGAATCTTAGCATTATTATAACTCGGCCAATGTCTCTGTCAACACCAGTGTATTCTACTTGGTTTGGTAAATATTGAAAGAATTGCCGATATCACGTACGGTTTTTCTACCTTCATTACCCACTTATTTAGACCATTCTAAGACTATTTTCTTCTATAACATTTCCTCCGCAAATGCCCCATTTCAAATGGGGTATTTTGAAATTAGCCTGACCTTACCTAACCTAACCTAGACCACAGCAGACTACTGGGACCTAACCTGGGCAAACTACCAGGAAATAACTGTGGTAATGTACCGGGAAATAACCGTGGAAAAGTACAGGAAATGACCGGGGCAAAATACTGGGACCTAGCCGGATCTGGCAACACTGCTACAAAATGGCAATTCTTTCAATAGGTAGCCTTTGTTTCCTACAGAGGCCAACACCTTACAGCTTGTGGTGGTCCATCACTGCTTCCCTGCCCTGTGTGTGTGTGTGTGTGTTGTGTTGTGTTGGTCCTTCTGATCAATAATGGAGTTTGAGGTTGTCCTAATTAATGTTTGTCTTGACACAAGTGGCTGTTTCTACCAGTATTTTTTTCAGAAACTTGTCCAGCTCATTCTTGAACTTACTTACAGGACAGTTTGTGGTATTTATCTAGACTATTGCTGTTTTGTAGCAATGTTGCCAGACCCTGCTAGGTCCCAGTATTTTGCCCCAGTCAGGTCCTGGTACTTTACTACGGTTAGTTCCCGGTAGTTTGCCCAGGTTAGGTCCCGGTAGTTTGCCCAGGGTAGGTCCCAGTAGTCTGATGCTGTCTAGGTTAGGTCAGGTAAGGTCAGGCTAATTTCAAAATGCTCCATTTAAATATAACCTATCTTGGAAAGGAGGCATTTCCAAAGAAAATGCCATAGCAAAAAAGTGTCTTGGAATGGTAAAAATTAGTGGGTAAAGAAGGTAAAAAAACATCGTAATAGAAAACGGCAATAGAATAGTTAATTACCCAATTTGTCAAGTCTTTCTCTGGTTTTGGTAGACAGTTGAAAAGTTTGGTTCCATAAAAACCTACACTGGCAGACATGAGTTTTTGGTAATATTTAAGAAGAGCCCCAAAAAAATTTATGTTGTAGTCTAAGTTAGATGTGCAATGTATAATGTACTAGACAAAAATGTTATAAGAGTTGGAATTGAATTACTGTACTATAATATAATGCCATGATTGATAGACATGCATTAACCTGTATTGTGGTCATGTAAAAACTCAGGACCTCAAAAGTAAATATTATTAAATTGATAAAAAATCTGTAGAAATGGGTCGAAATATAAACATAGAGAAAGTTAAAGTAATGTTCAGTTATCATATTAGACAGTACACTTGTATTTGGACATTTACCATCACATCTACAGCATGGTGAACAACCCAACTTACTTACCAAGAGAGTTAATGAGCATGTGGTCATCAAGTGAAGCCGGGACCCCCACCGATGAGTTAGGCCCAACATCTCACTTCCAGGCCTCCTTCCTTGAGCGGGTCAGGGCGTAGTAGGACAGTTACATACTTGATGGGTATAGAGATATTGTAGTGGATTTGGCTTGACATGTATTGTACTACCGGTATGCTATATGTACACAGTTTACTCTATCCTTCAGCTACCTGCTATAGTTATGGTACTAGTCTAATAATATGTGGGAGTAAGCTGACTTTTGTGACTAGGCCTAATGTAGCCCTTAGATGACAGTGTGCCTGTGTATTCCTTCTCAATAAAGTACACAACTACAGTAGACTCAGGAGATCACTGTTTATATTGCTGGGTTATACTTTAGTGCAGAAATTAAGAAATTAAATCATTCAAGCATACCGGTAATGCTTCTTGGCTATTCACCTCTCTATTAGGCCTATACCTCCCTTGTCCTACTTATATGCCTACGGAGTCTTCCAGGCTAGGGTGGTCTTTCATGTACAATCAATCATTCCTTGGCTACTACGTATGTCCTTGGTAATGAGATAGGAAAAAATATGACGGATAGTTTAAGATTATAAAGGAAAATACTGTTCATGATTATCGTCAAGATCTCATTCCCTGTTTTCAGGGGCTTAGGGACTCCAGTCACAGGGGGCAGAAAAATATATGATAGAGAGAGAGTCTGCATAGGGGCAGACTACTGAGTGAATGGGCAACACCAATGTTCTCTTCCTTGTCAAACCAGCAAAGTTTTCAGCTCCCACAAGTACACACATCTCCAATAAAGTCACTTCATTAACCCTGAGTAAAAGGGGCCATTCAATGTACTGTAATGTTAAGACTAGATATCAATGAAAACCCCAATTACAAGATGCAGGTCTTCCCTGAATTCTTTGCAGCTCATAACCACCTTAGTTTCATCATCAAATCTTTTCATATGCCCATACCATCTCTGAGCACTCTTCTCTACTCTGTTGGTCATGTGTTTGTCTCACACCAAACCTATCATAAATTTCAGAGCTGTTGACAGATCACAGAAGTATCAGTGCACAATATGCACATAATAATTTGGACCCCAGAACTAAAGTTACAGACATAGTGTTGAACATTAGCAGTGTTTTGATATTATGCATAACTCCCTTATAGTCATAACAAGTGAAATGTAAAGGGGAGGGTAATGATCAGTCATATTTATAGGCTACTTATTTATTTTTATCATGTACTTATACATCAGCTACAAAAAACACACACTAGTGTGTAGGACTTCTTTTTATTTGCATTGATTATGTATGAAAAGACCTAGATTGCATTTTTCTTTCATACTGTATATGGCAAAAACATGTTGAGTTGTGAGAACATTGGCAGAGTTGGCATGGAAATTAATGGTCTGAAGATACAGACACAGTAAGGTTTCTTTCATAATTTCATTTGCTTGTATTTATGGTGTTAGAATTGTTGAGTGTGACTAATTTTTTCATGTACAGTATAGGCTATTGTACCTCAGAATTAGTTTAAAATATCAGCACAGTACCGTATATATTTTAACATTTTGTTGTAAGGGATGCTGGTTATTGTACTTACTGGTGAATGCCATATTTCACAATGTGTGTTTTATATTTATGTGAATAGCCTACAGTACTGCACTGTACTGTAATTGAAATTGATAATAACTAATCTCCCCAGAGTGTCTTTATAACTCTTGGTCACAGGTTTTTCTTGGCAGAATAAAAACTTTAAATGTTCCCAATATCGAACAGAATTGGCTACTTCTTCACACTAGAGATTTTGTATTTTATAAAGTTCTAGTGAAGGGAAGTGGTGTCCCCATCACCCACCATTCTTACTGTGGTGCAGTCAGCCTCGTATCTACTACAATACAAGGGTTGGGGACCCCACTCTCTAACAATAACCCCTCCAAAGGATTAACCCTATAAGTGTGGGCCTTCTGGCTTGTGCCACTTCTGTAACTCGGGCCTTTTTCTGCTTCGTGCTCAAAACGTAAACAACACTTTTGACGGCTAGTAGCGTGTAAACCACTTATGCTACATGAATATAATTATGATACATGATATTTAAGTACAATCCTTTAGCTGTAAAGACTAAATGGACATCTGTAGGATAGGTAGCCAGCTTAGAATGACTACAACTCTAAGTACAATTTTACACTCTCCTAATAATTCTGAGTACCTTTTCACACTCTGATATCATCATAAAACGTATCAGAGACACATTGTTCAACACAGTAATATGAAATATAACGCCACTGTTGTTTTTATGTACCGGTACATTAGCTTACAAGGGGAGAGTTGAAAATACAACCTCACACACTAACAGCTATTCCTACACTGACAAAACAAGACTGGTGTGATGTGTAGGAGCCCCTCTGTTGTCAGCCTAAGTAAGTATGTCAGGGGGCGCGCAAATTTAAAAACTGCGCTGTTGACTCGTGTTGTCACCTGCGGTTACCCACACTTGTTTACAGTGTTGATTTATGTCGTCACCTGCGGTTTAAGGGTTAAATAGCCTTGGAGCTGACCCTTGTCTACCAGGGGTCCTGCACTGGTGATGGAGCCTCCTCACTCCTTATAAAAACAGAAATGGGGTACTGGTATTGATGATGATGACAATATTCTAAACCAGATATATACAGGGAGATTCATCATTCCATGCATTAAATTGAATGATAAGCTGTTTGGATAATTTTAAACAATTATGTCTCTATGATGACATGTCAAATTATACATATGGTAGTATAGCTGTTACAATACATTTATGATACCGTACTGTATTAATGAGGGTGAAATGTGAAGGGAAACCCACCTAGATATTTGAGGATAGGCTTCAGACATCTGTAGATTAGAGTGTGTTGCAGATGAACAAACAGCACCTTGAACATTTTCTCTAGATTGTAGGAAAAATAAGTTCATTGTTGTAATCCATGAATAATGATGTACAAAATCTAGGTGGGTTTCCCTTCAATTTTTGCCTTCATTAATACAGTACAGTATACAAAATGTATTGTGACAGCTAAACTACCGGTATGTATAATTCGACATTTAATCATAGAGACATTTTTGCTTAAAATTATCCCAGCAGGTCTTCATTCAATTTAATGGATGGAATGCTGAATGACCCTGTATATATCTGTAGTTATTGCTTTACTTTCCAGTCTTTATACTGTACAGTACAGTACTATGTAATGCTAGATCTTAACGCTTTCAATATTAAACTGAAGAAAAACTTATTGTAGAAATATGATGGTACCTTTAGTGTCTTATACCCACCTGACATGTTCAGTTAATATTGTAGAAATATGATGGTACCTTGAGTGTCTTATACCCACCTGACATGTTCAGTTAATATTGTAGAAATATGATGGTACCTTGAGAGTCTTATACCCACCTGACATGTTCAGTTAATATTGTAGAAATATGATGGTACCTTGAGTGTCTTATACCCACCTGACATGTTCAGTTAATATTGTAGAAATATGATGGTACCTTGAGTGTCTTATACCCACCTGACATGTTCAGTTAATATTGTAGAAATATGATGGTACCTTGAGTGTCTTATACCCACCTGACATGTTCAGTTAATATTGTAGAAATATGATGGTACCTTGAGTGTCTTATACCCACCTGACATGTTCAGTTAATATTGTAGAAATATGATGGTACCTTGAGTGTCTTATACCCACCTGACATGTTCAGTTAATATTGTAGAAATATGATGGTACCTTGAGTGTCTTATACCCACCTGACATGTTCAGTTAATATCAGTCTTCTAAAAATGTATTCCAGTGTGAATAGCTGTCTCCATTTGCATTCTATACTGTATATTATTATATTAAAGTAAAACTGTCACCTGTATTATACAGAAGTTGATTTAAATATGTATTACAGTATATATATCATTTGGAAAACATTATGGATTCCTTCTAAATGTACAGGATATCTAGGGTTTGTTTTACAGTACCATCATCAGGATAGTTATGTCTATCATAAGATTATGTCTGCCAGTTTACCATAGACTTTACTCTGTTAACCTTCACACACCCTTATTGTGCTTCTACTTATTTATACTCATTGTTCCTGCTGTTTCCAGTTACACTTTCCCTGCTCTTGCCTGGAGAGATGTGGGTAATGCTTGAAGGGTTTTAGAGCCATTGGTCATGAATACTTCACTTCCAGCTCTTCAACTAGGCCTCATTATTATATTTATAGTTTGCTGTCCCATCATATCTCCTTTTTTTTTTTTTTTTTTTTTTTTTTTTTTTTTTTTTCAGTAAAGCAAGCACTCACTTCATTCCCTCCTACACATCTGCCACTACCTTCCCACCCACATTCTCATTGTATATATGCTTTTTTGTATTAAACTCAATCTCCTGAATGACTCACTCCATTCTTCCCCCACAGATGTCCAACATAACCAGTCCGCAGCGTTTCTCAGGGACATACGACCACTTCTATGATGGCCACTATGAACCTGACATCAGTACCCAAATGAAAGTTCCCAAGAGGATACGAGTCACAGGTTGGAGTCCAGATAGAGATGTGAAAGTATATTGCTTTAATAAAAAATCATGTTATCCAATACTTGTGCAGTTCTCTCTGTAGATTTAAATACTGTACAATTAGCGGCGTAGGGAAGTGTCATCCCTACAGTCAGCCTCGTATCCCCTATGATACTGGGAAGGGGAGAAATGGTTTGGGGCCCCACTCTCTAAAAATGTCCCCACTGAAGGTTCATTATCCTTGGAACTGGACCCCTTGCCTGTTGGGGGTCCTGCAGAACTAGGCAGACAAGGCAAGGCAAGGCAAAAGTTCTAGTGGCAGGAAAGGTACAGTGTGGTGGGATGCTGAGGTAAAGAGAGTGGTTGAGTTGAAGCAACAGATAAGGTTGATGTGGATGAATGAAAGGAACTCGGTGCAGAAGAGAAGAGAATATGCAGAGAGTAAGAGGTATGTGAAAAGGTTAGTGAGAGAGTATAAAAGGAAAGCAAGTCAGGATCTAGGAATGAAAATTTCAATGAAATCAAGAAGTTGTTTTGGAAAGAGGTCAAGAAATGTAGAAGTGAAATAAGGAAGAAGGTTGGAAGTGTGAAGGATAGGAATGGGAGATTACTCTGTGATGCAAATGACAAGAGAGCAACGTGGAAGGAATATTTTGAGGAATTAATGAATGGTCATGGAGAAAATGTTGCTAATGTTAACATGATTGGGTTTGGTGTAGATATATCATGAATAACAAAGATAAAGAAAGTGGTAGAGAATTTCAAGAATGGTAAAGCAGCAGGAGTGGATGAAGTGACTGCTAAACTTATTTAGTACAGTGGAGACTGACTTGGAGTGGTTAATGAGGACATGTCAATTGGCTTGGGAGTCTGGTGATGTACAGTAGCTCCCAAAACTATCATTAAAGTGGGTTAGAAGGATGGTGGAATGAACAGAATGAAACCTAGTCCCCGCCCACTTGTCGTCTCGGTACATGTCACATACATAGTCCATTGTGTCAGAATGTATAGCACTTTATTTTAACGATAGTTTTGGGAGCTACTGTACCTGAGGACTGGAGAAAAGCAGTTATTGTGCCCCTTTATAAAAATAAGGGAGAGGAAAGTGATTTTAAAAACTACAGAAGTCTGTTAAGCATAGTAGGTAAAGTATATGGTAGAATAATTATTGAAAGGGTGAGAGAAACATCAGAGGAGTTAATGAGTGATGAACAGGGAGGATTTCAAGGTGGTAGAGGATGTAGTGGTCAGGTATTTGCTGTTAGGCAGTTGACGGAGAAAGCCGGTAAAAAAGATAGGAAACTGATTATGGCTTTTATGGATTTAGAGAAAGCTTATGATTGAGTGAACTGAGAAGGCTTGTGGGATGTTCTGCAAATGTATGGTATAGACTATAGAGGGTAGGATGCTGAATACGGTACAGAGTTTTTATAATGGTAGTGTGGCCTGTGTGAGAATAGAGGGGGAACTAAGTGATTGGTTTCCAATTGCTGTTGGTGTGAGGCAAGGATGTGTGATGTCACCATGGTTGTTTAAAGTGTACAGTACATGGATGGAGTGATGAAAGAGGTTAAGACAAGATTATTGGAAAAAGGAGTGGAATTGCTACAGGGTGGAGAAAAATGGTCCTTGTCAAACTTGATATATATAGGTGATACAGTACTGTTGGCAAGTAGTGAGGGAAAGGTAGGAAGATAAGTGGCAAGTTTTGCAGAGGTAGCCTATGTGAACGACGCTGTTTGAAGGTGAATGTGGGTAAGAGGAAAGTGATGATAGTGGAGAGAGAAGGTGAATCAGTGTGCAAGTGGATGATGAGAACCTCGAGGTGGTTGAAGAGTTTTTGTACCTTGGAGTAATGTTGGATAAGAGAGGAAAGTGTGAGAAGGAAGTGGAAAACTGAGTAACACAAGGAAGAATGGTAGCAGGTGTAATGTAGTCATTGATTAGAAATAAAGGGTTAAGTACAGTGACTGTAAGAGGATTACATGAAGGAGTGTTAGTGCCCACTTTGACATACAGCTGTGAAACCTTGGAGTGGCATGAGTATGAAAAGTCAAGAGTAAGAACAGGTGAGATGGATATGTTGAGAAGTGTTTGTAGAATTCATAGAATTGACAAGGTGAGAAATACTGAAATCTGTGAAAGGTGTTGTGTGAACAAATCACTGGAACAGAGAGTGGAAGAAAGTATTATGAAGTGGTATGGACATGTGGAAAGAATGTATGGTACACCAGTGGTGAAAAAGGTGTATGAGAGTGATTTTGAAGGGAAGATAAGGACCAAGGAGAAGATGGTTGGATATGGTGAGTGATTGTGTAAGAAAATGTGGAATAAATATGAATGAAACAAAAGAACTGGTACAGTCACAGCACATAGTCCTTGAACAGGGTGTAAAGGGAAGCCTGGTCAAGGACTATGTGCTGTGACTGTACATGATAGACATATGAGGAAAAGTTTCACAAGGAAGTGTGGACGTTAGGGCTGGCAACCTGGTTTTAACTTGAAAGTAAATGGAATGGCTCCTTTCACCAAGGCTAAGTGAAGGGACTTTAGTCATGGATGCAACACTTTGTGGGAGGAGCTGAGAATTGTTGTGACATGAAAGGGGGAGTAATTTGTGTGTGTGATCCATTGCACTGGATACTCTGTCCTTTCATTCTGTATTTCTGCTTCCCTTTTCTACCCCTGGCACTAGAGCCTCTCCACCCTTGAAGAAAGGGAAATGGGGTATTGATGATGATGATGACAATACAAGAAACTGGTAATTGGTGAGCTTTTAACAGTACAGTAATCCCTCATTTACCACTGTTTTTATGGGTGTGTATTATGTGTACTATGAATCTGTGGACAGTAAACACTCATTATCCACTGGGTTTATGGGTGACAGAGGGTTTACTGTACACAGATTCATTACAAGCAGTACACACCCATAACACCAGTAGTAAACAAGGGATTAGGCTACTCTACAGTACCAATGACAACTGAGCTGATTTCTTTGGTTTGTGAACAATCCATTGAGTCTGTGAATGAAATACCATAACAATATTATTATTAAATTATGTTGCAATCCCTTCTAGACTCAGGCATTTTCAGGAATAGGCAAGACTTATCTCCTGCCTGATATAAAAGGCAAATAAAAGAGGTTGTCATCAGGAAGGCCATTCTGATGGAATAATCTTTTGCTTCAACCAGAATAATGATTCCAGATGTGCCATTCATAGCTTCTAATTGAAGGGAGAATAAGATTTATCAAACCTCTTGTCTTACCTCCAGTTCTCAACAGGCATATAATGATGATGAGGATACAGTGCATTAAGTACACTAAAATTACTTTCCAATGAGATCAGTTAGGACCAGAATTCTTTCAGTACGGTAGATCAATAATTTTGTTACCTTATTATTTTCCAGCTCAGTACTGTACAGTATACAGTATTCCTTCATGTGATATGCACACAAAACATAAATACAGAGGAAATTTATACAATCTGAGCAACGTGTATGTTAATAAAGCACATAACTTCTCATACATATCTGTTGTACTGTATGGAGCTGACACTACACATGTAGGTCATGGTGCACATTAGGGGTGAACACTGTTAGATTACTTCACCATCTCTTCTTTTGTCTGTTTATCTTGGTTGAGTCATTATTTCTTATTTCTTCCTTTTTCCTCATCAAAGAGTAATCAAAGTATAGCAGCTCAAATGGTGGGGTTTGCCTGAGGAGTGGACACCTGTGCTCCATGCTTGTTGTACAGGTGTGTCTGGCACCAGCAGCCTCAGTAGGGACATTTTTATGGTTGCTTTCATCTGCTGATTTCTCTTTTATTTATTTTTTTCTGTTGCTGTTTTCATCTTTTGGTTTTTGTTGTCCTTTGTTGATAAGTGCATACACACAAGATATTAAATGAATTGTTAGACACTGGGTAAATTGAAATATAGAGTGGATTGGGACATATAATAACTTGATACAATGTTTATATTGGGACATTGAGTTTACTACAAGCAGCTAATCACTATTCAAAACAATAATATCATAATGTAAATGTGAAAACATTAGACAGCAAATTGTTTGAGTTACCCATTTGTGGATGATTATTATTGACCATGACTATACTTAAAATAATATATCAAGTCTCATTGTACTCATTATCTTTGGTGTCAGCACTACTAAGCAAAGGTCAGTCAAAAGATGAAAACATTAACAGACTGAACAATGACAATAAATGTGCCCCTATTGGGCTGCAAATACAAGACACACCAGTGTAGCAAACACAGAGCACAGGTGTCCACTGTACAGGGGTGCCTCACTATTGGAACTAATTGTCAGTGTTAGGTGGGAACAGAAGTAATAAAGAGTATCCCAATATTATAGAGTATCATTAGAAAGATAATTTATTACTGTACATGGCCCCCAAACCTCCACGAGTGACTTGGAGTCCTTTTTGGCATCCATGTCCTGAAAGTCAGAAGCAAGTGATTATGACCTTTCTGATAGACTATACCAACTATACTTCAGAATACTTAGCATACAACTTTGTGCCAGCAAATTATTGTGGTTTGGTCCCCTTGAAAAATTAAATTCCTAGTTGTTCATGAGTAGAATGACCATGGAATGCTTATCATTAACAACATTCTATAGTAAACATTTTTCAACAGGTAACAATGAGAGTGACCCAACCGTCAACTGGGCACGATTCAATGGAGTCAACGAAAAATTTGAAATGAAGGTCCCTGAACGTATTGTGGTTGCAGGTGAGTGCTGGGTTGATAGTAGTGTAGTGTTTGAATGTCTTAAAGTAAGTACTGTAACAAGGAAGTACTCTCATAATTTCATATATCCAAAATGGTCATATTTTGATATTTTCCAGATTATGTTCATAGGTATTGCTCAGCATTACAAAGGATTAGAATCATGCTTGGATCTGTGACACTGATTAGATCAATTCCTTATCCTTTACTATTGATAATGTAATTTTTAAGAATAAGTAATACTGTACTAGATTTATTACAGGTATGTACAGTACTTGCATAGTCCATTTATCCAACCTGTAAAAAATAATAGAATACAGTACAGGTATAGTTATTCATATTTAAGGGGACATTATACTTTTGGTTTATTAGAACGCCGTCATTCCTTCAAAGTATGCCAGGAAACAGGACCTGATGAACAAAAATAATGTTGGCCTAGTTGGAATAGTTTGGAGAAATCAGTTTCTCTAGATTTTTTAACACTGTACTGCCCCTTAACTTTCTATCCACGGGCACTCTAGACTGGGCCTTTTTCTTGCCTCGTGCTCAAAACGACGGCACTAGCATGTAAACCGCTTACCCTACATGAATAAATGATACATGATATTGAAGTACTGTACATACTTTTAGCTGTCTCCTGATGTACTTTTGAAAACTAAATGGACATCTGTAGGATGGATAGCCAGCTCAGAATGACCACAACTCAAAGCACACTTTTACACTCTCCTGACAATTCTAAGTATGTTTTCACGCTCTGATTTCGTTATAAAACGTGTCAGAATCTAATTTTTCAACAAAACAGTATAAAATATAATGTCACTGTCATTTTTACCTACATACATATATGGTAATTAGTGCAAAAGCAGAGCACTGAAAATGCATCCTCACACGGTGAGACTGAGAGCTATTCCTACACTGGCTGCTAGTGGCTGGACAAGGCTGGTGTGACTCTTGGAAGCTCTTAAGCACACACCCCTTCCTTCTGTTGTGAGTGTATTCAATTATGTTAAGGGGTTCGCAAATTTGAAAACTGTGCATTCGAGTTATGTTGTCACCAGCGGTGTAAGGGTTAAGGTATTATCACACCATAATCCATTCAAATGAACGGTGCATCTGGCTCCTAGCAGGTTTTTGTTTCTGCGAATGTGATTGGTCGATTTGATGATAATGCTCGTTCAATGGCCCATAACTTTCGCAACGCATGATTGGCTGTCCAAACTTCCCTTATCTTTGATATTTTCATCTTCTATGACTAAAATAAAGTACCTAACACATTACTATTTGTTTAATATAACAAATATTATCATGTAATTGCCAAATGACAAGCAAAAAATTTTGCTAGTAAGGAATAATTGGTTTGTAATGTACAGTACAAGGATGACTGTATCGTTTGAATTTATTCATTTAATTTCAAGATATAGTGTAAAATAAAAAAGAAGTTACTATGATAGTAACTTATTTTTGTAACAGGATTCAATAAAATTAGACAATAGATATCTTGGAATAGCTTCATTAAGTAACTACAGAAATTAATGATAATGACTATGTCCTCGCTGCGACGGACGAAATGGACACATTATTGGCGGGAAAACACAACATCTCTCTCCCGTGGATGATATTTGGTTATTCGCTTCTCACTTTTTACTCCCATTTAGGTAATTTTCTGTACATATAGGCATGTCTCGTCAAATGACAAACATTTTATATATATATAGTAGGTTCGCCTATTGCGCGTGTTCTCAATACGTGATTCACCTATTGCATGACGAACCCCAAATCAGCACCTTTTATTATCTTATGCGTGATGCTTCCACAGACCGCGTTTTTGTGGCCAAGAGTGGCCCAAATCCGCAGTTGTTCCCAGATGTGCGTTTAAATCTGTTTTCTGCGTGAAACTAGCCACTCCCCCAAACCCACACTATAACCAGCCACTCTCCCCAGCAGGCTTCTCCCTCTCACTCAGTCAGTCTCCCACTCCCTAGCATCCTGTGTACCACCTTCTCCATTATTGCTGACTTGTTGCCCCCAACCCTACACCTTACACCCTACCAACCAACACATGCCTTCACCATGCCAAAAGTTGAATGTAAGAAGAAATTCCTGTTGCACTCTCTGAAGCTTCAGGTGGATTATACTGTAGTCAGTATTAGTCACTGATAACCTTAGGCTGGGCAGCCACTTGTGGACTGGCAAATTAACCCAGTGTTTTTCACCAATGGGAGATGGTTATGCTACTGAATAGAAAAGGAAGTTCTAACAAACTTCTCTAAACATGACAAAAACAGCTCAAGGGCTTAACACACATATTTATATTCTGTGATAAATCCAAAGCAAGATAAATCATGCCCAATTACACATTTTGTCTTGCAACAGTAGGTGTTAATAATACAACAATTCACTATCGACTAAATTGGTAATGTTTTTTTAGCAGTTGGAATTTTTATTTTGCACTAAAACATTTTTCATATAATTATTTGTCTGTCTGTCCATTACCCGATGCCTGCCATATTCCCAAATGGAGTAACTGTTAACAAAAAACGAGCTCTATCCTCCATCAATGCTCATCCTTCTCTTCAATTCTTACTCTCTACTATATACTTCTCAATTGCTTCCCTTCACCTCATCCTTAGACTGCTATTGTATTGTATTGGAATATGGTTGGGCATCTTCTATGCTATGAATTGGTGTTGATATAGAGGATATTTTCTCAATGTGTCAGTGTACCAGGATACTTTGAAGAGCAATGAGAAGGATCAGATCAGGATTTTGATCCCTTTTATATAATAAGTGAATGGAAGTTAATGTTAATGTTTTTGTGACAGGGGGAGAACACCACATAGAGACACGAGGAGTGCCAAGGGAGGTGGAGTTGGAAAAATCCTTAATGCCACAGCCAGATCCAAGTCTCTACAGGGTTCAGGTATTGTACATCCCTATGTTGTTGTTGTTGTTGTTCCCCAGACTGTCTGGCTGAGCAGTCCCATGTCTGGTTGACCGAAGCCGTGCAGATGCTCTGACCCCCAAATTGGGGTTGTGAGATCTGTTTTTTTGGAAGGCAACAGAAGAGGGGACTACTGGCTCACGGGCATGGACCCCCGAGCCAATGAACCCATCAACGGTTGCCTCCCTTGTTATGCCACTCAATCGGACAATCTTGCTAGCTACCCAGAAGGAATGAGAAATAGTAAGAGAGACAGACAGAACAGGCCAGGGTGTGGTAGAGGATGCCAACTTCCTCATTTCTGGATAGAACCAGCCCTCACCAGTGGGAAAAAGTGATAGAGAGGTGGGACAGCCAGCAGGAAGGAAATAGAAGGAACAGAGGGGACAGTTGAAGAACTGATAATGATTGGCTATGTAACTCCACTCACCTACTGTTGTGTACTTCAATCCCACCAACACTATAAACTAGAAATGTTACGCACCCTATTCATCGATGTCAGTTATAATTTTCATTTTTTCTAATCCTCTTCGTAGTAGAAAATATAATATTGTAATGACTGTAAATTGAAGTTACAGCAGCATATCATAAGACTAAAAATTGGCACAGTATAGAACCTTGGTGCCATAATGTTCTGAATACTGTGTTTGTACAGTGGCAGTATTGTAGCCAATGAGGTCCGAGATATTTGTTGCTGCACAGAGCAAGATCTTCTGTCAGTATTGGGAAGAACAAGAATCTTGGTGACCTACCCCTCCCCAGGAAGGGTAGGTAAGTCTTATCCCGCCTCCAAGTGGTGACCTCGGTGGTACATCTCCTTTTTTTATCTTTATTTTATCCATTCAGGAGGTGGAGCCTAAGGGGAAGGTGGTGTGGGGGTGAGACTTAGCTTCCCCCACATATAGGTTTTAAGGTTTTTATTGTATTTTAGTGTTTTAAGATTTTAATTTCTTTTATTGCCTGTATATAGGACTAGCATGTTTTTATATTTTGTAATTTTTTTATTTATGACTGTGTTTTTAGCTTTTGACAATGCCAATGGCCTGTGCCCCTCTGGGAATGAGTACTGCATTGGCCTTGCCAGCCATCAGTGGCTCCCCAATGGAGGAGTGGACAGCTATGGCTACTGGCGGGGGGTAGTCTCCGGGCTGCCCTGTAGAGGGAGTGGGTAAGAGGGAGTATATGAGAGTGGTAACTGTGAATGTGAATGGCATGACGGATGTGACCAAGAGACGAGAGATTGTAGAATGTTTCAAGAAAGGAAGAGTAGATGTGATGGGAGTGACGGAGACACATGTGAAAGGATGTGGAGTGGTTGAGTGTCAGGAGGGAAGGGAGAGTGGACTGTGGGAGGGAATGGAGGGAGGAGTAGTATGGACCGGTCTGAATGAGAAGAGTAAAGGAAGAGGGAAGGAAAGGTGTGCGCATGTGGACTTACAAGGTGGGATGGAGAAAGTAATGAGAGTGTATATGAGAGATGTGGTATGAGTGAGAAGGCAATTGGTATTGAGTGTGGAGTGGTTGAGAGAGTGAAACGTAATACATTGAGGTGGTTTGGACATGTAGAGAGAATGCAATGTGAGGAGTTTGTAAAGAAGGTGTATGGAAGTGAAGTTGTGGGACCTGGTGTGAGAGGAAGAGTATGTAAAGGAGAGAAACATGTGGGGGCAGAGGAGGGCTTGACCAAGTAAGGAGGGAGTGTTGGAACAGGGAAAACTGGAAACACTTCTGCCGTGGCCACCCCCTTGAGAGGAGTTCCCGGAGGGATCAAGGCATCAGAGCTATAGATAGATAGATAGATAGATACATTCTACCGTAGCCAATTGGAAGTCCATAGCCGTCAACTTGGGGTCAGTCCTAATCCGAGGCAAGTCATTGTTATCTGTTGCCATAGTTTTATTTATGGGGGAGAGTTGCAAGCCCAACCACCCAACCCGTTTTAGTCGCCTTTTACGACACTCACCAGACACATGAGGCATATTCTTTCCTTCACCAGATGTGAAGGACCCTTTACCCCCAGGGATAATTATTTGCCCAACCATATGGCCTTCCTCAAGTAGGGAAAGGTGGTTACTTTGCTGTAAGATAGTGGTCCCAGTGAAATTATCAATTTGACTCTTGCCATGGCCAGACCCATTACAGTATATGGTACCCCCAGAGGGAGATGGCAACAGTATACTGTAGTATGATATGGATAGGTAAAATGTTAAGCTATTTGACTACTGTATAACTGCAATTATATTTTAACTGATTTATCTGTTCTTTGACTAACAAGCTCTTCCCAGCTTTCACAATCTAAGGCCGTCTTCTCTCATGCAGACTCCACCACGGAACATCACACTAGACACATACTCTTACCCTGGCACCGATGACATCACCAGCCCCTCAGAGGACCGGGAGAGCAGCACTCCAGGATCTGCCCCAACTTCCACTACGGTGCCACCACGTCCTTCACACCACCTGCCTCACCATCCTGGCGTACTCATGCACCCTTCGTGAGTTTTGGGGAACATATATACAACTGATTGAATAGAATGGGGATAGTAATGTGATTAGCTTATCCAGTCCTCTCTATGTAAAACTTCCCCCCTGCCTCCCCTTTTTTTATCAAAGTATGGTATTATGTTGGTCATTATTCAAGGCTGCACAAGTGTATTAAATGAAGTTATTTTTACATGGCAAGGTATGCCTGCTCTCATCATGATAAAAAGGATGTACAAAATGATCAGTCAAACATACCATTCACTTTTGTAGACTTAAGTAATCTAAAGAAGACCTAAAGACCCTTTGGCTGATGTAGGAGCTGGACCCTTTCATGTTCCTATGTCAGCATCTGTGTATTGTAGTCATTTTTTATTAAGACTCATATTCTTCATATTGTGCTTGAAAGTTGTATAAACTTTTCTGCTTTTTCAGTGTGGACTATTAATGATAGTACTGGTATGTAATGGGTATAGTAGGGTATCAGAGATTCATATTCCTTTGGATAGATAGGCATGCAGGTTATTTATTATTTACTCAGGTCAGCTTCAGTTACACAACACAAACATCCATAGAAATAACAACTACATCAGCTATACAGTATATCTACACAAGAATGCTTGTACCGGTATGCCTTCTTTCCAGCACTATACATTACACTGCTACACAAACCTCCTTTAAGGTTTCTCCTTGGGGCACTGTGTGAGTAGCTCCTTCAGGATGGAGAGGCAGTAGTCCAGTAAAACTTTGCCAAGTGACAAATTGTTATTCTATCGTGGCCAGCCATAAAGGGGAGTTTCCATGAGGGAACAAAACATCAATCTTTATGGAGGAATAAATGCTTATTGGTATTGGTTATGGAATGGTTGAGAGAGTAAAGCATAGTACATTGAGGTGGTTTGGACATGTGGAGAGAATGCAAAGATGTATGGAAGTAAAGTTGTGCGACCTGGTGTGAGAGGCAGACGACCGTCAGATGGAAGAACAGAGTGGAAGAGTACATAAGGGAGAGAAATGTGAGGGACAGAGGAAGGCTTGACCAAGTAAGGAGGGAGTGTTGGAACAGGGAAAACTGGAAACTCTTCTGACAGGGAAGGTTTCCAGCTCCATGCTATTTGAGCCTTTGTGGGGTCATTGGTATAGAGCTGGGTCCCCAACCCTCACTCCCCCACATACAATATATTTTTCTTCATGTAATTACTGTATGTTTATTTTTTATTACAAAAATGCCTTTCCCCATGCTTTCCCATTCCTGACTATAGCCCAACAGCTTAATGACCATTGTATGTGCTTGAAAAGTTTCAGAACTTTAATATTAAGCGCCTTATGTTCTTTCTACAGTCAGCAATAATGGATGTTATGCCCCTGTACAGTATTTATTTATTAATACGAGGGTTGATTGTACACAGGTGAATCTAACACTCCTCCTCCTTCTTTCCTTGGCCTCTTGAAAACTGAAGGATCATTTGTGTAAGAATATATACACTAGGTATCTATTAGCAATAAATATAAAATGAGAGGAAAATATATGTATGTGTCTACACTGAGTTCCACTACAAAAAAATATATACTCTAGGTATCTAAAAAGGTATAGCAAAAAAAAATATAAAGAGACACAATTTTTGGATTAAGTGAAATATCAGGTACTGTAATGGGAGATAGGAAATGAGTAGAGTACAGTACAGTATTGCTAAAGATGCACATTGTCATGACTTGTATATGTTTTTAGAGTAATAGGTACTATAGTTACTGTACCTTTATTATTATCCTTTTTGCCACTTTTGCTCACAAGGGTTCAAATCACATCAACATAGTGATCATCAGGACTTTTTTCATTTTTTCCAGTGTATGAAACTGCTGGTCCAGAAAAAAATCTTGTTGTCACAAGAATCTGAGTAGGAAATAATTAAAATACATTTGATCCATTATAACCATGCATAAGATTATAAGGAGCAACACTGGGTGTTGTTTTAATATATTTTTTTATTCTGTTGATATAGTAGTTAACAGAGTTGATTCTGGTTATTTTTAATGATAGATTTAGAGGGTTAGTAAAGGACATAGAAGAATTAGTGACTGTTATAGAGGGAATTGGTTTGTGTATCAACTATTTTGCTTATCTTTTTAAAACATAACACAGACTGAAATGTAATAACCTGTTAGTTGTTTTCCTCTAGTCACTAGTGAATGGCATACTGCATGAATACCTGCCTTTATGTAAAGAGTTATGGATGCATCACACTAGTAATACTTAACTTAATACTTGCCAGTTTCATCCAGTCTCACACCTACATTATCAAAGTGGTAAAGCTCTTGGCTGTAGGTGAGTGAACTGAACAAATGGTAGCCATTAAAAGTTTGGATGTTGTATTGCCAGTGTGCTGCCTCTCTTAAATCTACCCTCCCCTAACACTGGTGTGATCTGGGGTATCTCATGTTTTTATATACTTCCTCTTATCTTTACAGTGACGAGCTGGAGCAAGGGTATGTTCACTCCTCTCGTTACCTTCTTCTTGCAGTTCTTGCTTGGCTTTGTTTGCATGCCTATCATCGCTAATATATTACTGCATAGTGTTCTGTTATTGAGATGTGTTGAATGGTAATTATATGTAATGAGCTAAATTATTCTTATTCGATAGCAATATTTGTATCATATACAGTATATAATGAGCCAGAAAAAGTCGTATCATGCTCATTTGGTATAAGATTCCTTGTGACTTTCACTTGGTGGGGAAATGAGACTTGTTAAAAAAGAACACACACTATAACTGGTAAAGTTTTAATCCCTTTTCTGCTTGTACTTTACAGTAATATTGTGTACTGTATGTAAAAAACAAATTCAAACATTGCAACCCAATAGCACCACATCATTCCTATGCATACACTATACTCAAAATAGACCACTGTTCTCCACCCTACACCATCTCCACTTTGGTCATAATGTCCATGTATTGTGGTTCTGAACATTGAACAGCCCTGGTGACAAAATATCCTTGTTTTACTCCAACAGAGATACAAAACCAGTCACTGCATATTTCATCAGTTTCCATGCAAGTCACACTACCAATGTAAATGCTCTTTACTGCACTCAGCTGCCTTCCTTCTATAGTATACATGTGTGTCACTTCCCTTGCCTTCTCTATTCATTCTATCAATAAAGATGAAGGAATGTGCCATCCTTTATAGTCCACTACATGAGCCATCCTTTATAGTCCACTACATGACTATTACACTCCACTGAGGGAGGATGCAGCTAGGAAATACTGTCCTATTCTTACTTAGTGAAGAGTGTATAAGGATGAGATGGTGTGCATGTGTTACTGTATGAGTGTCTTGTATGTGTGTGTGTTAGGAGTGTCCATGACTCACAACTGTTTAAGACCAGGTAACTGAACACAGACATAGCAGCATTTTAACACCACAAGATTCACAGGATTTTCCTGTGTCATAAGGTGTAGAGTAGTGCTCTTCAACTTTTTTGATGTCATCCTCACCTAGTTGTCATTTAGTAATTCTGTCCACCCCAATACAATTTCTTCTCAAAATCTCATGGATCAGACATTTTAATTATAAATTTATGATTTACTCTAAAATTATGGAAGTAAAAAAATTACAGTACTGTATATTTGTTTTCTATTTTAATTCAAAATTTTAATCCTTTTCTTCATTATTACGCATGTAAGGTAAACTCTAAAACAATATTTAATATTCAATATACTGTATATAAGAAAATTTAGTAGTCATTCATAATCTCGATCCAGACCAAATGCTTATTCATACTGAAATAAAAGTAATATTGCATGTAATATTTGCTATAATTTGTATTTCAGGAAACAGACAATTGTCCATCAAGATACGGAAATCAGGAACTTTCCTGGTGTTGGAATTTGTCTGCTATTACCTTTTATTTTAGCATCATGAGAAAATCCACATTTAGAATGGATTTTCATTTCTTTGTCTTGATTAATATTAAACTTGAGAAACCTTGCTCACACAGATATGATGCTGGTATTTACACAAACATGGTGATTTGTAATTACACATTTCACCTTTCTGTTTCACAAATATAATGCTATTCTTTTCTTCTCCATTTCTTTTCTACTTTCATGTAGACATAATCTCGTCCATCCACCTGTCCACCCCAAGACAGGCGTCCACCCCACACTTAATTTTGTCCATCTGGTTTGAATAGCACTGGTGTAGAATATTAGCTTTTGTTTAATATGAAGTTTCTGATAATAGTTTTTTTTAATCTAGTGGTCAATGGGGATGCAACCTGCCAACTGGAAAGATAATCTGGTTTTGCCAGCCATTTATGGGTTATGTTGGGAATTTATTTATTATAATATTGTTTGTGGGTGTGCCCTGCTTGTTGGACTTATTGAAAGTATTGTACACTGTAATATTTCACAAAACACCACACACCAAGTACTGTACTGTGGTTTGCTTTATATCTTCTCAGCCTTTCTTCTCAAAGAAAGTTATTGTACCTTTTCCTCTTCCACCACCAGAGTTGACAACGGAGGGGCATGTATGACGACCGACCTGAGCCCAGGGGAAGAGGTGTCCTTACTGCGACGTCAGGTTGGCCGCCTCAATCGCCGAGTGTTGGCATTAGAGCTGGAAGCCCAACAGCGAGCCAACCGGGAAGTGATAATGTATTCACTAGGGGTGGCATATTTCATCATTAAAGCTATACTTTGGCTCAACAGAAACTAAGGGTGAAGGAGTGGGGTGACAGTTTTAGCTGCTGTGGTGCTGACTGTTAGAGTGTATGCCTTGGTGATGAGAAATGGATGGTGGGGAGATTGTTGTGAGAATGTTGTCATGAGAGAGATGTGTAACCATCAGAATTCCTCAAGCATGATTATTATGTTCATACAGTATTATGAATCTGATTAACATATTTTTAATTGATGAAGAGGTAACAGTTGTGTACATAATCACTTACTTTTGAAAAACGATTCTTTAACAGAGTAAAGGATTTCTTGAATTGGCAATATTACAGGAGGAATATTGTTGGAGAAAGATATGCAGGAAAAATAGATAGGTAGGAAAGAAGGATGAATACGTGAAAAGCACAAGTAACCACAGGTAGATTTTAACCAGGTTGGAAGAAGATTTGTGGTAAAATGTCAAAAAGGCTTTTGTCTTGGTACAGTCTCACTAAGGAGGTTAACAACAAGGACAATTTTACTGGCTGGCTGAGAGAGGGTTGGGAAGGGATGAAAATAAGAAGTGAAGTGAATGTTATACTTCTTATTTCTTGTTATATTAGCATTTTATGCTTATCTATAATGATGGTCATTAAGGCATGGAAATACATATTCTGTATGTATGCATTTAGAAGGTGATGTACATTTGGTACATTTAAGTGCAATGATTCCTCCAAAGTATGCCAGGAAACAGAACCAGATTAATGAAAATAATGGTGGCCTGTTGCCTGGAATAGTTTAGAGGAATCATTCACTCCAGATTAACCAACATGTACGACCCCCTTAACACAGCATACAATACATATATTTTAAAGTATACAGAGGATAACTAAGCTTGAAAGGGATGAATAAGAAGGGGTTATGAAATGGAAGTTGATTATTTACCAGAGTGGATTGGGGTAATGAGAGATAATTAAAATATTTTTCAGACTGTGAAGGAAGAAGCAAGTCAGCAATGAAAGACAGATAAGATAGTACTACACTCACACATGAATAATAAATGGTCATGTTATAGTTTCAGATGGCAACAGTTTTAAAGCCTCATTATTCAGCACAGCAGTTTGGTGTAACTTGCAACAACACGAGTATAGCTGTCGTATACATTTTAAGATTACAGGGGTAAAAATACTTTTTCTAATTTTGGAAGGGGAGCTGTGTAATGTTTGATATTTCCATGGATATTTATGTAAATATCAGGTGATTTTATCAGTTAATGTATTATCCAATTGGCCAGTGTAGGATATCTAGGGCTTGTGTTTACTAGCACCTCAAAATGCATAATAAAAGCAGTTGCTTCACATGCTAGTCATGGGTATGATAGTATGAGGAATTCCAAGACATACTGAAGGAACACAGTGCCCACTATCATATTTCTTGGTTCTTCCACTGTTAACATTAACTTTGACTAGTTCTGATGAGATTTGCTGGTTGGGGAACAGATTATTTATATGACTTATTGTTGTTTAAATATTGTAGATTTGTAGATACTATATACCATAATAATCGCACTTATCGAATTGTGTGTGAAGATCCTCATTATTCGTATACACAACCATTACAGCTGTATCTCCTTTGTTATGACTCCTGTGAGAAGGGAGGAGCTACCTGTACCATGTTATATAGTTACTGTGTGTTGTATTTTTGGTCTGCTGAAGTATAGGACATCCCACCCATATATTATTATTATTATTATTTGTCTGCTACCATCGTTTTCACATTTAGTGTTGTATGGTCACTTGCTCAGATTTTAATTTTGTAAGAGACTACACACAATGTATATAATTATTATGGTCATTGTCATGCTCCATGCTTTGCTAGTACAATGTTGTCATACTTATTAAATTTTGTTGTATTTCCTCTTTTTTCAGTTATCATTTTGTTTTTGTTTTATAATACTGTATAATCTTTACAAAACATGACAAAGTATATATCATATGTAAATTTGACATGTACTTAAGTTTAGCCATGGATCAAGACATTTTAAATTTGTTGAAAAATATTAAACAAGGTAAATGTTGATGTCCCAGAGTAGGAGTCTGTTAAAGAGAGAACCTCTTTTTGGTAAATTGGAGGGCTACTGATTTCTCCATACAATCCCAGGAAATCAATCACCTCTGTGTTGCTAATAAGGGATTTGTCTCATGACATAGTTTGGAGGATACAGTAACCCTTTAATTTACCATCAAGAGTTTCTCTCTCTCAACTGCATTGACTGTATTGTTCTCTTTGTGTTTGGAGAGGTCTTTTCATAAAAATTTCTTCTGTCCCTGGTACTTTTGGCCCAATGATTTTATGGCATATTTCCTGTGACCAAACACACACCACATTCTTGGGCAAATTGTAATATATTGCCTCATTTAGGAGATCAAATTTTACTCTGGAATTCAATATGTTGTGCCTTCATGTGTACCATTATGTTTATATGACAGGCAGTTGCTAAGGCTATGGAATGATACCTACTTTGTAATAATGACATGTGTAATGGAGGAAAATGATTAAGTTAGATGTTTGAAATCCAAGGTGGGTGTAGAATGTAAATGTGTGATGCCACTATGGTTGGTTGGTCTATCTCTGTATGGATATGGTAATGACAGGTGAACTGAAGAAAGGGATAAGTGCTCAACCTCAAAAGATATACTGTATACAGTACAAGTGAAACGCAGTGGAAATACATGAGGTCATGATGATCATAATATCTTGGAGGAAAAGTATGAGGATAGACAGTGAAGACATATTTAGGATAGAAATTATTCTAGGGAGAGGTATTACAGGCAGGAGAAAATATTTTTAAAGTGTGGGATTGATTGATTGATTGAGAATGAAAAGAAGATTGCCTTGGGCCTGAAAACCCGTGTAAGATAAGACAGGAGGTGCTAGAGAGGTGGAATAGCAAACATAAAGGAAATACAAGGAAAGAGGGACTTGAAAGATTAAAAGGGAATTGGGGTACCAAAGGGATGCCATAACCAGGACTGTGCTGCCCACAACATTTCAGAGTGATAGAATTTGGATTACTTTACATTATTTTTTTAGGAATAATGGTTGGTCAGAATGTGAATGACAGATTATTACATTTAATTTTGTTTGGTATGAAGCCATTGTAATGGGTGAAGTACAAATGGGAAGAAACAAGCTGTGGTGGTAAAGTATTCAAGGATAGGAACTGGTAATATTACTATGAATATACCAGTAATATGGTATAATATTATAAGGAGTATGGAATGTCAACAATGAGGTGTCAAGGGTTGAGTGATCAAATGGATGACATACACAATATGTACATACTGTAAACAAAGAATGAAAAATGACCAACTGGTTAGAAAAGTTTAAATAGCCTAAGTGGAAAAAAAAGTATACAAGTGAAAGAAAGGTTGTGAGAGAGTAAAATAGATGTTCAAGGATTAAGTATTGTACTGTAACCTGGAAACTTTTTTGAAGTTAGTCATCCTCTGAAGGTAACCACTTATCAGTGATGGTGATTGATTGATTAAAAAGTTACTGCTGTCTTTTACCTCTTTAGTATCAATTTTGTACTGCATTTAGTACAGGAACGAAACCTTTCCAGTCATTAAAGGGGCATTCATTCTTTAAGTTAATTATAGTAATGATAATTGGACTTGTTGCCAGTAACCAGTATTTGTCTGGGTTAGTTACCTGTTTTTTTCTTTTGTGGGCCATTCATATTCTTAAGATTAAAAAACAAAGTAATAGCATCATGCTTACCATAGATTCTTTAACATTGCATGTGAGCACTGTTCAGTAACATTTGTGTTGTTTCAGAGCCACAGGAGTTTTAGTGTGAGATAGAATTCTATTTACTAACAAAATAGAGACAGCATTTCTAGTGTGATAATCCCTGTTAAAAGATTTTCACAAACAATTTTATTTTTGAAATTTAACGTGTATTTAGAGATTTAAGTGACAGCACCAGCATTGCCTGTCATATTATAAATCTGTTCATTCTGTTAGATGGAAGTTTAACAAGTACTAGTGATATTATCAAAAAAATCATAAAATATGTAAATTGGTGACTTACTGTATACTGTAGTATTAATATGTACAGTATGAGCAATTGCTCTGTAGTGTATACAAATATTTTGTAACTTTTTTCTTTGTGTTTAGGAATTACTCACATACTCAGTAATTATAAACCCAATCAAATTAGGGCTTGTTTTTTTTATTGGTACTTTTATTTATCAGAGACTAAATGCACCTGTTTCCCAAACCTAATGGAAATATCCAACCTAGTGTGTCACTATATGTAGCTCAAGCACTTTGGGACACACCAGTACACTGAATCATAAAATAGCAAAATGTGAAAAAGTGAGAACACCAACTTACCTCCTTCCTTGCATTGGTTGGGTGGGTGGAAAACTCAAGGAAAGGTTCATCTATCTATCTATCTTTATCTTTTATGCCTCACTTCCTCAGAAAATTGCTCTTGAGGTGGTGGCCATGGAAAAAGAGCCTGTTGTGATATCCCTTCTTACCCAGCAAACCCTCCCTTTTCATTCACATTTCTCTTCTTCGTCTACACTCAAGACTTGGTAATACTGTACTGCATCATTGTTGGTACATGCTTCTGGTTGCCTGTGTCATTTTGGTTGATTTTCCTTTGTTCTATTCTCCATATTCTATATTCCCATCTTAGCATCTTCCATGCCTCAAGGTTAAAGTTTTTTTTCTGCTCTGTCTCAAGGCTCTTTCCGTCCCTTGTGAACTTTATACTATTTTTATGGGTAATTTCCCCTGCCATTCCTTGGCAGTCCTGGTATATGCAGACAGCTCCAAGTCCTTCTGCTGACACCCACTTTGTTGTTACCTGCCTCGACCATGTCTATCTCACTACCGCCAACAGGTGGTTCAAGATTTTGTGGCAGAGCTGTTTGCTCTTTTACTTGCCCTAATTGTATTTAGATTCCTGTTACTTGCCTTTGTTACTTTCTCCACCTTGGTTAGTGTTCTCCTTAGCCTTCATTCTGTCCCAACGGGTAATCCACTGATTTGGAGATTCAGCAATGTCAATTCTCTATTGTCACCAGATTAAAATTAGTTTCATTATATTGGGTCACAAGCCACAATGGAGTTCCAGGCAATGAGTGTCCTGACCTTCTGGTATACTGTGCTGCTATTTCTTCATGTTTCACATCCCACCCTGTCCTACCTACCGACTATTTTCCTCTTATCACACACCTCATTTGCCCAACAGGTTCAGGCCGAGTGATCGTCTATGATGAATAATAAACTTTGCTGTGTTAAGCCAACTGTGACTCCTTGAAAGTCCCATTCTTACAACAATCAGTACTAGGAGACTGCCTTCACCTGCCTGTTCTCGGTTCCTTGTCGCTCGTTGACAGGTTTCCCCTTTCCTCCACTTTCTTGGTCCTCCCCTTTCCCTATCTGCCCTTCTTAGTCAATCCCTTAGATATTTAACATTAGGCTCAGCTACTCCCCCTCATCTAAGACGTTCTCATTAGTATTTCTCATTTGTGTGTTGTTATTGTGTCTGTACTTGCCTCTTTTATATTTTGTTCTTTGTTCCATGTGGCCATTTCTCTGTCTGTTTTCTTCTATTGTCTCAGTGCCATGGGTCTTTTCAGGCCTGGGACTGATTTATTATTATTATTACTCTCATTTACTAGCAAACCTACTATAATATTTACCTCCACTTCCTTCAGGCCACTGTCACCCTCACTCATACTGCCCTCACCCCACACCTTCACAGTCCAACATCTTTATCAACAACACTCCTACACAGTAATTGGAACCATTCACATATTAATACTTTTGTTTACAATCTTTGACCATACTGCTACAAGGATTGGCCTTAAATTGCTTGGCACTCTGTTGGCATTATTAAACAACTTCTTCCTGATTACGAGCAGTCTTATATACCCTGGGAGTTGTAAGTCACTCCATGTCTGGGTTGAGGGTATGTGTAGAGGAGAGACAGATGGACAACAGGTGAGGTATGAGGAGGTGGGAGAGTATAGAAGTTATTATAGAGATATAGGAGATAGGGAAAGAGAGTTTATAGGAGGAGAAATGCTGTTCTGGATGGTTTCATATATCTCGTCTAGCCACAAGACAGGCATAAAGTAAAGTCATGACAAGTAACACTGATTAAGAAGATATGAGAAAAGTATGGGCAGAGGATGAGCCTGGCTTCTGAAGCTTTAGGTTTGAGATGACCATTATTTCATATATACTGTAGTTCAGATATAGGTGAATAACACAAAACAGGGGGATTCATTAAGGAAGGCTGAAACACAAACTTTACAAGATTATTCTCTCTTGGCTTCTAGCTTTGGTAAGATACTTAAGGACTGTCCAAAGTTGCAAGGAAATGTTGTACTGTATCCTACATCTCTGTTTGGAAATTTGTATTACAGCCAATATGAAAGGTCTTAGTCTCAGACCCTCCTTCATGGATGACAGATTATTGCTTCAAACCTCTTGCAAACAACCTGAATTTAGAAAATAATGAAGAGTGTCGTTCATTCTTCCGGTTCAGTCGGTGAACAAACGACACTACAGTACTTTGATAATACAGTAGCTAAATTCAGGTTGCTCATGAGAGGTTCAAAGCCATAACCCGTCGTTCAGAAAGGAGGGGCTGACACTCACACATTCCACATTTGGTGTAGTACAAACTTATGACTGAAGCTGTATCTTAAAAAGTGTTGCAACCCAACTTATACTGAGGAGGCACTACAGAGTGAGTGTATCCATTTACCATCATGTAATCATCTATATATATTGAACAATCCATAGTTTCTTTGATCTTCTTTGTTTTATATTGCTTCTATATTCATTGTTTCTCATTCTATTTTTAATTTCGTCACAATTTTCCTATTGCTGTCTTCAGCCTATCATTTTCTCACCCTTTCATTCCCTTTATATATTGAATAATCTTCTTTCTTTTCACATCCTTCTTATCCCCGTCTTATCAGCATTAGCTACCCAAATAGTCAAATATGTCATTCTTCAATATTTTGTTTGTTTCTTCAGCTGTGTTTGTGTCTGAATGTTTGTTTTCACACTTGTCATTGAGTCTGGTGACATGGGTTTATCATCAAAGATAAGCCGTCTTCATTCTATTACATCATCACATGTATGATACAGAAAACTCTGGTGCAGATTGTTTTTCCATTGATGAGATATACAGTAATATTTTTTACCAGATTTCTGGACATGACTTGTCTTTACCAGTGTGTCAAGTCAACTGTGCAGTATATTTGTTTACTTAGTTGTTGATGTTTAAAGTCTTTTGTCTGTCTGTCCTGAGATATTATAAAGCTTTTTCTTTTATTATCAGTGTTTCCCTTATGTTAATTTATTTCTATTTCTATTCAGTCTTTGTCGTCTTTTATCTGCTTGTTTTGTTGATGAAGTGGAGACTGTCCTACAGAGTCATGAATTCATTAACAATTTAATTAAAAGGAAACTATAATTTATGCAATCACAAAGATTTTTTGTTTCTTAAGTATATTTAGTCATCTAAAATATAAGGTTAGACTGGCAACTCTAAATTTCAAGGATTTTGGAAGGCTAAATGTATTCTTAAGTGTAGTATGTATTAGTGGTTGTATCACCTGTTGTAATATATTTTGTGGATGATGAAAACAACATTTGTAGTACTGAATCCAGACAGCTTTTATTTCCCAGCATGTGTTGAATAATGTTTCATTGATGTCTCAGAGGCAGAATTTATAATAATCTTAATTGTAATTCACTGGCCTTTTTGTTTATCTTTTAAAACAAAAAGTGTTTCAATGGCCCCTCAGATATATATATATATATGTGATCATAAAAGAGGGTAGTCTTAAATTTAACCTTCTTTCTGTCTGGGACCAATACTTCTGAGAGCTTTTTATGACTATTTTCATCCCTTGGTGACTGTCTTGTGTCGCATTGTTGCCACCTTTCATGAACATTGGCATATTTTATATATGTACTGTATATATATTTTACAGTGATTTAGAATGCAGTATTTATAGTTCTGTCATATTCCCTGTTGTTGTAGTGGGGGAGAGGGAAGATGGGAGTCATATAAGGGCATTATTGAAGAGTGAACACCACTTAAATCTCCCATGGCTAAGTTAATAAATAATGTGAGCTTTTACCGAGCACATTTTACTACAGTTGTAAGTGTTTTAATGTTTTTGATATAGTCGGTCTTGGATCGGTTATAATCACACATCTTTAAATGGTGTATAGTCTTCAACAAGTTGTGAAGGGGTTACTTATTAGCAGAGTGGAATTGTGCATTGAACTCATTGGTCATTCAAACAAGGTTCAAAGTTATTGTAAGTTCACTTTGGGATCAGTACAGGTTCATGTCTGCCCCACTATACGAGGACCGACAACAATTTTTAGTCTTTTTGTGTGTCTGAATTTTATTTGACATCAAGAAGACCTGAAGAATGTGAAAGATACCCACAGTGGCAGATAATAAAATATATATATATGCCAAAGCAGCAAAAGTTTATACTCATCTGTGTTTATTTTCTTCACATTCTTCAGTAATCACACTTTTGTGGTTTCCAGTTATGGTTTACAAAAACAATAATAAAACACAGTGTACTTACTTGGATTATATTATGTCCTGAGAGATTTATTGAATATCATGACAGATTATATTTTGTGAAAGTTTATTGAAAATATAAAATAGAGATATAGACTCCTAACTGTTGGATGTAGAAGTTAGTGTTGTTTCAAAGACTCCTACTGTAGATCATAATTATAATGTTTAAATATGTACAGTGCTGTCAGTACTTTCCATCAGCCTTAAATTAATTTGAATTTTGAAACATTCATTGACCTAACCAACCACATACCTGTACCAACATTAACTAACACTATTGTATATTCCATGATTCATGTCCTCACTCACCCTCTAACAGACCCTTGGATGTAGCATCAGGTGCAGGAATATATGATTTATTTTGTCTACCTGAGAGTAGGTAAAAAGGGGAGTTAGACTTATGATTGAAGGGTTATTAGATCCCACAAGGGAGACAGCCCCTTCCAAATAGAGTACATATCAATCCACTCATAAGAGAGATGATGACATAAATTCCTCAAATATTGGGTTTAGGATACAAATTATAAGATTACCAAAGGTCATAAAACACAAATTGGTACAGTTGGGAACAAAGTATCTGAACACCGTTCGCTACTTCTGGTAGTATATTAGTAATAGACAAAATTCATGAATTTCTATATAACGATAACTGACGCTAGGAGACATCGACTAACCACAGACTGTGAAACGAAAGTTATCCTTCAACTCATGAATATTTTCTCACATTGATGTGTTTACTCTTGGAGTTGTTGCTTGAGCTGCCAACAGTGCTCAGATACTTAATTCGCCAACTGTACAGTCGTGGTCAATAATAATCATCCACATTGGGGTGACTCGTGTTCAAGTTTTATAGTTTCTCTCTGTTCTGGCTGTCGTCCAGAAACCACCTGCTCCAGATCTCGGGCTTCGACTTAGGTGGGCTAGGAATTATGGTGGGCGACTGTACATTTCCTCGTCTGATCAAAATAGCGAAACGTTATCAAGAAATTAAGGTTCTATGTCAAATGATATTTATATTCAGAATTTAAATATGTTTTTTGCCAGTAGCATGTAGGCTACAGTCACAAGCAATTAGTAAGTATGGAGGTGTGGTTTACATAGCCTCATGGTGTAGGAAACGAGCTCTGGCAAGTGTTAAGACAGGAGGAATACAGACTGGTGTTGTAATTAGTTCACTGGTATGTCAGATGATTCCAAACTTCAACAAAACCTGGATACCTATCATAGCTCATCACTGTACTATTTACCACAAAAATCCATACAAACACTGTTGTTTGCAAGGGTTTGCAACATATAGAAAAGGTAGGACTACGTAACTGCAACACATTATTATTATTAGGTTTGTTGTTTTGCAATACAGAGTCACTTGGTTGACCATTCATTGCAGTACTTTCAGAATAATTACCTCTATTTCCATATAACCTGTGTTAAAATTCCAGTGGCCAACCGTACATAGGAGTTAGAAAATAACACTTATTGTATCACTTTATTAATCTAAATATGGTAACATCAAACATTTATAAACAACACTTTATATAATTTGCATACACAGGTACTAGATAAGAATAATTAAGGCATTAATGATACAATACGCAATAAAGTAGAAATACAAATTCTTCGGTATATCCCACCCAATATGTGATTAAAGGGAGACTCTTATTGGTAAATTGGAAGGCTATTGATCCCTCCTAACTATGTCAGAAAACAGACGCCCTCACTGCCCAGGGGGGTTGACTTTATTCTCTGTGAATACTAGCCATCCACCACAGGGCTAGAATAAAGATTGTTGTAGGACCTGGTCACTTTCTAGTGGATTTGACGAGATCTGCCCACATGGATCCACATGAAGTGTACTGCAACCGGAGGCTCTTTTTTTCTGCTGTGTGGACGGCCAGCACACAGGGGTGCATTATCCCTTTGCATGCAGCAGTGTAAACTCCCTCCCCCTTATGGTCCCTTCAGGGCTGGTCTCATGGAAGGTGTGGCCCCACTTGTAGCTCTTGTGGTAACGTGGACTTGGGCCCACAACACTGGCTGTGGGATCAAAGACCTTCCCCACAATCTCCCTGGTGGTTGGAGGCCCACAGACTCCCTGGTCCAGTAAGCTCTGGTCCCATCTTCCTGGGATTTGCTTCGGTAGCCCAGGCATATAGGGCCAGCCACTTCTTTATTTTAATTCGCATTTTCACTGCGACCAGAGTGTACCAGGGGTTTGTGGGGCAGGAGGCCATTCTGCCCCGGGAGAACATCATCAACAACAACAGACGCCCTCAATGGTACTAATAGGGGATGTGTTTCTTTGCATAGTTTGGAGGAATCAG
>JAWQEG010000317.1:210000-480000 GCA_033782935.1 Petrolisthes cinctipes
AAAATTTATATTTACAAAGGAATAATAATAATAATAATAATAATAATAATAATAATAACCAGTATCAGATGGCCACTATTACTGAGTTCTTCGTATCCAAAGAAATATCGTATCTTGGAAATTTAAAACTTGGAATAATTATATGGTGTGTACACTCGATAATCTTAAAATTATCTAGCCCACCTGAGTCAAAGCCCAAGATCTGAAGCAGTCTGTTTCTGGACGACATCCCACCCAAACCATCATGAGGCCACACACATTTCGAACCAATTGGAGGCTTTGGGTGGGCTGCCGTCCAGAAACAGCCTCCTCTAGAACTCGGGCTTCGACTCGGGTGGGCTACGGATTGTGGCTGGGAAGGGAGACTGTGTGGCAACTTGCTCGGAGGGATCCCAAGAGATGATGCCAAAAGATGGGCATAATAAACTAGTGCCAAGAAGAGTATTGGTCCTCAATGATGGTGATGAGTTTATAATGATACTATACTCACACTGACCTACTAAGGACATATTACACTAAGGGCCAAATGAAAGAACCTTGGTGGTGTTGACGATGGTGTGGTATTGTACAGTACTACCAGTACGACGGGATCATAGACAAACAATACAGTAATTTCACCGGTCACACGCCATCGTTAACACCACGGATGTTCTTGCATATGGTCCCAAATCTTATAAAAAGACAGCATGTAATTACAAAGGAAGTAAAATGACAGAAACTAGACCAGTATCCTGAAGGAGAAATTACTGAGAACAACGACAGAACGAAAAACTATAAAAAAATGATTAAGGGCAACGGAATACAATGGAAGAAAAGAGTAAGAGGCACAGAGAGAACACGGGCCAGTACACTCGTGATACATAATTTCTGACCAGAGTCTGCATGAGGAGTAGAAAGCTTCGAATCGCCTGGTATTGCTCATTACCCCACTATGTGTACAATTGCCAGCACTTATAACTAATACAGGAGAAGGATACTGACAACGCTGACTGTACCTGTTATAAGTGGTGGCAACTGTACATATAGAGGCTGAGTTCGAATGCAGGGTAAGGTATGTGTGTGTGGTGCCTGTCATTCGTCTCTGGTCAGGGATTACCTATCACGAGTGTACATGACTGCTGAAGATTATTGTTGGACGAGGGAGAAGGTGATACAGAGGTGGCACAGCAAGCATAAACACATTACAAGCAAAGAAGGGATAGTTGAATAATTTGAAAGTGTCTGATGAAGGGTATATAGAGTGAGTCATCTAGAGTAATGCTTCCCAAACGTTATCACACGGGAATAGGGGGACAGGCTTGGGGGGGTTTAGGAGGGTTTGGGGGGTGCGGGAGTAGGGGGACAGGCTTGGGGGGGGGGGTTAGGAGGGTTTGGGTGGTGCGGGAGTAGGGGGATAGGCTTGGGGGGGGGGGAGGTTAGGGGGGTGCGGGAATAGGGGACAGGCTTTCTACCCCCCCACCCCACCCAAGCCTGTCCCCCTATTCCCGCACCTCCCAACCCCCCCCCAAGCCTGTCCCCTACTCCCGCACCCCCTTAAGACACCCAAAACACTATGAGCCCCCAGCCGAGGACTCCTAACTATACCCAAGATAACACAATAGACCAATACAACTTTGTGTCACCAGAAATAAAAAAAAAAACTTCATATGAAAGTGCATATGCAAACCAACTTGAAGTTACCATGTATATCCTGTCTAGTGAATGTGATGCAAAGATGTACTTGGTGGTCCTTGTATACAAGTCATCAATATGTGGCTGGAATTGATTGATATTAATTAATGAGTGCCATCAGTCTCATGTCGCTGTGTAAGCCTACCTGTGGGTACCTGTCTCATACAAGTAGGTTATTACAAAAGGCATTTCAGAGTCTTCTCAGCCAGAGTATAGCATATTAAGTTTTTAATACAGTTTATCCAGAACTCTGACAGTGGAAGGGCAAAGAAATTTATTCTAGTGTTCCCATCCTTTGATATCCCAAATATTTCCTTTTGTGACTTGAGGTCAAGATGTAGACATATACCTGTCAACCAGTGCTTCTTAACCTGGGGAGCGCGACCCCCCTAGGGGGGCATGATGGATTTCCAGGGGGGGGCGAGCTTCAGGAGAAAAGTAGAAATTTTTCCAGTTATGTGTTATTTTCTTGATAGGAGCGTGGACCATTCCTTTAAAGATATATTTATGAAATATTGCAGAAGTATCGTCGTTACTAACTCTAGTTTTCAAAAGTCTCCCAGACATAGTATTATTCGTGTATATTGACCTCCCTCCCTGCCCTTCCATACCCATGGCAGTGGGTGGTGTGTAAGAAGTTAACCCGTCCTCGACATATATACTTTTCGTTGGTCACTGGTGAATCTCTCCCAGACTCCCAGTCCATCACACATGTCCCTGGTTATTACATCTCTTCTTTCACATTTATTCAGACGAGGCTGTTGACGTATTTTCATCTCAGTTGTTATATTTATTAATTTACCTAAATATTTTCAGACGCTTTAATTAATTAAGTTTATTGGTGAATTGTAAACATCATATGTTGCTTTATATGTTTTTCGAAAGTTGCGAATTCATTTTGTAATAAATCAGAAGTTGGTGGTACTTATAATCATGTACTGTTTACGGTAAAGTTGTATTAATGGTCATGTTGATTTGTTTCTTGAACACGTGTCTATGAACTTGATGTGGTGTTTATGATCATGATGTAATGTTTAATAATCATGTGGTGTTTATGATAATCATGTGATGTTTAATATTCATGTGGTGTTTATGATCATGTAATGTTTATCATTAATAGTTTAATAATTCTAGTGGTAATTATAATGATGTGATGTTTATCATTAATAGTTTAATCATCATAGTGGTAATTTTAATCATCATATGTTTGTAGTGATGTAGTCACTTAAAGTGTTTACCATCATGTGTTTGTTACTGATCATGTGGTTGTGTTTATCAAAATGTTGTTGTGTTTATTATAATGTGTTAACGTTTATCTTATACCTTATATGTGCGTTTTGTGTTATTCACAAATACGTATTACACACTACACATAAAATAATTTGCAATGAGTACCAAGAAGATGAAATCTATGAAAGATTATATTCGCTTTGGATTGGTGTTTCTCCAAAAGGGTGACACAGAGGTCCCACAGTGTGTGAACTGTTATAAGAATCTAAGCAATGATGGAATGTGGCCCACACGCTTGGAACACCACTTGAAGACAACACACCCTGCTCTAACTGACAAGCCCAAAGCATTCTTTGAAACACATAAACACACCTTGAAGCAAGCTATGTTAGACGACAGGGATCATTTCGGAAACAGACTTCAAAGGTTGTTGAGGCTTCCTATGAGATCACCATGTTGATTGCAAAGAGCAAAAAGAGCCATAACATTGGAGAGTCTCCATAAAACCAAGTATACTCTGTGCAGCAGAACTCGTTCTGTGGAAAGATAGTGCAAACAAGCTTTCCCAAACTTCTCTGTCAAACGATACAGTCAAGGGAAGGATCGATGAATTGTCTCAAGATATCAAAGATCAAACTCTCCACCAAGTAAAAGAACCACCCCTGTTTTTGCCATCCAGTGTGATGAAACGACTGATATCACTCAGTGTTCTCAGTTACTGATGTCGGCTGGTTTTGTGTCAGGCAACAATACAAAAGAGGAAATTATGTTCTGACACCCAATGGAAAGTTGCACAACAACAGAAGCTATTTTTCATGATGCATCAAACTTTTTTCAGGAAAATCAACTTTGTTGTGACTCGGTGGTAAGGGGTGTGTACTGATGGAGCTCCAGCCAGGCTTGGTGTGCAGTCTGGGTTCATCACAAAGATGAACGAAAAAAATCCTTCTGTAATAGGTACACACTGGATACTTCATTATGAAGCCTTAGCATCCAGACCTTTGTCTGCTGAAATAAGGGATGTCCTGAACAAGGCTATCAAGGTCGTCAACTTCATCAGACTGGAGCCTTAAACAGTCGTCTCTTCAAACTGCTGTGTAAGGATATGGAATGGGAACATGAAGCCTTGCTATTTCACATGAACGTACGAGGGCTATCAAAAGAGAACATACTTTATAAGCTACGAGAAGAAGTAGTAATATTTCTAGATTCACAGCAGAAGGCAGACCTTCATAACAAATTCCAGTCTGAATGCCTTCAGAAAACTCTAGCTTACCTGGTGGACATTTTTGAAGCATTGAATGCTGTGAACCTTAAACTACAAGGGAAAAACATCAACATCATCATACACCATGACACCATTCCAGCCTTCATGGCCAAACTCCACCTCTGGAAATGTCGAATTCAACAGAGAAATACAGCCAGTTTTAGGAACTTGGATTCTACTCTCGCTCACAGTAACCTTGACTCTGAGTTAAAGAAACAAATAGTCACTCATCTAAGTGACTTGAAACTTGAAAGCAGAATTCATCAAATACTTCCCAGATATAGACGACAAACGTAAAGTCTGGAAATTCATCAGTAACTTATTTCACTGTGAAGTAGTTGATGTTGTTGATGAAGTCCAAGAGGAGTTTCTTGAGTTGAAGTTCAACTCCACAGCAAAGGAAGACTTCAAAGATCTGGATTTGGAGACGTTTTGGGTCAAGTATCTTCCTGTTTACCCTCTCATCTCACATCAGGCTCTTCAGATTCTAACAAAGTTTGGATCCACGTATCTATGTGAAACTGCATTTTCTACTCTCGTTGCTTTCAAGACCAAGTACAGAAACCGTCTGAACGTTGAAGGGGACTTACGTTGTGCCATGGTAAATATAGCTTTACCTTACGTTGTGCACTCTCAAGCATTCGACCACGTATTTATGATCTGGTAGCTAAGAAGCAGTGTCAAATATCTCACTAATGTGAACCCTTCTAGATTGTTAGGGAGGTGAAAAAATTCCAAGGGTTTCTCCGGTCGCTAATAAGAATGACATTTTGTTGACAGGATGTTGATGACGTTAGTGCTATCTCTCTCTCTCTCTCTCTCTCTCTCTCTCTCTCTCTCTCTCTCTCTGTGTGTGTGTGTGTGTGTGTGTGTGTGTGTGTGTGTGTGTGATCAAAATATACTTCAATACCATATCCTTCCTAAGTTTAAATTCTACAGTAATAATAATCGAGTAAATAAAAATTCTATTCATTAACTATCAATACGTGTGCTAACCATAGGTAGAAGTGTGATCAAACCAAGCCATCATCATCCTGTTGACCACACCCTGCATACAACACCCTTAATGCCAACTTTCTGACATTCTGTGTATAGAAGTAGTTAAGGTGATAATAAGCTACATTTGAGCACCTTAATTCCCCCAAGGTATGCCATGAAGCTGAACCAATGGATATATATAATGGTATCCTGTTGCTTGGATTAGTTTGGAGGAATCAGCAGCCTCCCAGTTCACCAACAAGAGAATCTCCCCGTGCAGTCTGTGTCAAAAATCGTGTCGCCACATCTGCCAATTCATGAAGTACATACAGTATAGAAATATAAACTTTACAGGCTCGTAAACTAAAGGACCAGCAGAAGAGGTTAATAATTTGTCCCTTGGATATTGTAATTGTGTATGGTGAATGTGTTTGTTTGATAAATAAATAGCCTTTATGTTATCATTCAAGGAGTGAGTGAGTGATAGGAGACACGACCTCTACTTCTGACTATAGGTTAATGTACAGTTGGCCACACATGAAGCTGGTATGGCTCGTTACTTGTGAGGTGGCTACAACGAAAGGAAAGTGAAAAAAGATGTAGTTTGTTGACAGGCAGACAGTAAAATATTATTACTATCTGCTTGTCAACAAACTATAACTTTTGCTCACTTTCCTTCCTGTTGTAGGTATCTCGTAAGTAGCGAGGCATACCAGATTCATGTGTGGGCAACTGTACATACCACGGTCTAGGTAGTACAGTACACACATACTGTACATCCGTCATGACTACGTATCTACTGCAGCCTCTGACTCCGTGTGTGTGTGTGTGTGCGTAACCATTACTAAGTACTGTACTCTACTGTTATTCCTTAAAATAGTATTGTACACTTCGAGACCAACGTTAATCAACCCAATATATTTTCTTACTGTCGACTCCTTCCTTCCTACACGTGCAATCCTGGTTTACCTTTAGAATTTTTTTTTTTTCTGCCACGGAGTATAGTAAACTTTATCAAAACTTGAGTTGCACACTTATATATTTCCTTTAATTTTAGCTACAATCTGAGGGGAGGTATGAAAGCATTTTCTTGTCCAAATCTTTTCGGTACCATACTTTACACTTTAACCCAAGGCATACATTTTTTTTTAACAGTCTAGATAACGACGCATTTCTCAAGAATAAAAAAAAATAATCTGGTATGTTTCTTCTAATTATATGCTTTTGAAGAAATTTTAGAAACAAAAACGATTCACCTACACAAAGTCTAAACCATGAATTTTGGCAAGAAAGTAAGGCATTTTTGTCACTGAAATGCGAGGGGCCGTTAGTATTGACCCGTATGTACCCCGATCATAGAGACTACTATCCCGTCCCATATTTGACAGACTTGGGCAGCCTCAGTTTGGGGGCCAATCGACGTAGATGCGCAGTGGGGTGACAGTTGACGAGCAGACCTGGTATTCTAGATCTTGGCCTCGTCTATCTATTGTTACTATCTCTTGTGGTCCCTCTGAACAAACCTCCACACATAGGCCTACAGCAGTACAGTACACCCTTCATAACCCCAGATATTCCTCCTGATAAGTGGGAAGTACAGTGTTGGTAAATCTGGAGCAACCGATTCCGTCAAACTTTTGCAAGCAATAATCCACTATTATTATTTTTGTTCATGTGGTCCTGTTTCTTGGCATACTTTGGAGAAATCAAGGCGTTCTAATGTACGAAAAGTGTATCACATCCTTAATTAATTGAGTCTATTATCTTCACCTTGCACTATTTTATTCCGAATTATTAATATTTAATTATCAATGATGTCAGTGTTTGGAGGCTGACATTGTCCACCTTTATGCTCACCACATTACTACCCAAAAAATAATTTATAATTTACTTTTTTTTTTTTTTTTTTTTTTTTTTAGAATAATGGATGCAGTCTGAGCGATTGCCATGTGTTTTTGTAGAATTCACATTGTTTATATTAATAATGTTATCTAGTTTCTGCAGATTACATTGTACCCCTTCATCTGGTGCCAGGTTCCGTTGGAGGGAGTCTCCAGTGGTTGGGGTGAAGCCTCCTTCTTTTCCCTCACCACCACAGTACAATATAGATACCATACAGAAAACAAACTATCTCACAACAGTTTGTCATTGGACTTGGCAATGTAGAGGAGGGTTTAGAAACCTTCTACTAATTGTAGTTCTAGAATCTAGGTTTTTTTTTTTGAAAGGTGAGGACTAACGATATGATACCCATTTGATGTCTTTATTTGTGAAGTAAAAGTAATGTTAAAAGGTCCAAAATCGTGTTCAATACAGTTCGTGATGTCGAAACCTATTGCATTGGAAGAAACATAAGTAAGAGGGAAAAATGAATGATTATAGAGTGTTTGACCGTTAACTAGTTGTGTATATGAATGAATTAAAGTACTGTACCAGTTAACCATATCATTAAGGAAATGGACAGAAAAGGGGAAAGACTGAGAAGCTTGGTGAGTGTTGTCTGTTCTCCTCAGGGAAGCCTTAAGGGGATATATAGCACATTGTTTTGGGTGGTAAATCTGGAGCAAATGATTTCTCTAAACTATTCCAGGCAACAGTACAGCATTATTTTTCTTCATCTGGGTCTGTTTCCTGGCATACTTTGGAGGAATCAAGGCGCTCCAATCTTTCAAAAGTATCCCTATCCCCTTAAGTTAGAGAGTTTAGATAAGCAATGCCCAGTATACATGTAATAGCAGTACAACAACACACAGTTACCAACACAAACATTCTCGGTACGGTACGTGGTCGCCAATTTACTACCTCGAGTGTAGTTTTATATATTTAAAGTGTGTCTTATTTAACCCTTGGACAATTTTGGGCTTTGTACAGCATCACTAATAATATGACGTGAGTCCCAGCAGCACTTTGTATGGTATAGTAGTAGTAGTATATGATCAGTAGTAGTTTATAGACTACACTTGAAACTGTAATGCCTCAGTTTGATAATAGTAAAATCAGCAGGTGGTGGTCATCACATAATGGACAAAATTATGTGGTCTGCTGTTGTGAGATTCGATGTGGAGCATAATGTATGTAGCCTACTGTACTGTAAGTCACATGCTTCTCTCAGTTGTATTCATTCTCAGAACGTTGTACAGGATGATGAAAAAAATGGTATCCTTTGGCACCAGAATTCACTTTGGGCGTTTCATTGCTGGCCAAATGGGTTTGATTTAGAGAGGTTTATGACTGACGGACTCCAGAAGCAGGCATGGAATGTGAAAGTCAAACTGGTACTCCATCATAGGCCAAGGAATTACTGAATATAAACCTTTGCTGGAAATGGATATGACTGATGCATCTGTATAAGGAAATCATTCTTGTGAGCTGCGCTAACCTTGAAATTGCAATATCCTGAATAATTATACTTGTGACATACTAATAATACAATTACCTCCTTGCTGAAGTTGCTGGCAGTCAGCCCGGGAAAGAAGAAACACCAGCACCATCAGGATCGCTTCAACCATCTTCTCGGCCAATGAAAATGATCACACTGTCTTCCTGTCACTGAGGAGGTGTATCTGTATTACAGTTGTCCACTTTACACCACACTTTACAACCCCCTGGTGGTACTCTCTGCATACATGGTGGCACTGGCTGGTCGTGACGCAGGGATAAAGAGCAAAGGTTAAGACATAGTAATCTTTTCTGGGTATTATACTACAGGATGTCACATCCTGTTGCGTTGAGATTGTTTTAATTATTATTTTGGTTTTCTCAATTAGGCCCTATCAGTGAATCACAGCATATTCACTAAATATACGAATTATCATGTGAGTAAGATTCGTGGTATTTCTGCAGGGTCGTATATGTGGATTTGGAATAAGATAATAGATGGAATATCACTCCCTAACTTGTTGAGTTGTTGTGGCTCTAACGTCCTACTTCTGAAATGCCACATATTATGACGATAATAGTACGGAAAAGGTTAACTTAAATCCAATACCATTCTATAAGTAAATCCTGCTGCTACCATTGTCTACATGTGAATCGAAGTAAATATGCAATGTAGGCTTACATAATTCTTGTAATTGATAATATTATGCCCTGCACCTTCTATAGTTGCGTTCTCATTCAGCAGTCTCACCGTTGATGCTGACTTATTCTACTTACGGTTGTTTTTTTGGCAGTGAGACAGTGACAAACTTATTATACTGCTTTGTTCTGTGTCCAATGAATATTGTAAATTGACTATAGCAAACAGATGTGTTAGTTGTACATGACACTGATTAATGTTCTTTTACTCTGACAGGAGGAGGATATACTGACTTAAGGAGAAAGTAGAGTGTTGGTATATCTGGAGCAAGTGATTCCTCCAAACTTCTTCAAGCCACAGGATACCCTTATATTAAATGACTGGTTTTGTTTCCTGACATACTTTGGACCAGTGATTCTTAACCTTTTTACTACCACGCCCCTCTAGGAACTGTTCTTTCCCTCCACGCCCCCCTTGCATCTATAGACAAATTTTACTTCCAGATTTTAAGAAAATATGAAAAAAAAGCCTTTTTAATCCATTTACTAAGCATGAATTAGTCACATTAGTGAGATATTTGACACTGTTTCAATGCTACCAGATATTGAATACGTGGTCAAATGCTTGAGAGTGCACAACGTAAGGTAAAGCTATATTTACCATGGCACAACGTAAGTCCCCTTCAACGTTCAGACGGTTTCTGTACTTGGTCTTGAAAGCAACGAGAGTAGAAAATGCAGTTTCACATAGATACGTGGATCCAAAGTTTGTTAGAATCTGAAGAGCCTGATGTGAGATGACAGGGTAAACAGGAAGATACTTGACCCAAAACGTCTCCAAATCCAGATCTTTGAAGTCTTCCTTTGCTGTGGAGTTGAACTTCAACTCAAGAAACTCCTCTTGGACTTCATCAACAACATCAACTACTTCACAGTGAAATGAGTTACTGATGAATTTCCAGGCTTTACGTTTGTTGTCTATATCTGGGAAGTATCTGATGAATTCTGCTTTCAAGTTTCAAATAACTTAGATGAGTGACTATTTGTTTCTTTAACTCAGAGTCAAGGTTAATGTGAGCGAGAGTAGAATCCAAGTTCCTAAAACTGGCTGTATTTCTCTGTTGAATTCGACATTTCCAGAGGTGGAGTTTGGCCATGAAGGCTGGAATGGTGTCATGGTGTATGATGATGTTGATGTTTTTCCCTTGTAGTTTAAGGTTCACAGCATTCAATGCTTCAAAAATGTCCACCAGGTAAGCTAGAGTTTTCTGAAGGCATTCAGGCTGGAATTTGTTATGAAGGTCTGCCTTCTGCTGTGAATCTAGAAATATTACTACTTCTTCTCTAAGCTCATAAAGCATGTTCTCTTTTGATAGCCCTCGTACGTTCATGTGAAATAGCAAGGCTTCATGATCCCATTCCATATCCTTACACAGCAGTTTGAAGAGACGACTGTTTAAGGCTCCAGTTTGATGAAGTTGACGACCTTGATAGCCTTGTTCAGGACATCCCTTATTTCAGCAGACAAAGGTCTGGATGCTAAGGCTTCATAATGAAGTATCCAGTGTGTACCTATTACAGAAGGATTTTTTTCGTTCATCTTTGTGATGAACCCAGACTGCACACCAAGCCTGGCTGGAGCTCCATCAGTACACACCCCTTACCACCGAGTCACAACAAAGTGGATTTTCCTGAAAAAAGTTTGATGCATCATGAAAAATTGCTTCTGTTGTTGTGCAACTTTCCATTGGGTGTCAGAACAGAATTTCCTCTTTTATATTGTTGCCTGACACAAAACGAGCCTACATCAGTGTAAGTGAATATTGCATTTTGCTGTAGGTTCGGCACTTTTCGGGTCTTATTAAGAAAGTGACCATTAAATATTGATACGATCTGATTTGGTTAACCATCAATGATTATTGAATACAAAAACGTATAATTCACAACTGTGCTCAATAACACAGAATATACAGTATAATAGAAATCCTTATATCCTACGTTGAAATAGCAGGGTTTGAAGTATATGGTAAGTATATACGTAATTTCTGACTGGAGACGAACGGCAGGCACAACACATACACACCCTGCATTCGAACTCAGCCCCTATAGGTATACTGGGTGGGGAAATGAGCTATAGCAAGGCGTTTCGAAGCTTTCTGCTCCTCACACTCTGGTCAGAAATTATGTATCACGAGTGTACAACAAATTATATAAATAGTAATAACTACACTCAACTAACAAAACAACATAAACAAGACACCATGAAATATATACAAATATAATACCACCAATCACTATTCACTTAAGTTTAGATTTAAGGATTATTGTTGAGTAACTATTATTGTTATTTGTTAGGATTGTTTAAAGTTCTTTTTGCACTTGTATGTTATTGTCATTAAATTATTTACATTTATTCTTGTTTATCACAAACACTATCATAATATCTATCTAACTACTCACTGAAAGTAGTGAGATTGTGACTTTACCTTGGCTACACCCTATCAACAGTACCCCTAGCTTAAATAGTTGCATCGCCCTGTATAAGATCTGTATAAGACTTGTGGGTAGTCAGTGGGGATCGTAACACCCTTTAAAGAAACAGGCTAGAGGTGCATATAGTAAGTAACTCGTGACAGTAACCTACGGATTTGGTAACAGTGTGGCTGACATTGGAAGGGAGAGTAATATTTTGTTTGGTGGTGTGAGAGGGAGTGTTGGAAGGGGATAATCACCTCTGCATGACTTACTGCACTGTTTATGTTTCGATTAATATATTACGTAATTGAACGCAATGTCGATAAGTAAATAATTGTATAATAATAATAATTCTATATTAACATTTTTAATAAAGAATGTTGTAACTTCAGTTATTTAAGTAGTTTGTCATTTGGACAGAGTCGGTCACCCGCCTCCCTCTCCGAGACTCCGACCCCCAAACTCCCACCAACCCCACCACTGACCATGCCTATGTCAACCACACTGTTACCTGATCTGGACTGCCATGAGATACTGCAGCTCTAGCCTATGGGGGGGGGAGGGGAGGGGGTCTGTTTCTGAGTCTGTACCCGTCACGGAGGCACAGATGAGCAAATTAAGTGTGTTCAGGTGTCTGTCTGACTTACTGAATAATTATTATCTGGACGCTACGTGTTTCACCTGAAGAACTTCCAGCCCTACGACGTCCTAAAAGCTTCTACGCTACTCACCATACGTACACAACAACGTAACATGCCCCCAGCACGCCACGGTACAGCCACGCATTCGTCTTACTGGTACAAGGTATAAGTAATTATTACAATTTTTTTCCATCTCTGTCTCTCGGTGATTCCTCCCCCAGTGTTTCTGGCCCCCCATTTTTTTCCATATATCTATTTACCACACATATATGGCCACTCCTGTAGCACCAGGTACACCACTCTTATATCCCTGGTCTATTCGTAGCCAGACGGGTACACTAATCCCCGACCCAGACAGACCTAAGCCGCCCTTGGGACCACGCCTTCCTTCAGCCAGGCCACCTCAAGCCCCCTGGGGACACCAGCTGCTGCCTCCACTCCCTGATTCAGACCATATATAAGGGGCCCAGGCTTGCTGGGTCAAACTCTCACTCCAGCTCGAGCATTGGAAAAGGAAGGTTCCTGCACGCCGTCGCCCTGTCTGCCGCCACACCACCTAGCTGCCCCAAGTCTATCCGTGTTCCCGTTCTGATCACACGGCCAACCTCCTACAGCAACTACGGCTCCCCTACGGCACGGCACGGCACGCCAGCATACTACCATATTCTGTGTGACCTGTATGTACTACCAATAAACTGTATTGTGTATCCTAGAGTCTGTTCACCCTGGGTAATGATGGATGGTCCTCCTTAACGTTATAATTGGTGACCCCAGTACAGCTCTGTTACACGAATGTACTGGTAGAACATTCAAGGTAGCCTTGACACGCATCCAAGCAACTCCACTACTCCACTCTCCACTCCACGTGTTGCTCCTGGACCACTCTCCAAGCTACGCAACTCCACCACTCCACTCGTCATCCCAAGTGTTGCCTCTGGACCACTCTCCAGCTCCACATCGTGACGGACCACCACCACTCCACTCCACGCCACCCACGATGTTGCCAGTGATATACCACCACTCCACAACTCTACGCCATCCCCAACAAGGTATTTCTACACAAACATTTTACACTATTCCCTCCCTGTGCTGTATTTTGTGCGCTACGTCCCCAGTGTTCTTCCCCCTCCACCACGCATAATGTAATTGCCTCTATTTCTTTCACTTTTTTTTTTCCCAAACCCTATTAACCCCTATCTACTTACCTGCCTCCTTGTCCCTGCATTACTTACCCCTTCCTCGTTCCCTTCCAAGCCCCTCTACCCTGCCCTTGTTCCCTACCCTTCACCTTCTTCCATCATCACCACCCTTAATACTCACCACTAACCCCTGTCGTGCTTGCCCTCCATGTCCCCCCACACACACGACCCACAGATTTACCCCTTGTGCTTCAATACCTCGTGCTCCTCATAATATCATTGGAACAACGCATACTGCCTCCAACCACACCACAACACCTGTCGTACCTCTTTTTCTGTGTATGCATTTTCATCATGGCCGCCCCTACCGACACACACTTCTCTCCAAACATGTCCCTACCACACACCTCTGCCTCTCCTCCACACGCCACTGCTCAAGACACTACTCTTCCTGTGCCTTACGTTCCTCCCTTCAACCATGATGTACACGCCTGGTTCATCCACCTGGAGGCAGTATGGCGGGGTCAAAACCTTACGCAGGACCAACACTGCCAAGCCATCATTCGTGCCCTTCCAAATGAGGTATTTTCTCCATTGTCACCACTCCTCTCCACCTTCAACCAGCTCACTATATATGACGAGTTTAAGGCCACCATTATCTCAACCCACGGCATGACTTCACAACAATACCTCAGGGCGTTGGAGGAAGTGCAGCTGGAAGGGCGTCGCCCCTTCGAAGTGTTGCGACTCATGCAACAGTTAAATGAAAAAGCCTCAACGCCGTTCAACGACGACGTTTTGCGTATCAGACACTCCAAGCTGTTGCCTATCATCATCCAGTTGCATCTCCAGGTGCTGCCCAACCTCACTCTCCATGAATACGGCAAGCGTGCTGACGACCTGATGTCCATTTCCACAGATGGTGCCCACTCAACATACCACTGCCACCATCGCCACGCCACCCACACCTACCACCGGGCCGCCACCTCTTACATATACCCAACCAACTCCAACCACCGACACCACCACCACAACTTACTCCTCCACCTCCACAGCAACCGCAAGTACCACAGACACACCAACACCAATTCGTCACACCAACACACCATCACCAACACATACAAACTCATCCACAACCCCTCATACCACCCTCACACCAGCAACACCCCTCACCTACACCACATTCTAACATCACCCCACCACCAACACAACCACACCTTACACCACAACAACTCTCTTCTTTCACACAACACGTACAAACATTCAATGAAAACATGGACACATTCAGCACATCATATTCATAGCACAACCAACAATGGACCACACCAGCCCGGCAACTGCCATACCAGACACCATCAGCGCCTCTACACCCATGCCACCAACACCAATGGACGTCACCAGCCCGCCTACCGCCACCAGTGACCCGACATACACCCACTACCACACCACAGGCAGAACCCCGACTTCTGCATGTACCATCAGAGGTTCGGCCATGCTGCACGTGATTGCCACCCCCCGTGTAACCGGGGTTTCTCCGCCAATCACTATCCTGTCAGACCGTCTCAGGGAAATGAGTAAGGCGGTGGCAAGACGACGCCCTCCATGCTACCGCCTACTCAACAACACCCAACTCAGGGCCACGCATCAACACACCTACCCTACAGCACCGTCATCCCCATGCACCTCCTCCTAGCAACCACAACACGTCTGCAAACCTCACCACCGCTCCACTACCACCTGCCCTACAACAAGCCACCAAACTTGCACATACTCCACACCCTAACGCCCGCACTCTCCGGTGGGTGGAGGACCTAGAGTCGGGGGACAACTTCCTCGTCGACTCTGGATCAGAGGTTAGTGTTGTGCCGCTGATGGCTAAAGATAGAGAGTGCCAGGGTTCCACGGCATATGACCTCCTCGCGGCCAACAAGTTACTCATCACTACGTTTGGCACGATAAGTAGGGGCGTCACCCTACTTCGTCAGGAGTATGTAGTTTGGCCGTTCATCGTAGCGGACGTGCAGGCCCCCATCCTGGGTCTTGACTTCTTAACTGCACATGATCTCCTGATAGATGCCAGAAGACAACGCCTCATACAACAACCATCAGGTGCCATCATACAGGCCAAACACTGTAAACCCCATACATCTTCCATCACACACATTACACACTCCAACTCTTACGAACATATTATACAAGAATTCCCTAATCTCCGTTCTACCTCATCTACACAGCTTGTGCATGACCCAGGAATCAGACACACCATCACCACGACCGGACCCCTGTTTTCGCTAAACCCCAGAGGATGCTCCCTGAGAGACTGGAAGCAGCCAATAGGGAGTTTCAGGTTATGTTGGAGCAGGGCATGGCGAGGCCGTCTGACAGCGCGTGGGCAAGAAGGCGAATGGAGGGCATGCAGAGACTACAGAGCCCTAAACGCTGTCTCCATTCCTGATAGATACCCAATACCGCACGTCCTGGACTTCCACTCCACGCTCCAGGGGTGTGCGGTATTCTTTAAAATTGACCTTGTTCGTGCCTTCCACCAGATTCCAGTAGCGGAGGAAGACATTAAGAAGACTGCGATCACTACCCCTTTTGGCCTGTTCGAGTTCCCTTCTATGAATTTCGGGTTACGCAACGCTGCCCAGACTTTCCAGCTCTTCATGGATAAGATGCTGCGTGGACTAGATTATGTCATAATCTACATCGATGATATTCTCGTCGCCTCACACACCCACGACCAGCACAAGCTACACTTGAGGGAACTGCCTGCAGCAGTATGGCCTCAAGATACACCCCTCCAAGTGCATTCTAGGGGTAGAGAGCCTGAACTTCCTCGGACACAGGGTGACCCCCAACGGCATTACCCTGCTACCCCAGAAGGTAGAGGCAGTGAGAGAGTTCCCGTTACCCACCACGGCCAGGAAGCTTCAGGAATTTTTAGGTGTCGTCAACTACTATCACAGATTTATCCCTCACGCCGCCTCTGCTCTCTCTCCACTCCATGACCTACTCAAAGGCTTGAAGAAGAAGTCACAGTAGAAGCTTATGTGGACGAGTTCAGCCACCAAGGCATTTCAAGATGTTAAGCAACGCCTAGCTGACACCACCCTCCTCGCCTACCCCACACCGCACGCCCCCACTTCAATCTACACCGACGCATCCAACAATGCTATTGGGGCTGTCCTACAGCAAGAAGTTGATGGTATTCTGAAGCCTATCGCCATCTACAGCAAGCACCTGGAACCACCGCAACGGAAATATAGTGCCTTCGACAAGGAACTAGTCACCATCTATGACTCTGTCAAGCACTTCCAGCACTTCTTGGAAAGAAGGAGTTTTCAGAACAGACCACAAGCCATTCACAACTGTGATGAAACAACCAGGGACAAACTGGTCCCATAGGGTATCACGTCACCTTGCATTTATCTCAGAATTTTTACCACGGACATCAGGCACGTCAAAGGTGAGGTGAACGCTGTGGCTGACGCCCTTTCCAGGGTACCCCCTATTATTCCATGTATAACCTCTATCCAACAGATGCTGCTCCTAGATTTCTCAAGGATTCGTTCGGCGCCCTCCTGACCAATGGACAGACGCACTCCCACTGATCCTCCTCACCATCCGGACTACCATGAAGGACCTTAACCACTCACCAGCAGAGTTAGTATATGGCGAGGACCTCCATCTCCCAGGGCAGATAACTTCTCCTAATGTTGACACGTCCAGTATTTCCTTCCTGCAGGCACTCAAACGCGCCATCGCTCACGCCACGCCAACACCCACATGCCAGCACACAAGACCTACTTACACGCCTCCAAGTCTTCACACTGCACCATTACTACTACTCCGGACGGATTCGCACTGTACACCACTGCAACAAATCTACTCTGGCCCATACGCTGTACTCGCCAGGACGGACGCTACGGTCACCTTGCGGATCCACGACAAGCCGTACGTCACTTCCTGGGAGAGGGTGAAACCGGCCCGCACAACACCCGGACACCCTCACTCTACACCCTTAGACACCCACCCATCTCCTCACGTAACGACACACACCGCTACTACCTAACACTCGCACATACCACCGCCCACCACTCTTACCAACACCACGCATTCCACCACTCACCCACGCTCACCCCATACAGACGCCACCACCTCACCACACCCCACAACACCATACCACCATGCCACATAACCACACCACCACCATCCCTCAGCCCTACCTCATTTCTCTCACGCCCACCCCATCGCACCACTACCTACATCACGTCACCACGCGTACGTACACACACCACCATCTCCCATCCCTACCACCCTTCCTGAACCACTTCTTCTCTCTGACCAACTTTCTCCTGAACATGCCTCGATTGAAGTAATCCCTGTTAGTATCCCTCAAGTTGAGCCTCCTATAACCCATGTGATACCAGCCACGCCTCCTTGTCCAAGTTAGCCCTCGCCGCAGCCTCACGCCACCACACCCTGTTACGCCACCCTCTCCACGCAACGGGCTACGGGACGACGAGCCGGCTCTGGTACCTGAGGGATTCACCTCTCAAGGGGGGGGGGGGGTGTCACCTACCATCGCCCGGCCAAATACACTGCCTCAATAATCAACACAAACACGCACGCACTCCACACGCTGCCGCCTATACCTTCCATGTACTATTAACGCACTATCTCATAACTCACGATCCACACTATCCACGTACACTTATGTACAACATTTATTCCATCTTGTATGTTTGTAATGTTTATGTCTCTTTCATGTATACGTCTGCTGCGTATATTATCAATGTATTTATTCTACCACATTGATATTTGACATGTCTATTCATCATTTTTGTATGTCCTTTTGTACCATTTACATCATATGTATGTACCTTTGTGCTTCACATTATTGTGCATCTTATGTACCACTTACATCATATTTATGTGCCTTACCTGTACTATGTCTGTATATGTTTTTTTATGTATCTTGTATATTTTATCTTATGTATCATACCCCTACCTCTCCCCTTGTTTTGTTGAGGGAGGGGAGGGGAGGTACTGTAGTGGACCCAAGCAGTACGTTTGCCATATTTTGCTAGGTCTCGCTCCATACCTACCCACCCTGGCTTGAACCAAGCAGTAGGTGTGCCATATTTTGCTAGGTCACGTTCTTATACCTACCCACCCAGCTAAACCACCTGCTCTAGGACTGACCTCAGTGACCCAGCAGCTGCCATTAATCTAAATATATTTATGTATATGATATGTGGGGTAAAATATAATTAGATTATACTTTTATGTGGGATAAAATATCATTAGATTATATTTTTATGTGGGAAAAATATCATTAGATTATAGAATATAGAAAAGGAAAGGTTGTGGATGAATCTAGGCCTATAGCTGTAGTTATACTGAATAAATTGTACCGTGTATTCGAGTCTGTTCACCTCCGGTAGTAACACAAGCCCTTGTGTTTAAAAGGTATTTAGACATTCTTACAATATTCTCGCATTCACAAAGGCATCACACGAGTGTCCAAAGTCCCAAACATACACTTTACACGTGTATTACATAATTATACATGATAGACCACAGACTCCCTGCCACAGCTATCATGAGTACGTATTTCCTGGATGTAACTCCTCCTATTGTGGAAACATAATAGATTCCCGTATATGATCATTGCTACGTGTACTTACCCCTGTCGTGATCGTAGAGTAGGAATATTTTGGCAATGTTCTATGACAACACACACCTATACTGTACATTTCTCCACATACACCCCTTGACACACACGTAGCCCACATTTCTCCACATATATACACTCTATCACCCTCTCTATATATAATCTTAATGACCACTACGTAGTCGATAGGCGTTAAGCCCAAACAACACATAAAATTCTGTACAACATCTTTTGATGATGTGTACGATACTCTTTTGTGTACTCTGTGGTCCCAATGTGCAGTGTTGCCAAGTATGGGGAATTTTCCCTCGACATGGAAAATTAGAGGTATCAAGGGGGAAATTACATAAAGATTGTTCAAGAGTAAACGTGGAAATTTCTACCAGAGGAAATATCAAGATGGTAAAGTTAATGTTGGGAGGCGCTGGCCGTTGCCGTGGCTCGGCTAACTGGCGCCTGCGCGAGTTCTGTGGTTATACCAGGGTCACACATAGCCGAACTTGAGACCGTAAGCATCCCGAAGTGTGTTCGGTTTGTATTCTTAAATAATTCGGGCAATGATTCTGTGTGTCTGCGCCGTGTTTCGTAGGCCGAAGTTTATTAGAGGGAATTCGTATAGACCGAAGGGCGTGGTTATGGCAGTTTTCTTGATAGCCTCCTCTGCCACAGGGGTTTGGTTGAAAGCCCTGACGAGGTCTATTTAAAAAAAAAACTGTACATCCTTGGAGCTTCGAGTGAAAGTCAAGGACGTGTGGAATGGGGTACCTGTCGGGGATAGTAACTGCATTGAGGGCCCTGTAATCCCCACATGCCCTCCATTCTCCTTTCTGCTGTTTGGGTACCATGTGTAGGGGTGACGCCCACGTGCTGTCAGATGGCCTGGCTACACCTTGTTTGATCATCACATGGAATTCCCGTTTGGTAGCCCCTAGTCGTTCTGGGGGCATACTTCGTGGCTTGGCAAAAACAGGAGGGCCCTTCGTTGTAATGGTGTGGCGAATGTCTGAGTCACGGATTTGTGGAGAAGTCTCCGAAGAGCGTATGAGTGGAAAGTCGTGAAAAATGTTCTCGTAAGTGCTCGATTGTGTGATGTGTGTAATGGTAGGTGTTATTGCGACGGCAGTGTCTGGTGGGGATAGTAGCTCCTGAAGGTTGGTGTATGAGTCTGTTACGTTTGGCGTTTGGTGCTTGAACGAACTTTTGCACGAATCTTACTCATAATGTACCCTGTGATATAAGCTAAAATATTACTTTCCTCGAGTGATAAGTCTGGTTACTCCTCTTCCAAAGGTAGGATCTTTAATTGTTGCCTGTACTGATTCAGGTTTCAGTAAGATAGAATTTGAAACCCAAATTAACAACATTCAGTAACCTTTGAAGTCTCTAGATAAAACACTGTCAATTGAAACAGCATTGGCACATTGGGAATACAATACTCCTACCTATTTTCCTACAATATACCAGACACAGTGGGAGAATTTTGCAGATTACTATTTCAGTGACAACTCAATTAGTTAAAAAATGATTCAATATAGGAACCTATATCACTATTCACTAACCTTTCGATCCTTATTATCCTTAGGGAATACAAAAAAAAAAAAAGACAAATCCGGTCTGTTCTTCCTAATATTAGTGCATTTTATCGCAGCACAAAACTGGGTACCATACTCTTTGCTAATAGTATATAGTATAGTATATAGTTTCAAGAGTAAACAGGGAATTTGTGAGGTAAAAAGGGAAATTGTGATGTATGTTGTTGAAGTTGTGGAAATCTTGTTGGTTGATGGGACGTGACTGACAACCCTGGTGGTGTGTGTTATTAATATTATTGTGGCACACAGCTGACTGACTCAACACTGATGTGGCCTACACTCATCAACACCTAATAAGTTGTTATATGGTGGTGGTGTTGGTGTTGTCATGGCCCACAGTACACATGATAAGGTGGTTGGCAAGATAGAACAAAGTGAACAAATATGTGAACAAAGTGATGGACGAACCAACAAGGCCGTGGTACCCTGCCTTGTACCTCTAATGATGATGGTTGTGTCTAATAATAATAATAATGGTGTGCCTCCTCCTGCTGCCCCCCCTGCCATCACTACTAAGGCCATCCCTCGCCTCATGCCCCTTGTAGTAATGTCCAGCAGTGCCTCCTCCTCCATAGTGACTCCTTCTTCAGCCACGTCAGGAAGGATCAGTAGTAACCACCACACCCAGGGCACCAATTCACACATGGGGTAATTAGAATATGTTATTATAATCAATTACACTCATATTGGTTTTAGTACAGAAGTGGACCTTACTGTATAATAGATATTTTACTGTCATTACCCACTATTTTGGACCATTCTAAGACACTTTTCTTCTATGGTTTTTCTTCCTCAAATGCCCCGTTTTCGAGATATGCCCCATTCCCAATACCCATAGAAACATGGGGGGCCCGATGGGAATCGTGGGTTGACGGGTGGGGGTTAGGTTAGGTTAGGTGCCCCCATGATAGTACAATATCACTATATACGACATTAATTAAGGTAGGAAGTGTATTATAAAGGCAGAACAATAGTAAAATGCGTGTTTTCCCTACCCGTCAACCCCCGATTCCCATTGGGCCCCCCATGTTTCTATGGGTATTGGGAATGGGGCATATCTCGAAAACGGGGTATTTGAGGAAGAAAAACCATAGAAGAAAAGTGTCTTGGGTGACCCTTGTCTTCCAGAGGATATAGATCCTCTTAGATACTGGCAAGAAAATAAAGCCTCTAGGCTCTATGCCTACTCTCTCTAAACTTGCAATGAAGTACCTTATAGTGGTGCCAGTAACATCACCACCTGTTGAGAAGGTATTCAGTGTTGTTGGCTGAATCTTCAGGCCAGACAGGTGCCAACTTAGTGATAACACTTTCCAAAGTCTGGTTTTCATTAAGTATAACAAAAACCTCAAGCTTTAATTTCCATATCCATGTCCTGAGAATAAAATATATCCACATAGGCCTATGGCACAGTTAATTTGCTCAACTCAATAAATTCACTTTCTTAAGTTTTACATATGAACATAATGAAGTTCAATTCTTACTGTACTCATTAAGTTTTTAACATACGGTAATGATTAATTGTAGGCTAGAGCATATGCCATTTATGGGTTTATTTTTGTCTACATAAAATTATTAATGGTTTTGCAGATTGATATTTTTCATCAGAATGAAGTATAACTTGGTTGTATAAAGTTGAAATACAGAATATATTGAATATATAGCTATGTAGGCTGTTATTTATGCATACTCCTCTTCCAGTAATCATGATTGTAATCACGATTACACATCTTGTAATCATAATCGACTACATCTAATTTTTTTGTAATTGTAATCGTTAAAATAGCATGTAATCATAATCAACTATATTACACAAGTAATTGCCCCATGTCTGGGCAGGATTTGTACCCAGGACACCCCAGGCAGGATACGTACCACCCAGGACACCTCAGGCAGGATACTTACCACCCAGGACACCTCAGGCAGGATACTTACCACCCAGGACACCCCAGGCAGAATACGTACCACCCAGGGCACACCAGGCAGAATACGTACCTCCCAGGACACCCCAGGCAGAATACGTACTCAGGACACACCAGGCAGGATACGTACTCAGGACACCACCCCGGGCCAACACCGAAGACTCAGACAGGACGAAAATGCTGGGTCAGTCAATATAACTAACTTACCATACATCTATATATATTTATTTATCTTTATGGGTTTATTTTCTTGTTGGTAAATTGGAAGAGTAGTTACTGACTTTTCCAAATTATGTCATGAAACAGGTCCCTCATTAATTAAAGGTCGTCTGTTTCATGGCATAGTTTGGAGGCATCACAGACCTTCCAATTCACCAACAAGACAATTTCCCCTTAACTCTACAATCAGACAATACACAACCATAATTATTGAACAAGGTTTTCTTTGGTGAAACTGTATAGAATATATATATATATATATTGCATTATTATGGTTGTATATTATCCGATGGTAAAGTAGGTAAAGATTACCATGTCTATCTATAGCTCGCTCCCTCCGGGAACTCTCCCCAAGGGGGGGGGGGGGGGCAAAGCAGAAGAGTCTCCAGTTTTCCTTGTTCCAACTTTCAACGCTTACTTGGTCAAGCCCTCCTCTGCCCCTCACTTACTATTCAGCTCTGCTCTTCCATCTGACCAGTGGTCTGCCTCTCACAACAGGTCCCACAACTTCACTTACCGTACATAAACCTTCTTTGCAAACTCCACGTCTTGCATTCTCTCCACATGTCCAAACCACCTCAATATATTATGCATCACCCTCTCAACCACTCCACACTCAATACCAATTGCCTTCTCTCATACCACATCTGTCATACACACTCATTACTTTTTCCATCCCACTTGGTAAGTCCACATGCTCCTCTCAAGTACTGTAACTCATTTCCGCTGCACTTATTCTAGACTGATGAGCCCTACTTCGTATCCATGTCTCCAATGCATATGTCAGTGATGGCAGGATTATACTATTTCAGAGTCCCATTTTCACTTCCATGCTCACACTTCTACCCTTTATGATGATTCTCCCCAGTGATCCTATGACCTGTCTACCCTTCACTGCTCTCTCCCTAATTTCTCCATCCTTACTGCCAGGTTTACACAGAACTGTTCCCAGGTACTTAACACTCGAGTATGGCCTGGGTTTGTTTAAATTGCGTGTGTGGGTGTGGCAGGACTAACCTAGCATATAGCTCGCTAGTTTGAATTGGGGAAACTGACTGAGGCGGGCAGCCCGACTGTCCATATGGTGTGTGTTTCAACATATTTCATATGTTACCAGTGTAGAGGATGCCTATGTAGCATCTAAATTTGAACAAAATCTGCCTAACGGTTGACTTTTAACAAGGATTCTTCCAAAATTAGGACACCAAACTTGCCTCTGTGTGTGAACGTATTTTTTTTTTTTTTTTTTTTTTCCTAAAACGCATTGTAGGCGTTAGCCAAGCGCGAGAGTGTTAAACTGCCTCACCTCCTCCATCCTCTCACCCCCTAGAGTTATCTCACACTTAGTCCCAGTTGTCACTCCCACTCTATTTGCACTCTCAAATACCATCACCTTACTTTTACCAACATTCACCTTCAGTTACCTTCGTTTACACATAGCCAAAGAAATGGTAAATAATTTTTTTTTCCCAACTCCTTTTGAATAATTCATCATCCCTGTTTTTTATGGTGAAATTTATGTGTGACAGTGCATTTTGACCATGTTTAAGCCCCCCCTGGCTGGAATGAAAGGTAAAACAAGTAAATAACACATTTTATAATTCTTATTGATATGTTCTAGAGTTAGTGTGACTTAAGGGGAGATTCTCTTTTTGGTGAATTGGAGGGCTACTAACTCCTCCATACTACGTCAATAAACAGATCTCCTACGATAGTTACACTGAGGTCGTCTGTTTCTTTGCATATTTTGGAGGAATCAGTAGTCATCTAATTCACCAACAAAAGATTCTCTCCTTAACCTGACCTAATTTAACCCAATCTGGATGAGGGCAGACTACTGGGACCCAACCTGGGCAAACATATGGGGGGAAATGAAACCTGGTCAAATACACTGTCACACTGGGAAATAACTTCATAAATTAAAAACAGCCTCCAACCAAAAAGATATGAAAGAAATTAGTAAGTACAGTATCATTCTTTTGTGTGGCTCTTCTGAACTATTACCATAAAATTAAACCTATATTACTCGTGTATTATCCTCTCTGCTTATGTTAGAGAGGGTTACTCCTGGGTGGTATATTGTGTTGGGGTCATGCTCTAGTTTGGGATGGGATTAGGACTAGGAAAATTGTGATTAGTAATTCTAGTACTAAACAAGTCATGAGTGTGGTGTGGTAATGGTACAGTCAGCCTCAGGAATATTCGTACACAGAGCATTAGCTAAAAGGGGTCTTTATTTTGCACATACTGTAGGCATTGTTCACCTGACTGATTCAAATATGAGCCATATAATATTACTAGAAAAGTTTGGTGTTAGGAAATTACTATAGTGAATTTTTTAGCTGCTATGAACCTTTGATGTCACAGTGGTGTATACGAATTCCTGAGGCCGACTGTACCTACGATGACTCCTTAGAAATACAGTATTGAACCATTATATATACTGGTACTGTGCCATTTTCAACACCATAGGTCTTCTTGCACACGGCCATGTTTTTTATGGTGGGTGATTAATTTCTTGGATGCTAAGGAGACTCAATAAACATCTAAATTTGTCTGTGCCTGCCAGATATGTGTGTGTGTGTTTTTTTAGGTTGTGGCTGACTGCCTGTGTTTCATTGATTGTGTGTTTTTAAAGTGTAAATACAATATGCATCAGTTTCTTCTAAGTTGTTAGTGATTATGTAAAATATTTGTTGTCTGTATTTGTGTTGTTGCAAGAAGGTCTCATGTATTGTCATGTTTGAGCAAAGTGACATACTGGGCATTTGGCAAAGGAAAGTGGCATTCCATCGCCCACCATCCTTGTGATGATGTAGTCAGCCTCATATACTAGAGGATACAGGGTGGGGGGGATGATGGTTGGGAACCCTGCTCTCTAACAATGTCCCAACCAAAGGCTCAAATTGCCTTAGAGCTGGACCCGTTGCCTGTTGGGGGTCCCACACCCCACACTGGCACTAGAGCCTCCCCAACACTTGAAAAAAGGGAAATAGGGTATTGATGATGATTATAACATACTGGGTATGTAGTGTGTTTGTATTCTTGTCTGATCCATCTTCCAGCTTTATTTTGTAAGGGTTACAGTGTCTAATTTATTAGTAAGTATGTAGATCACAGACAGTGATTCTGATTATGGCCGAACAAGCAATTTAAATGCTAGAATTTTGACGTTTGTGTTTCACTTTGTAAGGTTCTCATTCAGGAAGCTGAGGGCCTTATTGGCATTACCTCTGATGCTGCTATTATGTGTTGTATGAAAATGAGAGTGAAAGGCCTGGGTGTAAAGCTCATATTAAAGGGAGTAAAATGATATCAGATGGCAAGCTTATTTGCTGTGGACATTGCTGCTGGCAGTGAGTGAAAGGGAGCTACAGAGGGGAGTGGATAAGTTTCAAGATGTATGTAAAAGAAAACAAACTAAAGATGAATGTCAGTAAGATGGTTTTCAAGAGAGTAGAGACTGACTTTGCAGCATCTTGCTTGTTTAGAGTGCCAACTATGGCTGGTTATCAGATAGTTTTGGGAGGTGAGAAAATTAAGGAAGTAGGCCTATAGGAATTTATGTAATGTATATGGCAGCAGTGTTGTGTAAGCTTGGGAGCATGGAAAGGAAGATCAGAGAGATAAGAGGGTTTGGGAAAACAACGAGAATGTTTATGAGGGATGTAGTTTGTGTGAAAAGACATTTGGTGTTGAGTGTGGCATGATACAGAGGGTGAATAGCACTGTAATACATTGAAATACATTGTAATACATTTCCATATACCATACATGGAAAAATTGCAAGGTGGGAACTGTACAAAGATGATGTATGGAATTGAGTTTGAGGGACGTGGTGTGAGTAGCAGATAAACAGAGTGGAAGAATACCGGTATGTTTGGGAAAGGAGGACTTGACCAAGCAAGAAGAGATTATTGAAACTGGGAGAATTGAAGACTTCTCTGCCATGGCTATCCCCTTGGCGGGAGTAAGATGTCAGAGCAGTAGATGCTCAGTTATATGCTTCTTAGTGATAATACTGTTTACTTGCATTACTCCATAATATGTTTTCTTTACCCTGCTAATACTGTATTGTGTAATCTGATATGAGGAAGGCAGTCCATTACTGATAATCTCATAATGGGCTGATAATGCTAGATGGAGGGAAGATATGGTTGCTGTTTGAGATAACAGCCAAGTGCACCCTGTCTTCCCCCTGGTGGTAGTGTTGTCCTTTATCAGTCATGGGATAGTGTGGGTGACTGTCAGTACATCACTTCATAGTGTGTTGTTAATATATGCAGCAAAATATACCTTAGTGGGAAATAAGAAAGTTCTCTACTTTCAGCTATGAGTATCATAGCCAGTAATCCAAAAACCTTGGGTAATTTGAATTCATTACAACTTATACACTCTGGCAAGTTGACAGTACAGTACAGAACAGTTTGGCATTTATGTAATGTATTTTTTTTTTTTTTTTTTCATATATGTATCAATTAAAGTATGAGTTATTTTTTTTATGCTCCTAATGTTTAATGTAGAGGGAAATTTTCTGGTAGTAAGTACAGTGGGATTGTTTGCAATTTCTGTAATGGAATAAGTTACTGTACTTTGAATACATAACAGTGAAACTATAGAATGTATTGAAATATATATTGCAAGGCATAGCCTGTTGTTTATGACAATTAACAGCTTGTAATGATTTATGTACTGTTGTATATTCAGGATTTGATGGATTATGAATATTAATTTATCTTTGTACAGGATTATATTCTTCTCCATGTGAAAACAAAGCAAAAAATCAGTGAAAGTTATTCTTCCACATTGTTGTTTTTATACAATGTAAAAGTTTGCCACCATTGTCATTCTTTATGTTGATCAGGTGTGTATGACTCAAAAAGATAAAATTACCCCATACTGCGATACAGTATTTTGTAGTCTGTTCAAGGATTATGTGCTCCGACTGTACCTGTATATCTTTATGTAGTTGTTGTTGAAATTCCTCAAGGTGTCTGGCCGAGCAGCCCCGAGCTCCTGAGGAAGGTCATGGCCTGAACCGGGCTTTCCCACAGTGCCCTCAGAGAGTGTATGTTGTGTTGTTGGCGAGTGTGGTTATGTGTATTGCAGTCTTCCATAATGTGTTTAATAGAATGGGGTGCTGTGTTGCATCCCGGACAGGCATCCGCAATGGCTTCATCCAATTTCTTCTGATATGTCAGAAGGGCCAGGTGGTGACCACACTGCAGCCTGGCCAGGTGGACTCTGTCCTCACGGGGAAGGGAGGATTCAGATGGGTGGATGTCAGGAGGTCGTGCAAGCAGCTGAGTGTTGTTTTTGAGTGTTTGGATGGACTGATGAGTGATTTGAGTATGGATGTGTTTCTGGAGATTGGTTTGGGGTGGACAGGGTGTAATAGATGATAGTATTTGTGTATAGTATTGTGTACTGGGTGTTGTTTTGATGTTCCTTGGCATGTGTGGGTGTTTTGCCATGTAGTGTAGTGGATGGTGTGGGTTTGTGAAGGCTGCAGCAAGTGATTGTGTGCCTTTCATGTCAAGATGATCCTCGATTTTGAGGACTTTGGTTTCATGGTGTAAGTGGTCTGTAGGTGTGGTAGCTGTGCAGCCTGTGATTGTCTTTAGGGCTCTGTTCTGTATGGTTTGTAGTGGTGTTCTGCATTCCAGTTGGTAAGAAGGGTGACAGTTGACTTGGTGGGTGCTATTGTAAGTCTGTTTGTGGTGAACCAGGCATTAAGTGTGTTGAGGTAGGGTTGGAGGATGAGAGTGGCTGTGTCTGGATTTCTGTGTGTACATGTGAGTGTTATGTCTTCTGCGTAGGAGGCTATCAGTATTTGTGGTGCCTGGGGTGTTGGTATGTCGTGCATGTATAGGTTGAAAAGGGTGGGTGAGAGTACAGAACCTTGGGGGACACCATTGGTGAAACTTTTAATGTTAGATGACTGACCAGCAAACGTAACATGGGCTACTCTTCCTCCCAAGAAGCTGGCCAGCCATCTTTTTTGTATTATTGTGTATGTTTGTGTTGTATATTTTGTTTGTGAGGTTGTGGCTGGGGATGGCATCAAATGCTTTACTAATGTCCACTGTAACTAAGAGTGTTCTGTGTGGGGGTCTATCTGAGTTGATGATATCATAAATTCTTTCTGTGAGGTCTGTAAGAAGAGTGTTTGTTGAGTGTAGTGGTCTGAAACTGTGTTGTGAGGATGCAAGGGGAATGTGTGGTGTAATTAAGCTGATGATGAGGCGTTCAGTAACTTTGGAGGGTGTACAAAGGAGGGTGATGGGACGGTGTGATGAGGGTAGTGTGGGATCTTTGTTGGGTTTGGGGATGGTGATGATGTTTCCGTGTTTCCAGATGTTGGGTAATGTGTTGTTGTTGTTGATGTTCTCCCAGGGCAGAATGGCCTCCTGCCCCACAGATCCCTGGTACACCCTGGTCGCTGTGAAAAAACAAATTAAAATAAAGGAGGGGCTGGCCCTATATGCCTGGGCTACCGAAGCACATCCCAAGGAAATGGGACCAGAGCTTACTGGACCAGGGAGTCTGGGGGCCTCCGACCGCCAGGGAGATTGGGGGGAAGGCTTTGATCCCACAGCCAGTGTTGTGGGCCCAAGTCCACGTTACCACAAGAGCTACAAGTAGGGCCGTACCTTCCATGAGACCAGCCCTGAAGGGACCATAAGGGGGAGGGAGTTTACACTGCTGCATGCAAAGGGAAATGCACCCCTGTGTGCTGGCGGTCCACACAGCAATGGAAAAAAAAAAAAAAAAAAAAAAAAAAAAAAAAAGGCCTCCGGTTGCAGTACACCTCACGTGGATTTTTAATCCACATGGGCAGATCTCGTCAAATCCACTAGAAAGTGACCAGATCCTATAACAATCTTTATTCTAGCCCTGTGGGGGATAACTAATATTCACAGAGAATAAAGTCAGCCCCCGCTGGGCCCTGGGTAATGTGTTGTGTGAGTAGCTGTAGTTTGCCATGTTAGTGAGTGCTTGTATGCCTATCAGGAGAGAGCAGCTACACCGTCACTCACAGAATCTTGGAATATGGTCGTGCATCTTCTATGTTGTGAGTTGACAACGATGTATGGGGTATTTTCTTGACGTGTCGGCGTAGCCAGGATAATTGACGAACAGCTGGACCCAGTTCACCTCTGAAAAATCTCAGACGTTTCTCGTGGACTCGAACCCGGGCCCTTGCCATTAGCAGTCCGTCTCTTTATCCACTGTGCCACCTCCTCCCCCATGTTGTACAATCACACTAGGAAGTGTTTTCATATTTTTCATAAAGTTTCGGACACAATAATTTATGGACATACTTGCCAAACAGTTTAGATCTTTATGTTAAATCATATTTTATCTCAAAGAACATACATCACGTAGTATATTGGACTATCAAGGGTACTGAACAGTATATTATGAATGTATTTACAGAGTGTTACAAAATATATTCCTGATCAACTGAGACGAGTAGACGACGGCACACGGCGGAGGAATACAGTGACAGTGTTATGGTGGCTGAGTGGCCCCTACCCTTCCTATCCTCCCTCATACCAGTACACTCGACAAACTTTATAACATGTAATTTGCTATACGGAATTATACAATAATAATGTTGATATGATTTATAGCTAGATAAATTTCTCATTGATCCACTAAGGTAATCATCAAGAAGTTAAACGATTAAAGGTGAAAAGTATTCCTTGACTTGAGGCCGTAGTACTGCTTTACTCCGCGCAGGCATAGAGAGGTTACTTACGGAGACGCATTTGTTTACAGTCAATTATTTATTTCACACTAGTTAACTTACCATTTCTCAATCTTTAATATATTCTCTGATACAATTTTGTTTTTCTCCTTATACCACTTAGCAATAGTAAGGTTTACTTCACTTATTTTCATAACCAAATTTGCTCCGCATTTGTGTTCTCCATCTCAGTAAACAGGAACTTGATATTTCATAAAGTTTCGTCCCATATTATCGTATATCGCTAATTACCAACCTTTTTTATATACTGCAGTTGGTTATAGATAGATTTTTAGATACTGATTTTATTTCTGTGCCTTGTTTAGAACAACAAGCAACACCTTGCAAAAAAATAAGAAATACAAATACTGGCGGTTTGGCCCCCATAGCTTCCTTCCTTGGTAGCCTTGGGGGGTGGACCCACGACATAGACGCCGCCACTCCAGGACCTCTTCATGTAGTTTTGCTTCTCACTTTGCAGTAATTAAATCCCATCAAGCATGTTCTAATTAATTTGAACCTACTGTATTTGGGGAAGTAGTTAGTTTTAATTTATCAATGGAATATATACCAGAAATAATTACTTCACTCTTTACCTGAAATTGAAAATGACAGGAGTGATAACACTTTCAGGTCTTTATGTCCTATGAAGGAGGTGGCATTCATACCGTGAGACAGTTTGTATTTCTTATCAGGAAGTGGGAAATACAGTGTCTAGTATGAATTGTACTGTACTGTATAATGATAATGAATGATAAGATTTTATTGAAAAGAAGTTATGATACCACAATGAAAGTTATCAGTTGTGTGGAACAGAATGTTAACTTTTCAGAAAGCTTCACACAGTTTAATACATGCACTAATAGTTCAGGATGATTTTTTTTTCCTGTCTTCTGTGTAACCACAAACTGCCTAATTTATTATTCATGGGAACATTGCCAGACTTAGCAGGTATTCTAGACCAGCCACTTACATTTACAGAATTTATTTGATGCCTTGTATGTTATGGTTCAGTACTTAGTGTCTATCTAGGGAGAATCATGAAGGGAAGAGGTGTGAACATGAGAGTCAAAAGGGGACTGAGGAGCAATATAGTCCTGTTGACACTGACTAATTCATTTGAAACATGGACATGGAACAGAGAACAACAGTCTAGAACAAGTGCCTTAGAAATGACCAACTTGAGAGGAATGCGAGAGATGTGGTTTGGGTGTGAAGGCAAATGGTGTCAAGTGTAGGGTGATTAAGAGGGAGAAACATTACACATTGAAATGGTTTGAGCACATGGAAGAAATGCAGGTTGGTCAGTTTGCAGAGAAGGTACAGGGGAATGTAAATGAGAGGCCTGGTATATGACAGAGAGAAGCGGGAGTGGATGGGATGGGTTTGAGCGAATGAGGAGGAAATATTGGACCACAGAGAACTGAAGACTCTTACACTGTGGCCACCCAATTGGAGGAGGTCCCATAGGAGTGAGTTGTCAGAGCTATACTGTACAGGGATACAGTAGGTAGATTTGTCCTTCATGTATTTGTTACTTAACTATTCTTTGTGATCATCATTTATCCCACCTTCAGAGTTTCTCCGTTCAACTCTTCAATAATTTTAGTTTATCTCCTGAATTGTCGAGTAGAATACAGGTAATGTCATTAGCAAATCTAAGATTACCGTACTCAGGTGTTCTCTGTTGATTTTGATTCCTATATGTTCCCATTTCAAATCCTTGAAAATTTCTTTAAAGCAAAGTATGAACAGTTCTAGTAAGATTGTATCACCCAGTTGAACTAATTTCTTTATATTCTCTAACACATTTATGTAGTCATTTCCACACATTGCCACCTAAGTGCTACAATGCTACTAAGGCTTCACTTGAGTTTAAGGTTTGCTTGAAGTCTATAAAAGTCTCCTCTTTCGAAGTATTATTCTGAGGCAGAATTTTACAGTGATAATGGTTGTGAATCTAAGCACATGTGATTTATGTATTTACACATCTGTGTGATCTTTATGTGCTGGTTCATCTTTTCTGATAGTAGCCCTTTAACCTATTATCTTATTTTCTAACCCCTGTAAAGTATCTGTAATTTAATTCCATCTGTCAGCCTGCCATTTCTATCATATAACTTGTTTTCCCCAGGTACATCCAGCACACAATCCGTGAGAACGAGATAACGATGCACATCAACCCGGGTGAATCTGGGTTGCAGATGCCAGACCAGCCGAGCCATGCTACCCTCACCCTGCGTGCAACTGACCCAGCCACCAACACCACTACCACCAGGCGCCTTACCTGCACCTACCAGGGGTGTCATCGCACCTATAGCACCCCAGGCAACCTCAGAACACACCTTAAGACACATAGGGGTAATGAGTGGAGCAGGGTGGGATGGTGAGGGTTAGGATATTGTATAGATGAGTTGGGAAAGGTGAGAGGTAGAGAACATAGCTTAGTACATACAGTAAGGAGGATAAGAGTTTGAACCTCACTGAGACACACCTAAACACCCTTCAGACCATACAGAACAGAGCCCTAAAGATAATCACAGGCTGCACAGCTACTACACCTACAGATCACGGTCCTACTCCATGAAACTAAAGTTCTCAAGATCAAGGACCACCTTGACATGAGAAGCACACAAACACTTGCTGCAGCCTCCACAAACCCACACCATCCACTACACTACATGTCAAAACACCCACACATGCAAAGGAACATCAAAACAACACCCAGTACACGATACCATACACAAATACTATCATCTATTACACCCTGCCCACCCCAAACCAATCTCCAGAAACACATCCATACTCAAATCACTCATCAGTCCATCCAAACACTCAAAAACAACACTCAGCTGCTTGCACGATCTCCTGACATCCACCCATCTGAATCTTGAATCCTCCCTTCCCCATGAAGACAGAGTCCACCTGGCCAGGCTGCAGTGTGGCCACCACCTGGCCCTTCTGACATATCAGAAGAAGCTGGTTGGAGCCATTGTAGATGTGTGTCTAGAATGCAGCATAGCACCCCACTCTATTAAACCCATTATGGAAGACTGCAATGCACTCAACCACATTCCCCATTAACACAACATACACTCTTTGAGGGCACTGTGGGAAAGCCTGGTTCAGGCTATGACCTTCCTCAAGGGCTCGGGACTGCTCGGCAGCTTGAGAGACTTCAACAACAATAGTTTAAACATATATATTGTTTTGCATTAAAGCTGCTTTTTCAATTTTTTCCAACTGTGAATTGATTTTAATCCAAAGGTATTTTTATTATCAGAAAAGGATTTTAAAAATAACTGTATGCTGATGAAACATGAACTTTCTTACGATTGTAGTTGAGCTGAGGAAAGAGGTGAACAAATGCACAATCTCCTTGCTATCAAGATACTAGACAAAAATAATCACTGAGTTAGGATTGAATTTCATATGAAGCTAATAATTATAAACAGTATAAAAAGCCTTAACAGATGTGTGACCATGTGCCAGTGTACTGTATGTGAATCTCTGATCACTGATATTTCCTCATCAGTACTTTATTGTACTATAGTAATACTCTCTACTGTAATTTGCATACAAACAACAGCCAATTGTATTACCTTGTTTTTCTTTAGTCTCTTTTCCATCACTGCAGGAGAATACCGGTTCCAGTGTGTGGAAACAGGGTGTGAGAAAGCTTTCCTCACTTCGTACTCCCTTAAGATTCACTTACGGGTCCACTCTCGCCAGAAGCCGTACACCTGCCAGACTCATGGCTGTGCCAAGGCCTTCACTACACTATACAGGTTTGGCTCAATGTATACCACTGAAGGAGGTGGTGTTGGTTGTTGGCACTTAATGCCTATCAACTTTGTAATGGTCATAAGATGATGCACCTGCATAGTGTGATGTGTATAGAGAGTATGTGTATATATTTATGTTTCTGTGTGTGTGTACAGGAGTGCATGTGGAGAAATGTACATATGCATGATGAGGTGTCTGTGAGTGTTCTGACTATTGAAGGAGTTAGTTACTTCATACAACATGCAGGGTATATACCACAAGAGTGATAGATTTTCTCATCCACCCTAGAGAAAGCAAGAGAGTACTGAATTGTAGTTGTTTGTTAAAGGCTTGAGTGGATATGTTGTGGCCAGCTTTTTTGACATATAGTATTTAGTTTTCATCTATATATCTATCTATCTTTAGACAGGGTGTTCTTAAGTTTGTTGGACAAAATTTAATCCAAGATTGAGTGCATGAAAATACAAAAAAATTCTTCAATGCAGGAATGTTTGAAAACACTTAATTTCTGAGTTACAGGAAATGAAATATCTAAGAAAGAATCAGAATACTGAAGACAAGGAGTGCCATCCATACACACTGAATGAACAATATTATGTTGAACATTTACTGTTACATTATTGTTCTCTGTCTCTCAATTTTTTTTTTTTTTTTTTTTTTTTTTTTTTTTTTAAACTGCTTGCTTCCTACTCTCAAGAAAGCATACAACTCTCACTAAGTTACTCAGTCTTACTCCTTTTCTGAATTGTACAGTACATAAGCAAGGGAACTTTGGAACACTGCTGTCATCAATCTTTACTCTTTACTTTTACTTCTAAGCCTTAAAGCTCAATTTTGTTTATGGATCTCGAGTGATATTAAACATAAATTTTGACCCCAAACATTTTGTTTATTTCACAAGTGACTGAAGTAATGATATTGACTATAGTTGTGCTGGTGATGGAGGGAGTTGTGTTAATAATTATAGTAAATGTGAAAAATATGATAATGATGATTAGTTAAAATTTTAACCCCTTAGGACCGCAATTCCAGAATACGGCTGTATTATGCTACCGCAAAAACACATCATATTTTAAAGTATGACAGATGTTAAATATGTTCTTATGGGTTTGTAGAGATTGTTTTCACACACCAGAACAGAAGTGTCCTATCGCCATCCATAAGCGTAGGAGAGCGCTTCAAAGTGCGTAACCGGGCGACGCAGACATACTATAGTTACCCACACAAAAAGAAACTAGGTGCTCGCTAGCGTATTTTTCTAACCCGTGGCACCAATGTTGTGGCCACATGTCGCCCATGTGGTTATTTATGAAATATTAAATTAAGGCGTCAATCGGCTTCGAGGCCGAAATTTTTTTTGCCGCCTTAAGGGGGAGATCGATCAACAGGGGTTAATGGTTAGAGAGTGATGTTAATGATGATAGTGAATGTGGAAAATATAATGATGATGATTAGTTAAAATGGTAATGACTGTTGATGGTAATAATGGTGAGTGACAACTGGTGCATATTTTATGCAGATTACGTGCTCACCAGAGGCTCCACAACGGGGACACCTTCAACTGCAGCCAGAATGGGTGTGTTCGTATCTTCACCACTCTGTCAGACCTCAGGAAACATGTCAGGACTCACACTGGGGAAAAACCATTCAAGTGGGTATTTCATTTTAATATCTTCTTCAGATTTTACTTGTGTTTTATTACTTTAATTTCTTTTCTGTTCATATTTTTATCCCTCATTAATACGTGTATTTTACTGATGTTGTTGTATTCTTCATCTTTTCTCATGGTTGTTAGTAACTTTTAATTTGCAGGTTTGAACTATCCTGTGTAAAGGCACTTAATAAACAGCATACCCTTAAGTGTTTTGTTCATGTTTGAGGCTGTTTTTATTATATATAGTGTTGTTTTTTATAAGGCACAGAAGACTTTATTCAATGTCCAAGGTCTTTACATGTTTGAATAAATTGTTCAAGTTGTATGTTATTATAATATACAGGGTGTTCGTGAACTTCAATGCCAAAATTTGGGAATAATACCAAATTCCAACTGTCCACCTCCCATTTTCATCATGTAACTTATTACAAACTCAGCAACTGGCTATCACATCAACCAAGCTGGCAATATTGAAGTAAGGGAGACTATCTAGCTTATACTGTATGCTTTATCTCATGCAATAAAATAGGTTTATCAGTTACGAGAATAAGGCTTTGTGTTTTATTGTTGCTACGTTTGTGATAGTGATTTACCTAAATCCATTGACTGGTAATGTAGTACTTTGGTAAAAGTACACATACAGAAATCCATTTGTGCACACAGCAAACAGATATTATGAATGATCACAGGGGCTCTAGCAAAGTGTACTACACACATAGACAAGTCTTATCCAACTGATATTACTTGGTGGAACTCCCAGTGTACTCTACACTATCATGTTGAATAATCCTTTAAAGTTAGTTTGTTTCTGTGTGGTAACCATGTTTAAGTGCTTCGAATTATAGTCCATGGTACTGAATTAGAATCATCTGAACACAAACCATCACTGCCCAATCATGCCCCACAACCAGACGACCAACAGCCTGCAGTGTTCAGATACTTGACACAGACATTATGGTCTGTGAACAGTGTTACAGATGTCCAACTTTGTCTCTTGCTGCATTGGCTTAGGAAAGAGCTAGGTTCCTGCTAAGCATATCTTAACGACATCATATTTTTGCATACATGCTTGAAATCAATTGTAGCATGTAAGGAAGGTGGCTGAGTGGTTAGTGTTCTGGACTACTAATGTATAGGTCGGGAGATGGAATCTTCTCAGGTGAGGGGCTGAGAATATTTACTCTTCCAATTTGAGTTTCAGGCACTAACTATAAAGCCACTGAACATTGTAAAACACTCACTGGTACCATAACAGCTGTAGTACAGTATTTGGGAATTACCCTCACTTCCCTCCCTCTGTGTCTAGGTGCCAGTTCGGAAGTCGTGACGTGTGTGAGTAGCAAAGCCTATGTCCAGTGTCGGAACATTAAAAAAATATATATATATATTCTTGATACCATTTCCATGTTTGATTTCACAGTGTAACTGTCAAGTCATGTGTTTGATATTTAGTGCTGTCTTAGTAACTGTTTTTCTTAGTTATACATTTTTAGCAATACAAGTATAGAATATTATTAGTTTACTTTTATTTATACAATTGAACCTCAGTATTTGACTGTGAAGTTCACAAACACTCTGTATATAGTTTTTTAAATACAGGCATTAAGTTTATTTCCATTATTAACTCCTCCATGTTAGGGATGTTGTGTTGCTAACTGCGAACTAACATGAGAGAATGTTGTGATGTAGTAGTGCAGGTTATTGTATACACCTTGTATGATGTGTGTGAGCAATTAAAGAGGAGAGGAAATATTGCAGCATGTGTGTGAGAGTAACAGCATGGTATTGTAATAATGAGGCTTGGATAGATCACTAATGGATCACCATCCCTTAGGAACCAAACCTTCACTCTAAGTGGGATATTGAAACATTGATTTTGAATTTTTGAAGATAGTAATGATAGGCATCCCGTCCAGGGAGGTAATACTACCATGGCGTCTAGTTACATTACTTTGTCTCCTTCATGTGGGTTCTTGAGTCAACCCCAATTATGCAATGCTCATATTAATGGAAGGAATTTGAATTAGGCCTACATGTATGTCATATAATGCTCACAATGAATGAGCCACTATTGACCAAGTACATCTCTAGGTATGGAAGGTTCAGTAATGAAAATTTCTCTTTTAAATTGGCACAGTGTAAGATAGACTTATGTGATTGGCAGGTGTGAGGAGTACGGGTGTGGCAAATCTTTCACTGTCAGTCATCACCTCCGTATCCACAAGCGGATTCACACTGGTAAGGCTAGAATAGATATTGGAAGATTTAAAATGCCTCATAATTCATTGATTTTATTTCATTGAAGAAGGTTGAGAAGGGAGGAGGATAAAATGCCTGAGAGTGGTGTGTAGAAATGTGAATGGTTTAACAGAAAAAGGAAAGAAGTGATAGAAAATTTAAAAAAGAAGTTTGAATGTGTTGTGCGTCACAGAGTTCTTTGGTGTGTGTAAAAGAAGTATTCTAAAAGTGATAATCAGCCCAAGGTGATGAATGTATTTGAGAAAAGCAGAAATTGAAGTGATTGACTTTACAACACTTTAGATCTGCCTGATGTGAGTGCCAACTGGGACTGGGTGTGAGCTGATCTTTGTAGGTGAGAGGATGGAGGAGGTTTGGAAATTCACATACAGTATCTGGGAACTTTGATGTATAATATGGGAGCATGGAAGGGGAGATCAGAGAGGGAGAGTAGAGTTGGGTAGGCAGGTCATAGGATCTTCGGAGGGTAGAAGTGTGAGGAGGGAAGAAACAGTACAGTCCTAATAACAATGTTACTATATGTGTCAGTTATTGAAATGGGCCGGGCCTCAGCATGTGAGAATAGGTTGGGTGGAAGTATGTTATAGTACTTGAGAGAAACATATGGCTTGATAAATTGGGATGGGGAGAGGACTGAGACAGTGTACAGGTATGAATGAATGTTTTTGCTGGTCGAAGAACAGAAAATTGCACTGATTAGTATAAAATTATAAATGAGATGAGAACTTGTTTAGAGTGTACAGTACACCTGGCTGGATTTCAGCCTGGTGTTTCCCAATGAGAGGCATGGTAAAATTTACATGTAGACAAGTGTTTCACTGACTCACCTAACTTGATCATGAAGACCTACTTAATTTCATGAATTTGTGTTTTATAATGGATATTTTACTTCTCCGTCATGTCATATTATACTGTACCTATCTAAATAAGTACAAGTTAGGGCTTATGCTTTCATTAACTACTAGTGTTGTTACTGTTATGACAATGTTCCCTTGACAGGTGAGCGGCCATATCCCTGTGTCAAGGAGGACTGTCAGAAAGCCTTTACCACAAATTACTCCCGTAAGAATCACATGAGAGTCCACAACCGCTCTGGTCCAAAGGCTATTCCAGAAAAGGATAAGAATATTACTCTACCTCCCACCACCACAATTATTGCCTCCGTTACCACTACCTGCACTACTAGCATTGGTACCACTGTCAACACTACTACCCATGATGGAAGTGTGTTGTCACCTACAGGAGCAATAGATGGAAAGGTGAGATTATTTTTTATGCTTCTTACAATGTGTTTATGATATATGTGCATAATTATGTGAATGGAATGACGGATGGGACCAAGAGGCGAGAGATTGTAGAATGTTTCAAGAAAGGAAGAGTGGATGTGATGGGAGTGACGGAGACACACGTGAAAGGATATGGAGTGGTTGAGTGTCAGGAAGGAAGGGAGAGTGGACTGTGGGAGGGAATGGAGGGAGGAGTAATATGGACGGGTATGAATGAAAAGAGTAAAGGAAGAGGGATGGAAGGGTGTGCGCTGTTGGTGTCTCCGTGGGTGTGGAAGGGAGTGGATGGACATGGGTGGAATGGGTCTAGAATAGTATGGATGACTGGAAAGATTGGCTTGGTGAAGTATGCTTGGGTGTGTGCTTATGCACCAGTGAATGAAAAGAGTAAGACGGGGAGAGAGAAGATGAGAGTGTTTTGGGAGGAGTTGAATGCATGTCTGAGAGGAATTGATAATGGAAGGAGAGTAGTGATGATGGGAGACATGAATGGAAAGGTGGGAGGTGAGGAAGTGGGGAATATTGTGGGTAAATGGGGTGTAGACTAAACAAATGAGAATGGTGAGTATCTAGTGGATGTCTGTGCTGAGAGGGGGTTGTTCTTGGCGAACACCTTCTTTCAGCACAAGATGATCCACAGGTATACATGGAAGAGAAGGGATGAGAGAGGAGAGCAAAAGAGTTTGATTGACTATGTGGCAGAGGATGAAAGGTTGAGGAAGGATGTGTATGACGCAAAAGTAGTGAGAGGAATGGTCCATTGCTCCGACCATTTTGCGGTGTTGGTGAGGATGAAGGTTAGGGTTAAGTGGGAGTATAGTAGGAGGGATGAAGGGGTGAGGAATAAGAGGGTGGTGGCTAGTGGGAAATTAGATGTAGAAGAGTATAGGGAGGAATATAAGAGGAGGGTGGGTGAGGTGCTGGGGGATGTTAGGATGGGGATAGGGGAGGGAGTGGGAGTGAATGCGGTGTATGAAATGTTTAAGACGATAGTATTGAGGACAGCAGCAGAGGTAGTGGGGTATAAGACACAGAAGAGGGGCAAGAAAGGGAGTGCTTGGTGGACAGAAGAAGTGAAAGATGCCGTAGAGGAGAAAAGGAAGGCATATAGGAGAACATTACAGAGGAATGTGCCGGAAGAAGTGAGAGAGAGATGGAAAAGAGAATATAATGTGTGTAAGAGACAAGTGAAAAGGATGGTGAGTGAGAGTAAAAGGAGAGTGGATGAGGAGTTTGGTATGAAGCTGAGTGAAAAGTTTAAAGAGAACAAGAAATTATTCTGGAAGGAGGTGAAAAGAGAAAGAGGAGAAGGAAAGTCTGGTAGTGTGAGAATGAAGAGAGAGGATGGAGTTACTGTGAGTAGAAGTGAGGAAGTGAAAGAAGTGTGGAAGAGGCATTTTGATCGGTTGATGAATGGGGGGACGGGAGGGGAGGCGGTGGTGACATGCATGGGGATGGAGGCAGGTGGTAGACGACAGGATGTACAGGGAGAAATAGGAAGGGAAGAGGTTAGGAAAGCAATAGGAAAGTTGAAGATGGGAAAGGCACAGGGGACGGATGGGATAACTGCTGAAATGTTAAAGTGTGGGGGGGAGGTAGTGGTGGAGTGGATGTTGCTTATATGTACATTGGCTTGGAGGCAGGGAGAGGTGCCAGAGGATTGGAGGATAGCCATAATTGTACCTTTGTATAAGGGGAAGGGGAGTAAGGATGAGTGTGGTAGCTATAGGGGAAGAAGCCTCCTTACCAGTACCAGGGAAGGTGTATGGGAAGGTTCTTACTGAGAGACTGATTGATGTAACAGGGAATAAATTTAGTGAGGAGCAGGGAGGGTTCAGAAAGGGTAGAGGATGTGTGGACCAAATATTTGCATTAAAATCATTAGTGGAGAAATGTATTGGGAAGGGTAAGAAGTTGTATGCTGCCTTCATGGACTTGGAGAAGGCATATGATAGAGTTGATAGGAAAGCTATGACAGAGGTGTTGAGAATTTATGGTGTTGGGGGGCCTTTGCTGAAAGGCATTGAGGCTTTTTATGCAGATGCAAAAGCATGTGTACGGGTAGAGGGTGATCTAAGTGAGAGTTTTAATATTAGTGTAGGGCTGAGACAGGGGTGTGTTATGTCACCATGGCTGTTCAATATATATATGGATGGTTGTATGAGAGAGGTGAAACCCAAAGTGAATGGTCTGGGGGTGAAGTTGAGGCTGAATGAAGCAAATTGGTCCTTGGTGGCAAGTTTGTTTGCTGATGACACTGTGCTGATGGCTGAGAATGAAAGGAATTTACAGAGAGTGGTGGGAGTTCCCGTGGGGAACGAGGCGTCGGAGCTATAGATAGATAGATAGATGCATAATTATACAGTACTGTATATAAAGTCATATTTGAAGACATTGACCATGCAAACTTGTGTTAGCTTTTATTACTTACTGATGGAAGTCCTCAAGTAGGTTTGATTTAAAAAGTTTGATCCAGCTACTCACTTCACTTTTAGTTCCTTCTAGAGTACAGTTGCCGATGAATGGATTGAGGACAAGTAGCTTAGAAATGTGGGGGTAGTAAGCTTTCCACACTTGGCAACACTGTTGTTCATATTACGAATCTTTATCATGGAGTTTATTCATCTGGCGGATCGAAACAAATTTGGAGATTTGTCGAGAAAAAAACAACAGCACTGCCACTTTATCTGCAAAATCATAAACAACATTTGTTTCACGGGTTCGTAAACATATCAAATCCCATTAAATTCCATTTGATCACAAGTTTTTCATCTAAGCTCCTTTTCTTAGCTCAATGGCCCTCTTCTCGAATATATTTTCTCATCTTTGTGCTACATAACCATACTTTGGTGTTAGTTTCACCTTGTATTAGTTGAATAATAATGTGCAACACAATTTCACCTCTGAATGGCACGTTACACAATGCAAACAGAAATATGAGAAAAATATATCTGGTGTATTTATAGTCTTACGTTTCTCTCTCTGCAGTATATCATATCATGACATGAAATTCATGTTAAATTATTTAATTACATGCCAAGATGCAAATCTAATATGGCAACAAAACACCAATAAATCTTTGAGTACTCTTGTACCAACAAATTCCCCAGACCTGTTTCAATTTACCAGACGAGTAAACCCCAAGATAAAGATCTATAGATGAGTGACAGTGTTACCACCATGTTTCTCAGCTGCTTGTCCTCAATCCATTCGTTGGCAACTGTACCTTAATCTGTGTCTTCCATTTTCTTCCATTTTGTGCCATCCCCTTCTGTTGCATGTCATGGCCCACTTCACCCAGCTGGCCTCCCACATTCTTTCTACATGTCTTAACCATTTCACCTAGCCAGTTCTAATTACATTGCCAATACTTTTGATACCAAACCTGGCAAGGAGGGTTCTCGTCCACTGTCTGGAAGCTGTTTCCTTTCATTCCATGTTACAGAAGTAAATAAAGGGCTGTAAGTTTAAATACATTTATAATACAGTAATACAACACAAACACTTTTCATTTAACATAGCCTACGTTGGTAGACTACTTAATGTCTACAGTAATGAATATAAAATTCTTGGGAAAACTTTTATGGCCATAGTTTTAAACAGAATCTTCGTTCAGCCACGAAGAATGTCTATGAAGACATTCCTCTCCTCACCGTAGCATTAAAATAGTGCTGAAGTGTATCAAAGATTCACGCTTCGGAAGGGTTGGTATGCCGGAAGGTACAGTCCTGAGCTAATGGAAGGGAAACACCCCCATCGTCCAAACAAGCACATCCAAGGTTGTTTCTCTCTCCATCAGTCCCTCCTAACACCTCCCCCCTCTCCCTTACTCACACTCTCTCCCCAATAACTTGCTGGGTAGAAACAACCGTGGATGTACTTGTCTGGATAATGGTGGTGTTTCCCTTCCATTACCTTGGGACTGTATAGTTGTTTACAATTTTTTGGTCTGCCCAGGAGATCTGACTTTCTTCTCTGTGAATACTAGCCATCCCCCACAGGGCTAGAATAAAGATATTTGTAGAATTTGGTCACTTTCTAGTAGATTTGACGAGATCTGCCCACATGGATTAAAAATCCACCTGAGGTGTACTGCAACCGGAGGCTCTTTTTATTTATTTATTTTTTTGTTTTCACTGCTGTGTGGACGGCCAGCACACAGGGGTGCATTATCCCTTTGCATGCAGCAGTGTAAACTCCCTTCCCCTTATGGTCCCTTCAGGGCTGGTCTCATGGAAGGTGCAGCCCCACTTGTAGCTCTTGTGGTAACATGGACTTGGGCCCACAACACTGGCTGCGGATTCAAAGACCTTCCCCACAATCTCCCTGGTGGTTGGAGGCCCCCAGACTCCCTGGTCCAGTAAGCTCTGGTCCCATTTCCCTGGGATGTGCTTCGGTAGCCCAGGCATATAGGGCCAGCCCCTCCTTTATTGTAATTTGTTTTTTTCACTGCGACCAGAGCATACCGGGGGTCTGTGGGGCAGGAGGCCATTCTGCCCTGGGAGAACAGCAAAAAAAAAAAAAAATTTTTTTTTTGTCAAGATTAATAATTTCCAACAATCAAAACATGAAATATATGAAATAACAGTTAAATAATGAGATTCCATGACACTCCTAATTGAAAAAAATTGAAATGTAATGACTTATATTATACCAAATATAACCTTCTGTAAATGTGACCTGATATTTAATCTAACCAAGTCTCTTAAAACTTTAATGGAGCAAAGCTTTGGTTAACTTTTTGTTTTGGTTCAGTTTCATGCTGGAGAACTAAAGGAACATTAATTGATAACTGAAATTAATATAAATAAATAGGGTAACTAGTTATGAGTTATAACCATACCCGGCTAACACCAAACTTGGGTACAACTTGTAGGTTGCAGTTTATCTGACATACATATATATGAATCCTATCATCAAATAAACTTCTGAAGACCTGTACAGACACCAATATGTATGCTTAGCCTACTTGTTGATAATATATTGGGCCTGTAGCATGCTGTGTTGGTCTTCTGGAGGTCTGCCTTTTCAACGTCACTATCGTCTCAAGAAGTGAGAGGCTAGTCACTCTAGTGTGAGCTCACCAGTCTTCTACAAGCACATAAATAAACTTTCATAAGCATATGAATACATTTTATTGCACTTTTGAGGTAAAACATTTACAAAATATGCAAAGACATCAACGAAGATCACCCCCTTCTCATATCTTCATTTTGCTGTGTGAAGACTATCTTTGTCTCCAGATGAGAACTGTCTTCGTTTTAAAACTACAGTAGGAAACTCGAAGACATTTTTCATCTGTGCCGTTAGAAGACTTAGATGAGGTACTGAGTGTGATGTATAGTGGTGGATACAATTATTTATTAGTGTTATATGAAGGTCTATTGTTTAAATATATTAACAGGTAATACTCCATAATAGAAACAATGTCCATAGCTTTCTTCATGGCTTTATACCCAACTTATCCTGGATGCCAGTTTATTCAAGTCCTCCCCTGTAACATCAACTACATAAAACTGTCAATACAGGAATATTCAGGAAAACATCCTCCATTGTGGAATCAATACTGATAATTTCAGTCAAACCTACAAGAGTAACTGAGGCAACTGCCCAACAAATTTTTCTATCGGTATGTTTTTCTGCAGGATGGGAAGTGGGAGGAAGTGAAGTGGCAGGGAGGCAAAGGCAGAGAGAAGCTGCTACAAGTGGAAGTCATTTCAAAGAAAGGAGGGTGTTGTAAGCGAGGAGGTGGAGGAGGAGGTGAAGCAGGGAGTGATGGTGGAGGAGGGTGCTGCCGTGGAGTACAACCCTCCCAACCTACTCAGCAGGCTAATAAACACAAAGGTGATTGATGGAACACAAAATTTTTACCATTATGTTATAAGGCCTCCAGTAACAAGTGGCTATTTCTTGTGTGTTACTGGGATGTGTGTTGGTGCATTGTAGGTGCCTTAATGCTTTCCAAATACTACCTATTAACACAGCCTCTGGTTAACACAGTGGTAGAGTGTGTGGCTGCAGTTTCTCTGATCCAGCATTTGAGTACTGCTCAGGACACTGTAAAAATCTCTCACTGTTACCAGAGCTTACTCACTGGGGTAGGGGGTTTGAGTTGGCTGTCTGAGGCCTTCCTGCTTAGGTAGCCATATTGGGAAGCTGACTCGGTCCTGTTTCAGTGCAATAGCCACAGAGTGAGACATGAGGTACCCTTCCTATGTAACATTTCACTAGCAAAAGGATTACTTTCAATGTGGAGATGAAGGCCTGGTATATATATAAAAAAATCCTATGAACATGTATGGTGTTTATTGTACATTTGTACTGTACTGGGATGGTTTAGATCCATAAGGCAATAATTCAGAGTTGTCGTAGATAATCTCCACAAGTGTGATTTTTGTCAATTCAGTGTAGTCATGTTCTGGGCAAAATTTCTTCAAGATTTGATAATATTTAGAGGATGCCCCATTCTTCATACTATGATCTCTGCTATATACAGACAGAACTTCTTAATAGGGAATTGGAAGGCAATTTGCATCCCATTTATTGGACAAGAAAAGCTGCCATGTATCCCAAAGATAGAGTGAGGAACTGGAGAAGCATAGCCCCAAGGATAATTTTCAACTATAAGACAATGTTATTGGAGCAGTATGATAGAGGCCTAGTCATTGACTTGGTTACTTCCAGCAAGGGTTTATATTGTGAGTGTATCAGGATTGGAGAAACATTCAGACATGGGCTTGTAATACTTGTATGGATTGCCCGTCAGCATCGCATCATGTACTTGAAATCATACTTGGTCATATATTTGTATGATTTTTAGTCCTATAGAAAGTCTTAAAACAGATCTCTCACTAAAGGCATTTGTCTCTGCATTAAATAGTTTGTTTGAGGTTCCTCAACTCCAGGAAATGAAAAAAGAAATGCTCACCTACTTACCTGATGCTCTTCAAGCCAACCAACTTCAGTACCACAACACAGAGATCCTTCAACTGTCATTGCTTTTTCTTGGGAGGAAATGAGTTACCTGAGAGGACTTTGTAGAGTCACATGGATGAATAGGTTGACTAATGAAATCCACAATTGAAGTGGTACTGTATTGAGGTTGATGTATTGGGGATTGTGAAGAGGAACATCTTGAATTGGTAGGAATTTTTACAGCAACCCCATTTTGGATCACGGCATTGACCAGAAAAATAGAATATAATGCAGCAGGAGAAAAGTACATGTAGGAGTGTAATGCAAACTGTTGAGGGTGGGTAACTTGTTGATGCCTTGGGCCGGATGAGATCATTACAATAAGGCCGCCGGCCACAGGTCAAGTGAAATGCTCAATATGCAATATATATTATTTATTTTCCAAAAATAAACTACTGTATAAGAAATAAGGAATTCCTATTTAGATTTGTCATACATATAATTATTTCCTTACATAGCAAAAGAATAAGTTAATATAGATTAACAAACTAAGTAGTAAAAAGTTTGAAATCACCCATCATCACCTTGAATCCTATGTACTGTAATGCACAATTTCCTTCCACAGAGAGGCAGCGACACTAAACACAAGTTACCCAGGTTGAAAAAAAAGAAAAAACGTTAACTTAAATAGGGTAGAGTTAACGAGACATGTACTATATTTCATATTGTTGGTAATGTAACTAAACAGAACCGTATTTCACCTTTAAAACTGATATAATAGTAGAGAAAAAGGCTGGAGATCATCAATACCAGTAATTTATTGGTAATAAAAAGAGGCAGTATAAAAGAAAAAGAAAAAGAAAAAAATAGATTGTTATACTCCAGACCCTGGTGATGTCAGAAAAACCCAGATCTAGGTGGAAAAACCTAGAAGGGGCATCACTGAGTGATACGGTAACGGTACTTAACGGTAACATGTGTGGCTCAATGTATCTGGTGGGCCAGATTCAAATGTGTTGGGCCAGATGATAAAAGCATCTCGACCCTCGCGGGTCAGATTGCAATACAAATCGTGCTATGCATTGTGGGCCAGACAATAGACCTTCACGGGCCAGAGGTTGCCCGCCCCTGTCCAGGTAGAGGAAGGCTCTGCCATGCAAGGAGAGGGTCTATGAAATTGATATTCTTGAGACCTCCAGCACCTGTGTCATTCCCTTCTCACTATCTATAGCTCTGATGCTTCGCTCCCTCCGGGAACTCCTCCCAAGGGGGTGGCCATGGCAGAAGTGTCTCCAGTTTTCCCTGTTCCAACACTCCCTCCTTACTTGGTCAAGCCCTACTCTGCCCCTCACGTTTCTCTCCTTTACATACTCTTCCACTCTGTTCTGCCATTTAACCGGAGGTCTGCCTCTCACACCAGGTCCCACAACTTCACTTCCATACACCTTCTTTACAAACTCCTCACCTTGCATTCTCTCTACATGTCCAAACCATCTCAATGTATTACGCTTCACTCTCTCAACCACTCCACACTCAATACCAATTGCCTTCTCACTCATACCACATCTCTCATACACACTCTCATTACGTTCTCCATCGCACCTAGTAAGTCCACATGCTCCTCTCAAGTAACTTATTTCCACAGCACCTATTCTAGACTGATGAGCCCTACTCCATGTCCATGTCTCTGACGCATATGTCAGTGTTGGCAGGATTATACTATTTCGTAGTCCCCTTTTCACCTCCATACTCACACTTCTACCCTTCATAATCCTCCCCAGTGATCCTATGACCTGTCTACCCCTCACTGCTCTCTCCTTAATTTCTCCTTCCATATTTACATAGAACTGTACCCAGGTACTTAAACTCCTTCACTTCCTCCATCCTCTCACCATCTAGAGTTATCATACACTTAGTCCCAGATGGTATTCCCACTCTGTAGGGTGTGGCAAAGTCAATCAATTCAGTTTATGCCCACTCAAATACCATCACTTTACTTTTCCCAACATTCACCTTCAGTTTCCTTCGTTTACACACGGACTGAAACCCATCCACCACCCTCTGTAACTCCCTTTCACTCTCAGCCATCAGCACAGTGTCATCTGCAAATAAACTTGCCACCAAGGACCAATTTACTTCATTCACTGTCAGCTTCGCCCCCAGGTCATTCACTTTGGCTTTCATCTCTCTCATACATCCATCCATATAGATATATTGAACAGCCATGGAGACATAACACATCCCTGTCTCAGCCCTACACTAATATTAAAACTCTCACTTAGATCACCCTCTACCCGTACACATGCTTTTGCCTCTACATAAAAGGCCTCAATGCCTTTCAGCAAAGACCCCCCAACACCATAAATCCTCAACACCTCTGTCATAGCTTTCCTATCAACCTTATCGTATGCCTTCTCCAAGTCCATGAAGGCAGCATACAACTTCCTACCCTTCCCAATATATTTCTCCACTATTGATTTTAATGCAAATATCTGGTCCACACATCCTCTACCCTTTCTGAACCTTCCCTGCTCCTCACTAACTTTATTCCCTGTTACTTCAACCAGTCTCTCAGTAAGAACCTTCCCATACACCTTCCCTGGTACACTAAGAAGGCTTATTCCCCTATAGCTACCACACTCATCCTTACTCCCCTTCCCCTTATACAAAGGTACAATTATGGCTCTCCTCCAATCCTCTGGCACCTCTCCCTGCCTCCAGGCCAATGTGCATATAAGCAACATCCACTCCACCACTACCTCCACCCCACACTTTAACATTTCAGCAGTTATCCCATCCACCCCCTGTGCCTTTCCCATCTTCAATTTTCCTATTGCTTTCCTAACCTCTTTCCTACCTATATATTCTCCCTGTACACCCTGTCGTCTACCACCTGCCTCCATCACCATGCATGTCACCACCGCCTCCCCTCCCGTCCCCTCATTCATCAGACCATCAAAATGCCTCTTCCACACTTCTTTCACTTCCTCACTTCCACTCACAGTAACTCCATCCTCTCTCTTCATTCTCACGCTACCAGACTTTCCTTCTATTTCTCTTTTAACCTCCTTCCAGAATAATTTTTTGTTTTCTCTAAACTTCTCACTCAGTTTCATACCAAACTCCTCATCCACTCTCCTTTTACTCTCACTCACCATTCTCTTCACTTGTCTCTTACATACATTATATTCTCTCATCCACCTCTTTTTCGCTTCCTCTGACACATTCCTCTGTAATGTTCTCCTATATGCCTTCCTTTTCTTCTCTACTGCATCTTTCACTTCTTCTGACCACCATGCACTCCCTTTCTTGCTCCTCTTCTGTGTCTTGTATCCCACTACCTCTGCTGCTGTCCTCATTACTAGTGTCTTAAACATTTCATACACATCATTCACTCCCACTCTCTCCCCTATACTCAACCTTGCATCCTCCAGCACCTCACCCACCCTCCTCTTATATTCCTCTCTATACTCGATGTCATTCAATCTTCCACTTGCCACCTCCCTCTTGTTCCCCCCTCCATCCTTCCTACCATACTCCCATTTTGCTCTGACTCTAATCCTCGCCATAACTACATAGTGGTCAAAGCACTGAAACCCCCTTCTCACCCCTTCCCCTAATTTTAGACAATAGTTCCTCTCCTTCAACATCAACCATCTACTTTTTTTTAAATTTTCATCCCTGTTTATTACTGTTATCTTATATATTCTATGATTGTTTTAACTGAGGGAATAATATAATCTTATACAGTATAAGCTTAAGACAATATTCCTATGCAGTGTGTACCCTTGGTTAAATTATTATCACCCATGTGTAAACTATTCCCCAGTTTCCCAAGAGAGTTACATGAAAAGATTTTGGTGATTTTGTGTAGTTAGCAGGAAGAGAAAGTCAGTTGTTGTAAGTTGGGTGTAAAAATAAAATCAGCTGACAATGAAAATTACTTTGTTGTATATAAGGATTCTACGTTAAGTGGAACCGGGGAAGACCAATCTTTTTATAGAATTAGTTAATGTGTAGGATAAAGGTGGCATATTCAATATTTCATGCATTCCAATCATAAATGTGTTGTTTGATTATGTTGCAGCCTTTGCCATCATCCCTGTGGCCGCTCTGGAAGGTGAAGGTCGTACCAGCCTCACACTACAAGACTTCCTGGCATCTGAGGCACCCAAGTGTAACCCCAATATGAAGGTTCAGTACTCACTCATCAGTTACTTTTAACCCTTCCAACCTTGCCACATGAATAATTTGTCTTATCTACTGTAGTACACCATTGTTGTAATGATTGCATTAGGGGGTATTAAGCCACAACTACAAACCTTGATTAATGAAGTACTTCTTTGGCTGATGTGGTGCCAGGATGGCATACCAATGCAATGGACGGGTTCAATTTCCCATGTATACACTCAGGAATTTGAGTGGATCAATTTCTGGATTGTTTCATTGTCGTATTGTAAATAATATAGAGTACAGTACAGTGTAGTATGAGCTAAGAATCAAACTAACTAGAATATAAAGCTACAGTACTAAACAAATGGAATGAAGTCCATATGAATGATGTTATGTTGCAGTGTTATCTTTAAAATTCTATCTGTATCAGTTACTGTATGTCTATTTTTCACCAGTTAGCCTTGATATAACCCAAAATAGGCTACTCACACAGTGGTGAAAAATATTGGTAAATACTGCACATTTGTTCTTCAGGTACCCATAGTGAAAGCAACAGATGACACAACTGTGGGTCGTCTCCTACAAGACTCAAACACACTCACACAACTGGCTCAGGTACAGATCATTATTTTTTTTCCACAAAGTTTATCGTATCTTGCATGTAGGTTAATGAAGGTAAGAGCAAGTTGATGATAGTGGAAAGGGAAGGTAACACCATGTGTAATGTGTTAAGTGGATAGTGAAAATATTTCTTTAGGTGGTTGAAGAATATAAGTATGGTACCTTGGAATAATCTATACTAATATGCCTGGGCCCTTAGAGGGGTATTGCCTGTAGTGATGTGGACAATGCTTTAAGGGTTTTGGCGCCCCTTTGGCCCTAGCCACTCCTTCCCCTGTCCCTCTTTTCTTTCTATTACCTTCCTGCTTAATGTCTCGCCTCTTTATCACCTTCTTCTGGCGCTATATGACCTCGCTGTTGCAACGCCCAGTTTCAATCAATCCTTAATCACTGTACAAATATGCAGTGCTTGGGTTTGTATGTTTGTCTGTCCATTCAGCAGTCTGTTTATGCATTGATAAATTTTTGTCCAAGAGGCTAAAAGTTGGTCCATGTGGGTAACTTGGTATGAAAAAGAGAATAGGATTGGTGATGGTGACCTCTGAGGTTTTAGATGATTATTAAAATTCTCTGAGACCGGCATTCCAGGTGAGCTATAAACTCAACAGACATTTCACAATACTTTACTCATCAGAATGTCAAATTTATATGTTCATTGGTGGAGTTATGCAGAGGATTTAGTGGGATATGTTGAGAAGTGTGTATTGAGTCCAAAGAATTGATAAGGTAAGGAAAGCTGAAGTCTGTGAAGGGCTAGGTGTTTTTAAATTACTTGATCAAAAAGTAGAGTAAACTGGTAATGTGGAAAGAATGGCTGAAACTAGAGATGTTAAAGATACTGTATATGTGAGTGATTGTGAGAGGTAAAAAAGAGAAAGACCAAGGAGGAGAAAATACAACAATATGAGCGACTGTGAAAAAAGTGTGGATTAAGAAAGGGTGAATCAAATGAACTGCTGCAGGCTGGGCCAAAGTGGAAGAGCTTCACTAGAAGGATTGTAGTGCATGTTATACCTGCCAACTCAGTTTTACCTTGGTAGTCATTGGAATGTCTCCTTGCACCAAGCTTAATTGAAATACCTTGTGAGCCGGAGCTGAGAGTTTCATGGGTTTAAAAGGGGGGGGAGGGGGAGTGAATGCAAGTTTTGACTCATTTTACAGACATACATATACACATACATATACCAGGCCTTCCTCTCCACTCTGGAGGTAGCCTCGTCACGTCGCATATCCTCCCAAACAAAATGCCCAAACATAGAACTCCCCCCCCCCCCTCCCCCCCACACACACTCCACATCTCAACCCCCTGATCCCTGTTGGAGGAGGGAGCCCCCCACCACACAACCACATCTCCTTGTGGGACTACAAGGGGTACAGTCATGTTTACATCCATTGCAAGGCCCAACACCAAAAGCTGGTTTACCCCTGCCACTTCACTACAGGGCAAACTCCCCCTCCAGCATTCAGCCAGCCATGGGTCACACTCAATGCAGGCCACTCCTCCAAGGACCGTGAAGCTGTGTTCCACTCTTCAAGCATTCACCAACCTCCTCCACTTGTTTCTATCATGCGCAATCACTCTATCTTGCTCTACAGGTATACCTCTTCTACTCAGAGCTCTTTTCATCCATCTCCTCTGTGGCCTTTCTCTCCTCCTTACACCTCCCACATTTGAGCCCCCTATCCTCTTTACCATTCTATTCTCCTCCATTCTCTCCACATGTCCAAACCATCTTAACACTCTGCTCTGCACAGCCTGCTAGCTCTCTCATGACACCTGTCCTTCTCCTCACTTCCTCATTCCTGACTCTGTCCATTTGAGTCACACCACACATGCTTCTCAGACATCTCATCTCTACTACATTCAACCTTCTCATCTCAGTTTCTCCCATATTCCATGTTTCCGCTCCATACAGTACAGTAGGCACTGCTATCCCTTCGTACAACTTCCTCTTTACATCCATTCTAAGTGACTTACAGCCAAACATCCTATTTATTCCTCCTAGCACCTTTCCTACCTCATTTACTCTAGATTTTACCTCTGTCTCTATTTTGCTATCCATCGTCACTTTTGACCCCAAATACTTAAAGCACTCCACCTCCTTCAATATTTCACCATCTAGCATTATATTCATCCTTCTATCCTCTGCTCCCCTCCTACATCTCATTACTTTGCTCTTTACCTTGTACACTCTCAGTTTCCTCCTCCTACACACCCGTCCAAACTCCTGCACTAACATACTCAGTTCCTTTTCTGACTCTGCCACTAATGCCACATCATCAGCAAACAGTAATTGGTTTAGGCCCAACTCTCTACTTCTGCTGTCCACCAAACTCAGTCCTCTCTCCATCACCCTAGCATTTACCTCTCTTATCACACCGTCCATATAAATATTAAACAACCATGGTGACATCACACAGCCTTGACGGAGTCCCACCTTTACTGGGAACCATTCATTCACGTTTCTTCCCACTCTAACACACTCTCTACTGTTCACATAGAAACTTTTCACCCCTCTCAATAATTTCCCCCTCAGCCCGTACAACTGCAAAACCTTCCACAATCCATTTATATCAATTCTATCATATGCTTTCTCGAGATCCATAAATGCCCATACTACCTCTTTACTTTTCTCTAAATACTTTTCACACAGCCGCCTTACTGAAAATATCTGGTGAACACAACCTCTTCCTCTCCTAAAGCCACCTTGCTCTTCACCAATCACAGTCTCCATACCCTCTCTGACTCTTTTTATCAGCACCTTCCCATACAGCTTTCCTACTAAACTTAACAGGCTTATACTCCTGAAACTCGTACATTGGTATCTATCTCCTTTACCCTTATATAGAGGTACTACACAAGCACTCACCCAATCTATTGGGACCTTACCACTATCAAAACACACCATCAACAACCTTACCAACCACTCCATCATACTTGTTCCACCATATTTCAGACATTCTACAGCTCATCCATCCAAACCTGAAGCTTTCCCTATTTTCATCTCTCTCATTGCCTCCTCCACCTCTTTCTTTCTTATCGGCTCCCCATTTGATCCCTCCAACCTGTTTACTCCATTTCCCCTTCCAAACACAACAATCTCAGCTTCTCTATTCTCATCAAAATTCATCAATCCCTCAAAATACTCGGCCCATCTCCTCTCAACTACCTTCTTCTCAACCAGCATGGTACCACCCTCTGATTTTACCTTTTCCTCTGTTGCTGATGTCCCTTTCCTTATCCTCTTGATTTCCTTCCAGAACATATTCTTATTTTCCCAGAAATTTTCAGTTAACTTTCCCCTCCACCTATCATCTGCCCTCACTTTAGCATCCCATACAGCTCTCCTTGTTCTATTTCTCTTCTCCTTTTAATACTCATATGATTCATGATCTTTTCTCTGTAACCATACTTCAAACGCTCGCCTTTTTTCCACTATAGCTGCCTTAACTTCCTCACACCACCATTCACTACTTTCCTCAAACCATCCCCAAACCGTCTCCAACCACAAAACTTCTCCGTACATCCTACTACTGTCCTTTTAAACATTTGCCATTCCTCCTCTACTTCACCTGCCTCCCTCTCCCTTACTCCATTCCAATTCCTAGCAATCTCCTCTTGATACTCCAACATCTTTTCTTTCTTGCTCAACTCACTCACTTTTAAAGCCATCTTTACTCCTTCCCTATTTCTTGATACCACTCCTAAACCCACTCTTAACCTACCCTCTACTAGGAAATGGTCCAAAATACCACCCCCTTCCCCCCTCAATACTCTAACATCCAACCAACACTGTAAAGCAATCTTTGACAATACCACATAGTCCATTAAAGCTTTATCTACCATTCTCCCATTTATCTGTCTTACCCACGTATATTTATATATTTCCTTTTTCTTAAAGAATTTATTTCCAACTACTAGCTCTGTCTCTACACACAACCCAATCATTCTTTCACCACTCTTATTTATTCCCTGCACCCCATACCTACCCACAACCCCATCTACTACCTCATCCCCAACTCTTACATTCAAATCTCCCAAAAGTACAATGATCACATTCTGCCCCAAACTCTGTATACACCCCTCCAATTCATTCCAAAACTGTTCTCTCTCCACCTCATCCCTCCCACTTCCCGGCCCATACGCACTCACAAACACCCATGTCTCCTGACCAAATTTTACTCTTACCCACATCAACCTTGCCGACAACTCCCTCCACTCCACTACATTCTGATTCACTTCTGCACTAAGAATCCAAGCCACTCCTTCCCTAGCTCTTTCCCTCTCCACCCCTGACACTCTACCACTCACGCAACAAAACTCACATTCACCCTTCCCTTTCAACTTTGTCTCACTCAATGCTAGTACGTCCAACTTTCTTTCAACAAACACTCTCCCAATCTCCTCCCTCTTACCTACAACTGTACTGCATCCACGCACATTCATTGTCCCAATTTTTATATTCTTGGGGTTTCAGGAAGTACAAATACTTCCCTCCCCTTTTCCTTTGTATGTGCTCCATGACGAAATTTCTAGGGAAAACTTACAGAGGAGGGGTTCCCCATGCCCCTCACTCTGAGGCCATTGTACCGTAAACAGTGGGTGGTGGGGTGGCCACATCCCTACGCCTCCTCAGTAAGAAGGACAAACACTAAGTAGTAGAGAAAGCAAGAGCGAGCTATGGGAGGTAGAGGACGCTCAATCCCCACTTAGATAGACCCACCCATCACTGGTAACTCATTTTACTGGGTATTTATGTCCCTTCCTCTGTAAATCTGATTTCATTTTACCATTCCTGGATCTGGAGCCACCCTCCCCTTGAAAAAAGGGAAATGTGGTATTGAGATCATTGATGGTGACAAAATAATGATGACAACCTGTGGAATGCAACACAATACCTTCATTCTCTATATATATTACAGGTAGATGATGGTGAGAAGCGAGGACTGCTGGAACAAATTACTGCCCATGCTGACATCTGCAAGTGTAACCCCTGTCGCTGTGATCCCAGTCGAGGTAACGAGTGCTCATGTAATGCTGTGGAGGACCCAGGGCAGAAGAAAGATATGCAGAGCTTGGAGTCTCACTTTCAGAGCTCAAGCCCAGACACACCTTGTACTGATACGCACCTTCAGGTCTCCAACACCAGCCAAGAAACTTTTAACACCAATCCTCCAAGTTGTGACAAAGACCTGCCAAGTACTAGTGCAAGTTTAGCTAACATAGGTAATCTGAGTGATGACATAAATCTCCCAGCCAAGCTTCCAAGACATTCAGATTCTACCACAATCCTCGAGAGTTCTGACACAAGACATCTGAGAACTGATCCAAGTTTCTTGAGTGCTGACACAAACATGAGAATGGAAACAAGCCTCCCAAGTGCCGATACAAGCTTGCATAGCTGTAGTACACATCTATCAAGAGATGAGAAACCTCTTGGAAATGATACCCCATTGTTACAGACCTCTAAAGTTACTTTACCCAACTCAAAATCTTTGCCTTCCAACACAAGTGTCTTGAATAGCTCAGAAGCTCTTTTGCAAGGATTGGATAAACAATTACAAAAATCTGATGGACAGACACAAGAGTCAGATGAACAATTGCCATTGCCAAATTCAGATAGACACTTAGAGGAATTGGATAGATGCTTGCAGGGATCAGATACTCATGTGCAAGAGTCAGACAGACACACTTCAGGTGATTCTCACAGCCACTTTCAGAGAACCATCATTGGTTCTGCCTCAAGTAGCCTCCAGAACTCTGGTATACTTGGATCAGTGGAGGTAACTGAAATGGATATACACACTAGTTCAGGGCTCTCCCCTACCTCATGTTCAACCACCCGCAGCATCAAGGAGGAAGGGGAAGGCAAATTCCCCCGGCTCAGTAAGGATATGCTGTCATCAAAGATGCTGCTCTTGGTTGAGGAACCTGGATCTGGTCATCAGGAAGCATCCAGACAGATGAGGACTGAACAAGGTCAGAGTGAAGTGGGTGGGACAGACTCAATTGACCACCAGATTTCAGTTGAAGAGTTCCTGAGGGAGACAGTAGGTCTGAGCCCTTGCCCAGGAGAGAGTGGTGCTGGCTCCAGGCTGCTGTCAGGGCCATCCCAACACTCCAATCAGGCTCCAACCTTCCCAGGGCTGGAGGAAATGGGTTCCTTGACTTCCCCTTCCATGGAAGAACTCATTGCCTCATCCCTGCCCCAGCACTCAGTGTTTGGGACCATTGGGCGAGGAGAGGGTGGGACTGTGACTCAAACTACACCACAGGCCATGGATGCAGCCTTTGATGTGGACATGGCCACTCCAGATCTCTCATCTGACTTCCCTTTCTCTTCCCCCAATATGATCGAGGCCCTTTTGACAGATGATGTGGGAAACCTGCTCCCACTTTCTCATGCTCAGCCCCATTCCAGCTCCACACCTGTCACTCCCACACCCACCACTCGTACATCCACAATACACACATCATCACACTCACGTTTGTCCACACCAGAAGGAGATCCTATCTCTGGCAGTTCATCAGGCACCATGAAACCTTCTTGTTTGGGTCAACAGAAGAAGAACTGTAATGATGTCAAATGTTGTTGTTCCTCTCACTCTTGTTGCACTATTTCACCAGCTTCAACCTCTACTCACACCTCTCCCCAGCCACAGTCCCTCCAAGCTTGTTGTCACCCCCACCACACCCTATCAGGTGGTGATGGGGAAAGGGGTGGGTGGTGTAGCAAAAGTCCTCAGTCACTCATTACATCCCTGAGTTGTGCCCCTCATGCCAGTACTTCCTCTTCACATTGTTGCTCCAAAGCCACCCCACCTCCACCATCAACGTCATATCCTACTTCCACCTCTAATTCATTCCCTTCCTCGACCTCCACTTCATTCCCCTCCACCTCAACTTCAACAACATTTCCCTCCACTTCCTCATCCTCATTTCTTGTATCTTGCTCCTCTTCCTTTCCCATATCTTCTTCATTTTCCTCATCTTCATTCTCATCATCTTTATTTTCATCATCTTTTGCATCATCTGAGTCCACTTCCTCTACCCCCGACCCTCCTCCATCTTCTGCCAGCTGCCAGTCTTCCTCATCCCACCCTACAGACCCTCATGTTCACACTGCTACCTTCCACCAGCATCCACAACATAGGCCTCACCATCATACATGCCATCATTTCAAGGCTGAAGCTCCTTACCAATCTCAGTGTGGAGGCCAGCTGGAGTGTGGTGGCAGCCACTATCTCAACCAATCAAAGTGTGATAATCCACATCTCACCAATAGTCAGTCCCGATGTGTCAGTCACCAGGAGAGTCAGATATGCAGGAACCACACTGATGATAATAAATTGCTCCAGAACAGTAACCCACATTATCACCACCACAACCAACACCATCACAACCATCACCAACATCAAAACCAGGACACACAACCTCAGGAATTCCCAGTGAGTGGTGGTGGTGGTGGTGGTGGTGGTAGTGGTGGGTGTGGGGGTGGTGGTGGTGGTGGTGGGTGTGGTGGTGGTGGTGGTGGTGGTGGGTGTGGTGGTGGTGGTGGTGGTGGTGGGTGTGGTGGTGGTGGGGGTGGTGGTGGGTGTGGGGGTGGATGTGGGAGTGTAGGTACAGTGACAGGGAGTGGACTTGATCTTGTGCTGAGGCGAGACGAGGAAGATTCGTGTTGTGTCGTCATCTGCACCAACAAGCTCATGAAGCTGAGGAATGTGTTGGCCCGATGTGAGTGTGTGGACCAGGAGCGTTCCGTCGGCTCACTTGATCTTCAGACTCTGCTCAATGATGCCCTGATGGAATGGGAGACCTCAGATTCCTCCCACACACAGCCTACACCACCCACTAGCCAAGCTGAGCAACATCCAGTTACCAGTCAGTCAGGTGATAGTGATGTCACATGGTCATAGCCAAGGTACTGTCATTCCCCTCATACTTTGAAAAGTTCTGCCCAACACTAAGCTTGGTATTATTAAACTACTTCTTCGAGGAAAACAAGATATCTTCATCTCGTAGTTTCTATTATTAAGTGACGAGGAGCCTTTTTGTCAAAGAAACTTACTCTTTGACAAAAAGGTGTTTCGTAGTAAAATTCGCATTGCAAAATAATAGAAACTGAATGATGAGGAGAACATTTCCTCAAAATAAATAATTAATACCACCCTATAAGCATCACATCCCTGGTGATATTCTTTTCTCAATCTGGTATAAGGAATGGCAATGTACTGTACAGCACAGTATGTACACCATAATTATTGTTGCCTACATCACTCACTGGTAACTTTTATCCCTTCCATCTCCTTGATATCGTTCCAATATTCGTACCCATTAACAATTGTATTCTGGATCTGTCCCTCAAAAATAAAACATTTAGGCAATCTCATTCATTATGCACCATTCAGTCTCACTATACTGTATCATTATAATAGTTTTATAGTGTTTGACTTTTTCATGTGCCATCCTACCATTGACTTTCACCACACCTAATCCACCTCATCTTAATCTGACCAACGTGTCTACTGCACCACTCCTTCCCACCTTCAGCCCTACCACTCCTTCCCACCTTCAGCCCTACCACTCACTCCCACCTTCAGCCCTACCACTCACTCCCACCTTCAGCCCTACCACTCCTTCCCACCTCACTGTACCACTCACTCCCACCTTCAGCCCTACCATTCCTTCCCACCTCACTGTACCACACCTTCCCACCTTCAGCCCTACCACTCCTTCCCACCTCACTGTACCACTCCTTCCCACCTTCAGCCCTACCACTCCTTCCCACCTTCAGCCCTACCACTCCTTCCCACCTTCAGCCCTACCACTCCTTCCCACCTCACTGCACCACTCCTTCCCACCTTCAGCCCTACCACTCCTTCCCACCTTCAGCCCTACCACTCCTTCCCACCTCACTGCACCACTCCTTCCCACCTTCAGCCCTACCACTCCTTCCCACCTTCAGCCCTACCACTCCTTCCCACCTTCAGCCCTACCACTCCTTCCCACCTTCAGCCCTACCACTCCTTCCCACCTCACTGCACCACTCCTTCCCACCTTCAGCCCTACCACTCCTTCCCACCTTCAGCCCTACCACTCCTTCCCACCTTCAGCCCTACCACTCCTTCCCACCTTCAGCCCTACCACTCCTTCCCACCTTCAGCCCTACCACTCCTTCCCACCTTCAGCCCTACCACTCCTTCCCACCTTCAGCCCTACCACTCCTTCCCACCTTCAGCCCTACCACTCCTTCCCACCTTCAGCCCTACCACTCCTTCCCACCTTCAGCCCTACCACTCCTTCCCACCTTCAGCCCTACCACTCCTTCCCACCTTCAGCCCTACCACTCCTTCCCACCTTCAGCCCTACCACTCCTTCCCACCTTCAGCCCTACCACTCCTTCCCACCTCACTGTACCACTCACTCCCACCTTCAGCCCTACCACTCCTTCCCACCTTCAGCCCTACCACTCACTCCCACCTTCAGCCCTACCACTCCTTCCCACCTTCAGCCCTACCACTCCTTCCCACCTTCAGCCCTACCACTCCTTCCCACCTCACTGTACCACTCACTCCCACCTTCAGCCCTACCACTCACTCCCACCTTCAGCCCTACCACTCCTTCCCACCTTCAGCCCTACCACTCCTTCCCACCTTCAGCCCTACCACTCCTTCCCACCTTCAGCCCTACCACTCCTTCCCACCTCACTGCACCACTCACTCCCACCTCACTGCACCACTCACTCCCACCTTCAGCCCTACCACTCACTCCCACCTTCAGCCCTACCACTCCTTCCCACCTTCAGCCCTACCACTCCTTCCCACCTTCAGCCCTACCACTCCTTCCCACCTTCAGCCCTACCACTCCTTCCCACCTTCAGCCCTACCACTCCTTCCCACCTTCAGCCCTACCACTCCTTCCCACCTTCAGCCCTACCACTCCTTCCCACCTTCAGCCCTACCACTCCTTCCCACCTTCAGCCCTACCACTCCTTCCCACCTTCAGCCCTACCACTCCTTCCCACCTTCAGCCCTACCACTCCTTCCCACCTTCAGCCCTACCACTCCTTCCCACCTCACTGCACCACTCCTTCCCACCTTCAGCCCTACCACTCCTTCCCACCTTCAGCCCGACCACTCCTTCCCACCTTCAGCCCTACCACTCCTTCCCACCTCACTGCACCACTCCTTCCCACCTTCAGCCCTACCACTCCTTCCCACCTTCAGCCCTACCACTCCTTCCCACCTTCAGCCCTACCACTCCTTCCCACCTCACTGCACCACTCCTTCCCACCTTCAGCCCTACCACTCCTTCCCACCTTCAGCCCTACCACTCCTTCCCACCTTCAGCCCTACCACTCCTTCCCACCTTCAGCCCTACCACTCCTTCCCACCTTCAGCCCTACCACTCCTTCCCACCTTCAGCCCTACCACTCCTTCCCACCTTCAGCCCTACCACTCCTTCCCACCTTCAGCCCTACCACTCCTTCCCACCTTCAGCCCTACCACTCCTTCCCACCTTCAGCCCTACCACTCCTTCCCACCTTCAGCCCTACCACTCCTTCCCACCTCACTGCACCACTCCTTCCCACCTTCAGCCCTACCACTCCTTCCCACCTTCAGCCCGACCACTCCTTCCCACCTTCAGCCCTACCACTCCTTCCCACCTCACTGCACCACTCCTTCCCACCTTCAGCCCTACCACTCCTTCCCACCTTCAGCCCTACCACTCCTTCCCACCTTCAGCCCTACCACTCCTTCCCACCTCACTGCACCACTCCTTCCCACCTTCAGCCCTACCACTCCTTCCCACCTTCAGCCCTACCACTCCTTCCCACCTTCAGCCCTACCACTCCTTCCCACCTTCAGCCCTACCACTCCTTCCCACCTCACTGCACCACTCCTTCCCACCTTCAGCCCTACCACTCCTTCCCACCTTCAGCCCTACCACTCCTTCCCACCTTCAGCCCTACCACTCCTTCCCACCTCACTGCACCACTCCTTCCCACCTTCAGCCCTACCACTCCTTCCCACCTTCAGCCCTACCACTCCTTCCCACCTTCAGCCCTACCACTCCTTCCCACCTCACTGCACCACTCCTTCCCACCTTCAGCCCTACCACTCCTTCCCACCTTCAGCCCTACCACTCTTTCCCACCTTCAGCCCTACCACTCCTTCCCACCTCACTGCACCACTCACTCCCACCTTCAGCCCTACCACTCCTTCCCACCTTCAGCCCTACCACTCCTTCCCACCTCACTGCACCACTCCTTCCCACCTTCAGCCCTACCACTCCTTCCCACCTTCAGCCCTACCACTCCTTCCCACCTCACTGCACCACTCACTCCCACCTTCAGCCCTACCACTCCTTCCCACCTCACTGTACCACTCACTCCCACCTTCAGCCCTACCACTCCTTCCCACCTCACTGTACCACTCCTTCCCACCTTCAGCCCTACCACTCCTTCCCACCTCACTGTACCACTCCTTCCCACCTTCAGCCCTACCACTCCTTCCCACCTCACTGCACCACTCCTTCCCACCTTCAGCCCTACCACTCCTTCCCACCTTCAGCCCTACCACTCCTTCCCACCTTCAGCCCTACCACTCCTTCCCACCTCACTGTACCACTCACTCCCACCTTCAGCCCTACCACTCCTTCCCACCTCACTGTACCACTCACTCCCACCTTCAGCCCTACCACTCCTTCCCACCTCACTGTACCACACCTGCAGCCATCTTATCTCATACCCACCATATCAAACACCATCATATCATCTATATACAATTATTCCTTGTAGTCCGTGAGGGTTGCAGACCACAAACACCTCGAGGACTGCAAAGTTCACGGAAATAATTTGTATACTGAAGTTATTGAAAATTTATTGGAGGGGATATATTAACCTAAAAAATTGGAGCTGTTAGGCAGAAGTCAGCCTTTGCATATTCTGTAATACAGTACAGTACTGTATTATCATACTGTACTATATGCCATATTTTGTTGCTCATTAAAATATCCTTAAGAAAACAAAATGAAATAAAAAAATATTTCCCCCAAATCAGCATGCATCTTATCAAAAGTAAGAATAATGTTTGTTTATATTTTTCTTAGGCCTTCATAGGTCACCAAGATATTGAATACAGTTCACATAAGTAAATTTTCAGTTTGTTGTGGCATTGCTTAATTGAGAGAAAGGAAAAGGAGGGGAAGAGAACGGGAGAAATGAAGGGATAATGGAGAAATTTATGGTACACAATCATGGTAAAACATAAAGTTTATATGATATAAAATGAATTAATGTAATACTGTATGTTGATTGTAGGGATTGTCATGGAGTACACCAAGCTTGAGAGAAACTCCTGCCTGGTTAGTAACCCTGTGGGAATATAAAGTCTTGTACACTGCACTGTATATATTATGTAGATAATTTTATTTCCATATTGCGGGGGCCATTTGCGGAGATCTTGGGATTGTTTCATTCATAAAGCAGATTTTCAAGTTATTGGGTGCAGGAATATCCTGTGCAAAGCAGCATCTAATTCATGTGTACAATAAATACATTATATATACCTGAAGACTGGACAAAGCTAGTGAATGACATGTACCCCTTTACAAAATACCTGTACCCTTTTTATAGGAGAGAGGAGTGACAGAAAGTACAGGAGGAATACTGCTATTCTGCTAAGCATAAGAGGCAAGGTGTATGGTAGAAGGGTATTGAAATTGTGTTGGAAAATTTGCAAAGGATATTATATTCTTGTCTATAACTTCGACATTTTATCCACTATCTTCACATAGCATAATATTTTTTAAGTTTGTACATTAGTACTATCTAAAAAATACTTCTTCCTACCCCTCCTCGTCTACTGTGAAACTGTTTAGCAGAGAGAAGCACATTTTTGTTTGGCCATGGATAATATTTCTGAGAAGTAACATAAAAGTATATCCTTCAAGATGTAAATGTATGCCTGGCCTCACTTCCACCTACCACTGCTGGTTTTCTCTTTATAAGTTATATTCCCTGAGATAATTGTCTTGTGATTCTGAAACGCTCATGAGTGAGGGAAATTGGGGAGGTGACGGAGATCATGGAGTGAGTGTGCTTTAATTATAATATGAACCAGTATTAAAAAAAAAAAAAAAGACAAGCTTTGACAGTGCTGCTTGCTGCCTATGAAAGTGAGGGGTAAGTTGTACAGTCATTAAAAGGTAAACATTGGTTGTGTGTTGCTGTGGCGTGACATGTACCTGTTGCATAAATTAGTCAAGTTATTGTTAAATTTACAACTATTCAGTCAAAAAGTGAAACAGACCATATTGTGTGTTGTATCAAAAGTATCTGACAATACAGAAGTACCATAGTAAGAAGATTAGTAGCCTACTTACTACTTATCGAATGAATGTTTAGTTCCTCAGGATCCATACGTTTAAAAACTCCCACCGTCTTGATCATTCGAACACCTTTGATATACACTATATAAAGTTTTTGTCGTACCGTATGAATCACTACAGAAATTTTTAAGCTTTGAATTGCCCTGTGCTAAGATATATAGTGGTATAAGAAGGTGATGGTAGGACTTTTTGAAGTACAGAAATTTGTGTGTTCTGAAGCACTAAAATATAGAGTCTAGCCATGCCCTGAAAGTTAAGTGTTGGGTTAAGAAGAGCATGAGGCTGTGTGTGCTCGTGTAGACTATACTGTATCTGTATCCAGGAAGTGTACTGTATATCCTACATAATCCTAGTTACCACACAGAATATAGAGGTAGTGGTTGAGTGACATGTTCTTATTGTAAAGTATAGAGGATTCAGTACACAAGTGTCATGAAGTGGCTTAGATTCCTATAATGAATATACACTTATACAGTACTGTACTAATTATGCCTTTCTGTACAAATGATATATTAAGTAAAGGTGTCTTGTAATTACAGTATATATATTATATTCTTGGTCTAACATTGTGTGCGAATGTTTGTTGCAAATGACGTCTGCCTTGTGCATGCTGTGCATTTCATATCAGCAATGATTAACACTTCCTGCCTTTGTTTTTTTATAATCTATTAAAGTCACCTCAGATTACCATCAACCATCAGCACAGCCTTCCTTTTTTCAACCCCCTTAACAGTTAGTGGTAGGTACTGGATTACTGTAAACTATGTGTTGCAGTAGATACATGTTGTTGGCAGGGAGTGTCAACATGATATTGTTCTTGACTCCTGATATACAGTCACAAGCCACAATAAGTATCCAGGTCTGCTTTGAATAGTCTGATGGAGGAGTGTTAAAGGAACTCCAGCAAGTATAAGCCAGGAAAAGCATTGTAATTGATTCATTGGTATGTCAGATGATTCAAAGCTTCAACGAGACCTGGATACTTACTATGGTTTGTGACTGTACAGTACCTGAGTCATGGTGGCCAGATGTTTTCTCAATGGTACATTAATGCTTGGATGATGGCTGGTGACCTTTGCTTTTTTCTGTCACTAAAACCATATGATGTTTCTTTGTCACTCACCTTTCATAACGTTAAAGTAGAGTGCCGGGTAGACCCTTGGACACTCATATTTCATAGACCAGGAATGTACAGGTTAGAATTCTGGCCACTGCAGGGAGATTTTGTGTTGCTGTATCATTCCTGCTAGGTACAATTGATAATTCATTACAGGTGAGGAGTTAACTTCATATGAAATGAATTTGTAGGGTTATACAACCTTACAACCGCCCAAAGGTTAAAACCAATTTTATATTGCTAAGCTTTAAGCAGCAACCTAAGTCATCTGTAATAGATCTGGATGAATTTAGAATGATTAAATTGATAGAAGAAACCTCCCATCATCCAAAGCTTAATGATGGACAGAACTGGGGCAAGTATGCAATGAAAATCATGAACTATAATATACTGTAGTCTATGATTATAAAGGATATAATATTTGTATACTGTACTGTAGAGCCCTTAGTAGGTTGCTAGTCAGTGCCTCCAGCTTTACTGAGGTTTGTGATGACACTGTCCAAATATTTCTGAGGTTATACAATTACACTGAGGGTTTATAAGATGACAGTACTAAGATTAGATTATGGCATTGCAGTATTAGGATTAAATGGATTGTATTCAGATCACATATCCTTGTATTGCCTATAGTGATGTGGGCAGGGTTTTGGTGCCCCTTTGGACTTGAGCCACTCTCTGTTAGTTCTTCATCTGACATTTTTATTCCTACTTTTCCCTTGATGCTTGCTGTCCCTTCTCTCCACCGTCTCCTTCTCTTTGTGATACAAGGTCATTCTGGCCTTGGACAGTCTTATTTCCTCCCCTTTATAATGTTTAGGGTATTAAGATACTGTTGAGTGTACAGTATATGAACTAGGCTGTATTTATTGTTGTTGCTGTTTTTATTGGTGATGTTTATTACAACATGAGAGATGCTTATGATGTTTTGCATTACACAAATGAAAGTTTTATAAAATTACAAAAAACAATGTTTGTGATATATACCAATAACCATTAGTTTATTTATATTTAAAAGAAAAATATAAGAATATTATACTGTATATGTTTTTTAAAGAATTCCTTACAGCAATTTCTATTACAATAATCTACGAGTACGGTAAATACTTTAGGATGATAAAAGTACAGTACAATTTCCAGTACAGTATTGCCCTTGTTAGAAGTGTCAGCAAACTGGTATTTTTTTTGTCTTAAATAAAACATTCAGGAGTTGGCAACAATACTTATTATAAACACAACTGATGCACAGGGTCAACCATGATCAACCAGGGTTTATGATGGACCACTGTGACATTGCTGAGGGGAGACATCTTGGCTTAATGCTCCTGCTGTTTACTATTACCCATGTGACATCATTCCTCCCACTACACTTCACTGTAGGAGGTTGAAGACACCAGCAGCTGCCTAACAGGGTAGTACAGTACTCCTAGGGTGAATGTAGGACTAGTGATAAGGAGGGTTGGCACTCCCTTTTCACCTGTCTGTCCACCTAGGTATGCAGATCTTTTTCGTGTCTGCACTGAGAATAGTTCAACATACTCTCAAAGACAGTATACTCCTCCTATATATCACACACATTCAATAAATGCAATCATGGCCAAGAACATGATTGTGGAATTCTACTTTTTTTTTTTTAATATCTGGTCCTCGCCATTTTAAATCAATAGAGAAAAAATATTGTGCCGAGGGCTTTCGATAGTGTTTCGCTGTGTTTTTATATTTGTCAGGGATACTTATTGTGTTTCATCATGAAAAATGGAGGACTTTGCTGGTAATTAAATTAATGATTTTGAGGGGATTGCAAGCCCCCCATCCTCAAAGTTATATAGATCTACCCAACCATCATTCTACCCCAGCCTGATCCATCTTAACAATACATCTTAATGACTATCATGGAGCTTTCTTAGAACAGTTTAATCAAAGGCATAAGCTCATACTCTGATCTGATACTGTAGCTGAAGGTTTGTAAAATAATTAATTTATTGTCCTTCCTTTATAGTCCTCATAAAGGCTCGGGATTTCTTTGTTGACTTAAGCCTTAAGGGAATAGTATACTTTCTTCTGCTACATTGGAGCACCTCGATTCCTCCACAGTATGTCAGGAAACCGTAGCAAATTAATAAAATATAATGGTAGGCTATCCTGTTGCTTGGAATAGTTTCAAAGGATCAGTTGCTCAAGATTTACCAATACTGTACTACCCCCCTTAGAAGTAAAGTAAATTATTCTAACATAAAAATCGTGTGTAAAAAAGTAAAAAGTGTAAATAGTGTAAAAAGACATGCTGGTAACACTATCCAGTTCAACACATTGTGGCAGAACTGTTAAGATCCGAAGTTCTGTATAAAACAGGGAAAGCTTGGTACAAAATGAACCCTTATCAACATATCAATCAGGTGCCTTTGACCTATATACAGTATTGCTTTTCTTAAAATTTGTAGTTCAATCTTCTAATGTTATTCAAGGAAACTGCATGAGTGGGTATATAAATGTTTCATTGTTAATTGTAAGGTGTGTTCATCTGCACATTGTGTTTACTAAGCAACAATTGCATGCAACATGTTTGAGCAGACTAACTGAGTGACAGAGTGTGTTCGTGTGTGTGTCGAGACTCAAATGACGTCACAGTTGTCGTTTAGCAGGAAGTACCGGGTGTGTGTGGGCCATATTCAAGAACATTCATGGTGTATACGTGGCTCTGCTGCTTATCTATGGAGCCATCGTACCAGTACTACACCCTCGTTAACACCATGAATGTTCTTGCATACTGCCCTGTGTGTGACGTCACAGCTGCGGGGAACATGATCGAGCGAGCAGCCGAGCCAACTGTGTGTGTGTGTTGTAGGCAAGGCAACTGTGTGTGTGTGTTGGGGGAGGGAGGAGGGATATGTGACGTCACAGCTGAGGTGTAGATGCATGATCTGGCAGGCTAACCGCTATACAGGCAAGTGAGGAATGACTGTGGGCTGATTCCACAGTGGTTTGTTTGTTTGTTTTGGTTTGCAAGGACCATAACGAAAGAAACTGAAATGTGTAAATGACTTATGAGTGAATTATTTGATGAATCCACTATGAATGATCGTAATAATGGAACTACCCGACATATTTTGTGGATATAGATATTGAGTTTGTTGGATATAAATAAGACTGACAAGTGTGGTTGGTTGGGGAGGATCATAACATACCAAAGCCACTGTGGAATCTGTCCTATGTGTTGGTGTGTTTACAAATGCAACACATGACAACGTTGAGAGAAAGATCATACATAATAAACGTTGTGTATTTCTCATTATTTATTGATTTATGGACAAATTAAATTTAGTAGTATAATTATATTATCTATGGATGCAAACCGAATTACAGCTATAGCTATATATACGATAAACCTTAGTATTTCTATAATAATAATAATTTTGTCCAGGTTTATAAAATTGTCTGTGGGCTGGTTAGCATGCTCTGGATCTCATTTGTTCTATGTTTTTGCAAATATAAACTTTTAATTCAGTGTCTCCCTTTAAACATGAAAAGACAACACATGTAGCTTTTTAAATCTATCCCTATATTCGAGGTTAAATAAGAAGGATGCTCCATTCTGTACTGCTTCGAGGAGATAAATATCCTGTCTATAGTGTGGTGACCATTCTTAATTAGAGAAGATGATTTTGTTGGTGAATTTGAAGGTATCAATTAGTGAACCTAAACCTGAACAATGAGGCCTGAGGTGCATTACTCCACTAAATACATGCTATCAGTCAGCAGCTGAATAATAGCAGAGCTGATCCCCACCAATGGGTATACAGTAGTGAAGTTTGACAATAATGTTGACTCTTGTTTAATTAAGAATAGACCTCGGTGATAAAGGGAGGCGGTGTGGATACAAAAGAATAGGATAGAGGGAGAGATGATCGAGGTTGGGTGAATGAGAGGGAGTGTGGTGAGGGAGAAAGGGATTAGAAAAACAAGCAGACAATTGATTGGTTGGTTATTAAAGAGAGAGATAATTGGAGAAGAGATAGAGGTGAGGGAGAGGGTAAGTAAGAGAGAGCAGTACAATTGTAAATGGAGAGAATCGACATGGTTTTGAGGTAGAGAAAGACTCGTGATACAACAGGCAGAGCGAGGAAGTGAGAGAGGGTCCAGGCTGTGACGTCACTACCAGGCTACAACGTGTTGATCAGCTGGCTGGCTCCCATGCTGGCCTCACTCAATATAAACTCAGCGGCCTGCCTCCATTGGCACAGTGTCTGTTCTGGCCCTGCAGTGTCAACAGTAACAGTAGCTATCATACGTATGAAAATCAAACCAATATTGTATGTTCTGAACAGTCGCATCAAGTTCATTGTGTTGCACCAGTGATATCAACGATTATTGTAGTGAGAAATCAAGATTAGAATATTATCTGACAAGACGATTATTATAAAAGAAAAGACCGTCATTGGTTTGTATATTCCAAAGGAGAATATACAGACCAGATAGAAGTAGTGTACAAATAATAACAAGGATATATGGTAGTGGACATGGCACCCAACATTACACAGGTACGTAAGTTAACACATCATGTACTGTTGTGGTCAATAATTATCATCCACATTGGGGTGACTCATGTACAAGTTTGACAGTTTCTCACAGTTTGTTAGCTTCGAAACTTTACAATAAATAGGTTTAGTAGCATCTTCTAAATTATTACAAGCAGCTACTCACTCTTCAAAACAATAACATCATATGTTAACATGAAAACATTAGACAGCAAATTGTTTGAGTTATACATATGTGGATGATTATTATTGACCACGACTGTACAGTACAGTTCTTTTTTGTAAACCACCCACCAGTAATTCGTCAGGAAAATTGCTCCACAGAATTTTTCTTGACATCCCACATCATATGACAATACTTTTTCCACTGAATAATAATGCTGTACTATAATTATTGCAACTACATGTGATGCATTGTGCAGTCCTGCAACGAAATGGATGATAATTGTTTCTGAATTGTTGACTAATTGTAGGTTTGTAACGGAGGTGATGGTACTGTCAACTGTACCAAAGAAAACACACCATCTCTAGTTTGTAAATTCACTGACCATTGCGTGACACCGGAGATGATACAAGAACTACTACAACATGACGATGGCAAGGGAAGTAAGGACCTGGTGGGTGTGGTGACCAAGTTCAGAGAAGCTTTATGCTGCTCTCTTCACCCAGCCACGCCAGTCTGTGATACCAATAATGTCCACACTATTATACAGGCCGAGGGTTGTGTGGCCAAGTTTGTGGAGCTGCTGAACTGTAATGATGAATGGATACTGCAGGTGTGTGTGTATGGCAACAAGTAGAAATGTACAGTCACGGTTTAAAGTCCTGCATCGGGTGCGTGAAAATGAGCCATTTTTGTGACTCTTCTGAACCAATATTACAGAGACCAATAGTTTGAGTTTCCAACCATTTTTCGAAGTCGTTTCATTGGAAGGTGTTGCAGGACTATTGACTGTGATTGTACAGTAGTTGGAAATTACTAAATGAAGAATTGATACACTTTCATGACATTATATTTACAATGATTTCAATCTCATTTATTGTCAGACAAATTTAAATAATTATGTTATTGCATTATCATAATTTCATGATTATCAGATTCTTACGGCTGCATAAATCTATCTCATTAATACAATTGTTTAACTTTTGTGATTGATTTGTTTGTTTTGTTGGTGAATTGGATGGTCTGTGATTCCTGCAAACTATGCTACAAAACAGATCCTCTATTTGTAACATTAAGGTCGTCTGTTTCTGTTCATAGTTTGGAGGAATCAGTAAGTCTTTAAGAGAATCTACCCTTAAGCTATAGGTGAATATTTTAAGCCATGTATTCAAAACTGAGAATTGAATATTGCAGAGAGATGCAGCGATGATACTGGCGAACATTGCCTTTGAGGGTGAAAAGGAGGGTCAAGCTGTTGTATCGGCCGGAGCTTTGCACAACCTCATCACCAACTTAGAATCTCCACAACCTGAAGTGCAGAAATTTTCAGCCTGGGCCTTGATGAACATTTGTGGACGTACCCAAGCCAGTAGGAAACTCCTGCTGGACCTCAACGTTATACCAAAACTCCTTCCGTGAGTTTTCATCAGATATGTTTTTAACTAATTCTAGCCCTTAGGGTTTATTGATAATGTAAGAACAGGCTCAACTGGACAGTGGTGCAGTAAATAACACGATTAAGGAATGGAAAATATTTTGAACGGGAATGTACTGCTCTTCCTAATGTTAATCGTACAGGGTTTTTAAGGCACACAGTATAGGCAACCTTTCTAAACATCCTCAAATCTCTGACAGAATGTTGGAGGGCACGGTTGATTGTGTGCAGACCGCTGCGCTGACACTACGAAATTTGTGTCGTGTTGAGCCTTCATCAGTTCCCTTCAAGCAGTTGGCCCCTTGTCTAGGCACCCTCGCTGCCCTAACAACACACAGAGACACAGACGTGAGACTGTATGCTTGCCGGGGCCTGTTGAGTGCGGGTAGTACATATGGATCTTCTCTTCTCACCGCCCTCACTCCTGCCTTCATCAATACCATCGATCAGCTTCCTGCGTAAGTTTCCTTAGATATTATAACACTATCTTATGAGAATGGTATAGAATTTATTAAGGAAGCATGTCTAGAGTACTCATAAGTACAGTCTCCTATCGTTTGTTTTTTTATAATTTTAAGATTGGTTATACAACAGTAATAATCAGTACATATAATCTTTCTTTCCAGTAAATGTTCATACGAATCACCAGCCGTAAACCTTACCAATATGGTAAAAAACATGAAGCCAGCAAGCTGCCTCCCAGCTCAGGTAACATAATACTTTTCCTCTCCAAATTACTTTTTATATTCAACTGTTTATTGTTGTTGGTGTATCAGTTATAGATATTCATAAATTATGTTGATATTTACTAATGTGTGTTGTATTTGTAGCAGATGACAAGCCAAGGGAAACAGGACCAGGATGACAAGTTAGGAAAGGTGTCAAAGGGTCAGCAAACACCCACTAAGAGAAGTGCAAGTCCCATTCCCTTAGGAGTGTCCACCAGGAGTACCCCCAAGAGGATGAGGGTGATGAGGGGAAGGCCTTCATGTCCGTCTTGGCCAAGAACACGTGGTAGGACCAGGCGGCCACTGCTCAGTGTCCCTGGCAAATTTTCACCTCAACTTGCCCACAAGGTATTATAATACAAGACACTCTTATTTAAAATGTATGTTGCATGTTCTAACGATAGATATTTGCCAAGCAGAAAATAATATGGGTACAAAGTGCTATTTATCAATACTTAAGGGGCCTATATTACCGGACATTTAAGTGATAAGAGATGTCATTGTATATATTGAGATAAACTCCATTTGTACCGTATGTTGGTATAATGTTAATGATGTTATTATTGGTGGAGGAGCAGGTGTGGGCAGCAGTGGAGGCAGGAGACATGGATCAATTGACACAACTAGTCCGGGTAACAGGACCAACTGTGACACGTGGTAACAGTGGCTGTACATTACTACATGTTGCAGCAGTCAACAACCAGCCTGAAGTGGTGGAGTGGTTACTGCAACTACTGAGTCCCAACCTGGTAAACAGGGTTGGCCTAACCCCAAGCCATCTAGCAGCCATGAAGGGTCACACACAAGTACTCAGACTCCTACTGAACGACCCTCACCTGGACCATCAGGCCCAAGACCCAGCCGGCAACACCTACAAACATTGGGTAGGAAAACTCTACTAATTATCCCCGAGGAATCTTTTCAAAATTATCTGTTTAACTCCATAGCACTTTACTACTCACTCTCCTGACTACTTGTTAAAATCCACCTTACAAATACTATATACAGTATATTATGAGTACCTACATGACTGAGTACTGGACTGTAATTAACTACATTATCAAGTGTAGTGTATAAGTGGCTAACATATTGTTGTTGTGTTATAGTTGTGTGTACCGCTGTTTGAGGCAGTTCTGGAGGAAGATAGAGAGCTCACCAGGTGCTTACTGAGGCTAGGTGCTGATCCTGACCTGGAGGCTGGCAGTGTGGTGCGTGGAGCTCTGGTCAAAGAACTTGGGGTCACCACCGCTAGACAATTGGCCTCCACACTCGGCCACAACCATATTCTTGCTTTGTTTAATAAGGTCAGTGCTCCACTATTATATATATCATATAATCAGCTATGAGAGTAAACTTGAACTTGATATAAACACTTAGTATTTAGGAATAAATGAGAACCTATGTAGTTATAATATGTGTTAAATGTAATTTAATCAGATAGGCTAATCTTATATGTCTCGTAAATGGCCACAGACTGAGTCAGGTGACATAAACCACAACCAGTCCAACATGAGTATTTCATTCGGAAGCAACACTGTGCCAGCATCTACTACAACGGTACGTATATACAAACTAGTCCAAAGGCTTTATTAACATATTTTGTAATATTTATAACATCTGATGTCTTTGAAACTAACATGATTTTAATATGTTGGCTTCTTGTATCTTTACCAATGATGTCTTGTCAACATGCAGGTACGCAACACTTCCTGCAATGGAAATGTTTACAAAGGACGTGGTGCGTATGTGACCATCCTGAGCTACTCTACCTTCCCTGGTCAACCCCACTTGGACCTTTCCACATCTCATACGGCTGTGGACAATTTGGCCAGTACATTTACCAAGCTGGGGTACAGTGGTCACATTCACAAGGACCTAACACAGGAACAGACTAGACAGGTGGTGGCCCGGGTACGGGACATGGAGGTACTGGATCAGGTTGGTTGTGCCATTTTTGTTGTGGTCAGTCACGGCACACCAAACCAACACTTTCTCACTTCTGACGGTCACCTGCTGGACACACAGTGGTTATGTGGTCTATTCAAGGACTCAATGTGTCCATCACTCAAGAACAAAGCCAAACTCTTCATGTTTGACTTGTGTTGTGGACTTTACACCCAGCAACAGGAAGAGGAGAGGGGTCATGGTGGCAGAATAGAGGAACCCCTTAGAGATACAGTGTGTCTCTATTCTAACTGTGGAGAACTGACATGGTACAGTGACAGTAGTGTTGGTACCCCATTCAGTAATTCTCTGTGTCACACTCTGTCTAATCATAGTCACCAGGAACTAGATGAGATTTACCGACATTTCCTCAGTCACTACAGCAGTACAGTGAGCAACGCAACTCCTCGTCTGTGTAATGTTGGCTTCAATAAGAAGTTCTACTTCACTTCAACACCTTCCAACACCTAATATTAACACACATCTCTGTCATTATATACCAGCCCCTGGTGCCACATATTATTATACCAAAGATTACGTATTCACCTTATTACTCTTGGATCATTCATAGAGAACTGGAAGAATTTCACTGGAATAATTGTTTATGATGAAAAGAAAACCCACATTATAAATTATCAGATTAAAGTTTCTGCTAGAGTGTGAGTTTTGTTCTCGTCACTGACCATTCCTAATTATAATTTCCTCAGCTGTATGTACAGTAATTAAGTATTCCCAAGAAATCATGGCAACTTCCAACATTGTAAAATTGTCCATCGAGGACATACATGTCTCTTTGATTAATATACTTTATCTGCTAAGATAAATAGCATAGTGCTAGCTTCTGTATAATTGCCTGTGACGTCCATAATTGACCTTCTATTAGATTGATGGTATCTGTGGAGATCAAAGCTCTTATATATCATGTAGGCTAGGTATAATGATATAAGCGTTTCTCCACGCCTTTCTCTGTACAATTTTATATAATATAAGGGGACACAGGATAGATAAAGTACTAGTAGTAGTTGTTTCGCATTGTGACCATGATTTGCCCCTGCATTCAAGACACGTTACTGTAAACAGACCTTGTGTAGAGTGTTAGCGTCTTCTTTTAACCTCAGTGGGCTAAATTGTTAATATACATTGTTGGAAGGGCATATAACAAAGGAGAAGGCCAGAGTATGCTGACCAACACACAGACAATTTTATAAACAAAATGCTTTTCTCCCAGTTTTTAAGAAGTATTATGTTGCTTATAGCCTCTAGAGTAGACCGTGTTGTTACCAAATTGTTCATATGTCAGGAAGGAAATCACTTTTAAGTTTAATCTATTATAAATGTGGTTCAATTCCCACAATCTCAATTATGTTATTGATATTTTTATTAAAATAAATATTACTCCTGTATTACTGATACTGTACTCCTGTATATCCTTCTCGATAAGTACTTAACTCCTTAATGTTTCTTCCTATTACCCAAGTGATTTTAATGTACAGTTTTGGAATAATGTATTTGAACACTGTTCGTAGCTTCTGACAACAGTGCCATTAGTAAACACATCAGTGAGAGAAAGTATTTATGAATTAAAGGATAACTTTTATTAAACTAAAACATCAAGGAAGACCTTGCGTCATTACCCGGGGTGAACAGACTCTAGGATACACAATACAGTTTATTGGTAGTACACAAAGGTGACTCAGAATATGGTAGTATGCTGGCGTGCCATAGTGTAGCCGTAGTTGCTGCAGGAGAGTTGGCTGGAGGTAGGAGGTTAACTGTGTGATCAGAACGGGAACACAGTTAGACGTAGGGCAGCTATGTTGTGTAGCGGCAGGCAGGACGACGTTGGGCAGGAACCTTGTTCTTCCTGTGCTCAAGCTGGAGTGAGTGTCCTAGCAGGTTGTTGTTTTTTATTGCAAGGGAAATTATCTCTGCTTGGGCCTTATGCCTGTGCTGGCGGGCCCAACTGTCTGGTTTCCACACCAACACCCGACCCTATTCAGGGGCGAATGCCAGGTGTCTGGCACCGGTCCTCTTTCTTGGGATGGATTTCTCAGCTGCCTTGTTAACTGCATTAGTGAATGCTGTGAGATTGGCGTAAAAGTTTCCTCCCATTTCGTTTTCGTCGTGCCAACCTTGTATGTGGCTCTTGAACTTCCTCCAGACGGCCTTTTTGGTGTTCCATCCTGGGAGTGGTTTGGGAGCATAAGATGTGGTTCTTAGTTCCAGGCTTATCCTGATGGCATAGTGGTCACTAGTGAGGGTGGGGTGGATCCACCATTTCGAGCAGTGGCCGATGTCTCTAGATACAAAGGTCAGGTCAAACCTGCCTCCTGCTTGGTGTGTTGGGACATCAGAGTTGAGGAGACAGATGTTGTCTGTTTCCTCCATCACCATGGCCAGGTGTCGGCCCGCATCATTGTTATGTTGTGAGCCAAGAAAGCTGTGGTGGGTGTTGAGATCACCCCCAATCAGCAGGGAGTGTGGTATGCTGAAGAGCTCAGAGAGATCCAGCTCCCAACTTTGGCTTCTGTATATTATGTATACTTGGAGGTCTGTGGATCCTGTGCGGATCTTGATGGCCAGGACTTCCACTCCTTCCCCGCAAGTTGTTGGCTGTTCGAGGAGTTCCTGAGGTATGCTTCTCTTTATGTATGTGGTCAGACTTCTTCGCTCATCACTATGTGGTAGTGTGTAGTGTTCAAATCCTGGGAGTTTGGGTGTTGTCTCGTCGGTAGTGAGGGTTTCCTGAAGGAGGACTACATTGATCTCTTCCTTGACAACAACTTCTTTTAGGGAGTTGATGTTGCCACGGAGTCCGCAGATGTTTCACTGTAGGATCCTCAGCATACTGTGATATCTGACTCAGAATCTGTTTCCTCATCTGTGGCTGGTCTTTGATTGGGACGAGGTGAGAGGGCCAGTGCCCTTCTAGGTGCCTCCTTTTTTCCTGGTTTGACAGGCGTGCAGTGTTCTTTGGGGGAGGGGCGTTTACCTGTTGGGCATTCCTGTTGTGGTACCAGCGCGTTCTGGATGGCAGTAGATACCTCTTCTGACGTTCTCTTGATACTGAGGGAGGCTAGAACCTTCCCAATGACGTCTGCCAGCATGCTCTGCGTCAGCTGGACTACCTCCTCCCTGTTTTGACTCCTCTCAATCACCACTTCCTCCTGTGGTGGTGGTGGTGGTGGGAGGACAGCAGGGTTGTTTGTATTCTTCTTCTTCTTCCTTGGTTTTTTTTCTTTTTGGGAGAGGTGGGCACTTCATCTTTGTGTCTCCTTTACCTCCCTGGTCCTCAGTGTTTCTCCCAGCTGGGGGAATTCTTCGTCATCCTGAAGAGGGGGTGGTTGCTGTCTGTCCGCTTTCTTTCAGGCTGTTGACTTAGGCCTGGGAGCTGGGGCTGTCTTGGTGACGTTGCGTGGTCGTATAGCCTCATGTATCCTTTCAAGTCTCGCTGTGCAGCTTCGGAGCCAGACATGGTGAGACTTGTGGCAGTTTGGGCACCTTGAGGTGGTCTTCTGGCCTTCCTTGTGTGTCTGTATGCACATCTTGGTCTCATACAGTCCACTATAGATCCCACAGATGATGGGATTTTTGCAGACTGCCGTGTGGTGTCCGTATTTCTGGCACCTGAAGCATCGAACCGGTTCTGGAATGTACTTTCTTAGTCGGTATTTACCAAAGGGGCCCAGGTGCAATGCTTCTGAAAGCTTCCCTATGTAGGTGATGAAGACCTGTCGTGTCACCGTCTTGTCCCTGCTCAGACACCTTTCGGCGTCCTTTACTGATGGATGAGTCCTGATGGCATTCAAGTCTTGAGTTACTGGGTAGCCCAGCACGACACTCTTGTACTCCTTGTCTTCTGGAGCTAGTTCATGCAGAGTCTTACCTTACTCACGGTGGTGGCGAAGGATCTCTTCGCTCTTCCTGTTCCAGGGGTGCAGTACAGAGTCTCCTTTATTGTTGGCCCTCGCTGACATCCGGAGATCTTGGTGGGCCTTTTCGAGTGCCGTGATTGCCTTCACTTGGCTGTCGTAGGCATTCCAGGAAACCTTGAATTTTGCCAGTTCCTGCCTCTCCTTTTTGCTGTCTGCCTCAGCCTGGGGCTTCCATCTTCGCCTCCTTTTTTGCCGGGTCCATCCGTCATTGTTTTCCTGCTCCTCTTGTTGAGGCTGCGGTGGAGTCTCATCATCTTCTCATCGCTGCTTCCTCTGGAGATCTTCAGGGCTGTCCCTATCACGATTCATCGTCTTCATTGCGCTTCCTGCCAGGCTTTATCTCAGCCTCCTATAGTGTATAAGACACTGTTCCTACAGTCCCTGTCCCTACACTGGTGCCTAACCAGCCCTACTACTGTACCGGTTATGGTAGGCCCGGTATTACATAACTATTATCCCGTACCCCCCCTGTAAGGCTTCTGGCGAGATTACCAGTATTACAGGGTTCGACGGGTGCACGTTCGTGGAGTCGGATGCGCGTACTACGCTCTGGCCATAGCGCTACACCTCCAACAGGTTAGCAGTTCCCAGGAACAGTGGCAACTGTTCCGAAAGAGCCGCTTCATCAGTACAAGTGTTGAAGAAAGTATTAGGAGAAGAAAAAGTTTTTATGTAGGCCTACTGTATTTTTTTACATTTTCTATTCACATGAATTTTGCAGACTGCTCCTATTACTTGTAAGTATATCATTCTTGTGTACTGAAACTATCTAGGGTGTATTTTTTTACATTTTCTATTCACATGAATTTTGCAGACTGTTCCTACTAATTGTAAGTATATCATTCTTGAGTACTGATACTACTGAAACTATCTAGGGTGAAGCATTATTACCAAATGTTCTTGAACTACAAAATAAATGTGATTACTTCTATGGACAGCGCTACTGTTATTAAGATACCTACCATTATCCTGTGAAATGTGCTACTGAATAATTAGTAGTAGGCCTAGTTCAGGCCTCAGGGTATGAAAATAATGTGAGACCTTATAATAATACTGTATTGGTTAGCCATGGAGGCACTTTTAGATATCTACAGATTTCTCAAGTTTTTTTTGGCATCCAGCATCAGATTTCCTAAAAAATTTGGTGGCAACACTGCACCTATGGTACAGCTGAAATATCACCTCAGTGCTGTTTTTAACCAGTAAAAACAGCTGTGGCTTGTTCAGCTAGCTTCCAAATGTCGTAGGTTCATTGATGCCTTCTGCAGGAGTAGGATGGCCCTGGATGCAGCCACTACAAGAGGACTGAGTCCAGTGAACACTCACTGCGGTAGTAGGTAGTGCTTCTCTCAAGCCGATGTTTGAGCAAGCAGTCCAGTAGATCTAGATAGTCTTCCTTCTGCAGGAGGATTAATTGTAAGGTGTGTTCATCTGCACATTGTGTTTACTAAGCAACAACTGCATTCAATATGTTTGAGCAGACTAACTGAGTAACAGAGTGTGTTTATGTGTGTGTGTCGAGACTCAAATGACGTCACAGTTGTCGTTTAGCAGGAAGTACCGGTGTGTGTGGGCCATATTCAAGAACATTCATGGTGTATACGTGGCTCTGCTGCTTGTCTATGGAGCCGTCGTACCAGTACTACACCCTCGTCAACATCATGAATGTTCTTGCATACTGCCCTGTGTGTGACGTCACAGCTGCGGGGAACATGATCGAGCGAGCAGCCCAGCCAACTGTGTGTGTGTTGCGGGAGGGAGGGAGGGGGGATATATGACGTCACAGCTGCGGTGTAGATGCATGATCTGGCAGGCTAACCGCTATACAGGCAAGTGATGAATGACTGTTGGCTGCTTCCACGTGGATGATCGTAATAATGGAACTACCCGACATATTTTGTGGATATAGATATTGAGTTTGTTGGATATAAATAAGACTGACAAGTGTGGTTGGTTGGGGAAGATCATAACATACCAAAGCCACTGTGGAATCTGTCCTATGTGTTGGTGTGTTTACAAATGCAACACATGACAACGTTGAGAGAAAGATCATACATAATAAACGTTGCTTATTTCTCATTATTTATTGATTCATGGACAAATTAAATTTAGTAGTATAATTATATTATCTATGGAAGCAAACCGAATTACAGCTATAGCTATATATACGATAAACCTTAGTATTTCTATAATAATAATAATTTTGTACAAGTTTATAAAATTGTCTGTGGGCTGGTTAGCATGCTCTGGCTCTCATTTGTTTTATGTTTTTGCAAATATAAACTTTTAATTCAGTGTCTCCCTTTAAACATGAAAAGACAACACATGTAGCTTTTTAAATCTATCCCTATATTCGAGGTTAAATAAGAAGGATGCTCCATTCTGTACTGCTTCGAGGAGATAAATATCCTGTCTATAGTGTGGTGACCATTCTTAATTAGAGAAGATGATTTTGTTGGTGAATTTGAAGGTATCAATTAGTGAACCTAAACCTGAACAATGAGGCCTGAGGTGCATTACTCCAATAAATACATGCTATCAGTCAGCAGCTGAATAATAGCAGAGCTGATCCCCACCAATGGGTATACAGTAGTGAAGTTTGACAATAATGTTGACTCTTGTTTAATTAAGAATAGACCTAGGTGATAAAGGGAGGTGGTGTGGATACAAAAAGAATAGGATAGAGAGATAGATGATCGAGGTTGGGTGAATGAGAGGGAGTGTGGTGAGGGAGAAAGGGATTAGAAAAACAAGCAGACAATTGAGTGGTTGGTTATTAAAAAGAGAGATTATTGGAGAAGAGATAGAGGTGAGGGAGAGGGTAAGTAAGAGAGAGCAGTACAATTGTTAGAGAGTAAATGGAGAGAATCGACATGGTTTTGAGGTAGAGAAAGACTCGTGATACAACAGGCAGAGCGAGGAAGTGAGAGAGGGTCCAGGCTGTGACGTCACTACCAGGCTACAACGTGTTGATCAGCTGGCTGGCTCCCATGCTGGCCTCACTCAATATAAACTCAGCGGCCTGCCTCCATTGGCACAGTGTCTGTTCTGGCCCTGCAGTGTCAACAGTAACAGTAGCTATCATACGTATGAAAATCAAACCAAAATGTATGTTCTGAACAGTCGCATCAAGTTCATTGTGTTGCACCAGTGATATCAACGATTAATGTAGTGAGAAATCAAGATTAGAATATTATCTGACAAGACGATTATTATAAAAGAAAAGACCGTCATTGGTTTGTATATTCCAAAGGAGAATATACAGACCAGATAGAAGTAGTGTACAAATAATAACAAGGATATATGGTAGTGGACATGGCACCCAACATTACACAGGTACGTAAGTTAACACATCATGTACTGTTGTGGTCAATAATTATCATCCACATTGGGGTGACTCATGTACAAGTTTGACAGTTTCTCACAGTTCGTTAGCCTCGAAACTTTACAATAAATAGGTTGAGCAGCATCTTCTAAATTATTACAAGCAGCTACTCACTCTTCAAAACAATAACATCATATGATAACGTGAAAACATTAGACAGCAAATTGTCTGAGTTATACATATGTGGATGATTATTATTGACCACGACTGTACAGTACAGTTCTTTTTTGTAAACCACCCACCAGTAATTCGTCAGGAAAATTGCTCCACAGAATTTTTCTTGACATCCCACATCATATGACAATACTTTTTCCACTGAATAATAATGCTGTACTATAATTATTGCAACGACATGTGATGCATTCTGTAGTCCTGCAACGAAATGGATAATAATTGTTTCTGAATTGTTGACTAATTGTAGGTTTGTAACGGAGGTGATGGTACTGTCAACTGTACCAAAGAAAACACACCATCTCTAGTTTGTAAATTTACTGACCATTGCGTGACACCGGAGATGATACAAGAACTACTACAACATGACGATGGCAAGGGAAGTAAGGACCTGGTGGGTGTGGTGACCAAGTTCAGAGAAGCTTTATGCTGCTCTCTTCACCCAGCCACGCCAGTCTGTGATACCAATAATGTCCACACTATTATACAGGCCGAGGGTTGTGTGGCCAAGTTTGTGGAGCTGCTGAACTGTAATGATGAATGGATACTGCAGGTGTGTGTGTATGGCAACAAGTAGAAATGTACAGTCACGGTTTAAAGTCCTGCATCGGGTGCGTGAAAATGAGCCATTTTTGTGACTCTTCTGAACCAATATTACAGAGACCAATAGTTTGAGTTTCACACCATTTTTCGAAGTCGTTTCATTGGAAGGTGTTGCAGGACTATTGACTGTGATTGTACAGTAGTTGGAAATTACTAAATGAGGAATTGATACACTTTCATGACATTATATTTACAATGATTTCAATCTCATTTATTGTCAGACAAATTTAAATAATTATGTTATTGCATTATCATAATTTCATGATTATCAGATTCTTACGGCTGCATAAATCTATCTCATTAATACAATTGTTTAACTTTTGTGATTGATTTGTTTGTTTTGTTGGTGAATTGGATGGTCTGTGATTCCTGCAAACTATGCTACAAAACAGATCCTCTATTTGTAACATTAAGGTCGTCTGTTTCTGTTCATAGTTTGGAGGAATCAGTAGGTCTTTAAGAGAATCTACCCTTAAGCTATAGGTGAATATTTTAAGCCATGTATTCAAAACTGAGAATTGAATATTGCAGAGAGATGCAGGGATGATACTGGCGAATATTGCCTTTGAGGGTGAAAAGGAGGGTCAAGCTGTTGTATCGGCCGGAGCTTTGCACAACCTCATCACCAACTTAGAATCTCCACAACCTGATGTGCAGAAATTTTCAGCCTGGGCCTTGATGAACATTTGTGGACGTACCCAAGCCAGTAGGAAACTCCTGCTGGACCTTAACGTTATACCAAAACTACTTCCGTGAGTTTTCATCAGATTTGTTTTTAACTAATTCTAGCCCTTAGGGTTTATTGATAATGTGAGAATAGGCTCAACTGGACAGTGGTGCAGTAAATAACACGATTAAGGAATGGAAAATATTTTGAAGGGGAATGTACACCTCTTCCTAATGTTAATCGTACAGGGTCTTTAAGGCACACAGTATAGGCAACCTTTCTAAACATCCTCAAATCTCTGACAGAATGTTGGAGGGCACGGTTGAGTGTGTGCAGACCGCTGCGCTGACACTACGAAATCTGTGTCGTGTTGAGCCTTCATCAGTTCCCTTCAAGCAGTTGGCCCCTTGTCTAAGCACCCTTGCTGCCCTAACAACACACAGAGACACAGACGTGAGACTGTATGCTTGCCGGGGCCTGTTGAGTGCGGGTAGTACATATGGATCTTCTCTTCTCACCGCCCTCACTCCTGCCTTCATCAATACCATCGATCAGCTTCCTGCGTAAGTTTCCTTAGATATTATAACACTATCTTATGAGAATGGTATAGAATTTATTAAGGAAGCATGTTTAGAGTACTCATGAGTACAGTCTCCTATCGTTTGTTTTTTATAATTTTAAGATTGGTTATACAACAGTAATAATCAGTACATATAATCTTTCTTTCCAGTAAATGTTCATACGAATCACCAGCCGTAAACCTTACCAATATGGTAAAAAACATGAAGCCAGCCAGCTGCCTCCCAGCTCAGGTAACATAATACTTTTCCTCTCCAAATTACTTTTTATATTGATCTATTTATTGTTGTTGGTGTATCAGTTATAGATATTCATAAATTATGTTGATATTTACTAATGTGTGTTGTATTTGTAGCAGATGACAAGCCAAGGGAAACAGGACCAGGATGACAAGTTAGGAAAGGTGTCAAAGGGTCAGCAAACACCCACTAAGAGAAGTGCAAGTCCCATTCCCTTAGGAGTGTCCACCAGGAGTACCCCCAAGAGGATGAGGGTGATGAGGGGAAGGCCTTCATGTCCGTCTTGGCCAAGAACACGTGGTAGGACCAGGCGGCCACTGCTCAGTGTCCCTGGCAAATATTCACCTCAACTTGCCCACAAGGTATTATAATACAAGACACTCTTATTTAAAATGTATGTTGCATGTTCTAACGATAGATATTTGCCAAGCAGAAAATAATATGGGTACAAAGTGCTATTTATCAATACTTAAGGGGCCTATATTACCGGACATTTAAGTGATAAGAGATGTCATTGTATATATTGAGATAAACTCCATTTGTACCGTATGTTGGTATAATGTTAATGATGTTATTATTGGTGGAGGAGCAGGTGTGGGCAGCAGTGGAGGCAGGAGACATGAATCAATTGACACAACTAGTCCGGGTAACAGGACCAACTGTGACACGTGGTAACAGTGGCTGTACATTACTACATGTTGCAGCAGTCAACAACCAGCCTGAAGTGGTGGAGTGGTTACTGCAACTACTGAGTCCCAACCTGGTAAACAGGGTTGGCCTAACCCCAAGCCATCTAGCAGCCATGAAGGGTCACACACAAGTACTCAGACTCCTACTGAACGACCCTCACCTGGACCATCAGGCCCAAGACCCAGCCGGCAACACCTACAAGCATTGGGTAGGAAAACTCTACTAATTATCACCAAGGAATCTTTTCAAAATTATCTGTTTAACTCCATAGCACTTTACTACTCACTCTCCTGACTACTTGTTTAGATCCACCTTACAAATACTATATACAGTATATTATGAGTACCTACATGACTGATTACTTGACTGTAATTAACTACATTATCAAGTGTAGTGTATAAGTGGCTAACATATTGTTGTTGTGTTATAGTTGTGTGTACCGCTGTTTGAGGCAGTTCTGGAGGAAGATAGAGAGCTCACCAGGTGCTTACTGAGGCTAGGTGCTGATCCTGACCTGGAGGCTGGCAGTGTGGTGCGTGGAGCTCTGGTCAAAGAACTTGGGGTCACCACCGCTAGACAATTGGCCTCCACACTCGGCCACAACCATATTCTTGCTTTGTTTAATAAGGTCAGTGCTCCACTATTATATATATCATATAATCAGCTATGAGAGTAAACTTGAACTTGATATAAACCCTTAGTATTTAGGAATAGATGAGAACCTATGTAGTATAATATGTGTTAAATGTAATTTAATTGTTGACATAGGAACATAATAAATATCAGATAGGCTAATCTTATATGTCTCGTAAATGGCCACAGACTGAGTCAGGTGACACAAACCACAACCAGTCCAACATGAGTATTTCATTCGGAAGCAACACTGTGCCATCATCTACTACAACGGTACGTATATACAAACTAGTCCAAAGGCTTTATTAACATATTTTGTAATATTTATAACATTTGATGTCTTTGAAACTAACATGATTTTAATATGTTGGCTTCTTGTATCTTTACCAATGATGTCTTGTCAACATGCAGGTACGCAACACTTCCTGCAATGGAAATGTTTACAAAGGACGTGGTGCGTATGTGACCATCCTGAGCTACTCTACCTTCCCTGGTCAACCCCACTTGGACCTTTCCACATCTCATACGGCTGTGGACAACTTGGCCAGTACATTTACCAAGCTGGGGTACAGTGGTCACATTCACAAGGACCTAACACAGGAACAGACTAGACAGGTGGTGGCCCGGGTACGGGACATGGAGGTACTGGATCAGGTTGGTTGTGCCATTTTTGTTGTGGTCAGTCACGGCACACCAAACCAACACTTTCTCACTTCTGACGGTCACCTGCTGGACACACAGTGGTTATGTGGTCTATTCAAGGACTCAATGTGTCCATCACTCAAGAACAAAGCCAAACTCTTCATGTTTGACTTGTGTTGTGGACTTTACACCCAGCAACAGGAACAGAAGAGGGGTCATGGTGGCAGAATAGAGGAACCCCTTAGAGATACAGTGTGTCTCTATTCTAACAGTGGAGAACTGACGTGGTACAGTGACAGTAGTGTTGGTACCCCATTCAGTAATTCTCTGTGTCACACTCTGTCTAATCATAGTCACCAGGAACTAGATGAGATTTACCGACATTTCCTCAGTCACTACAGCAGTACAGTGAGCAACGCAACTCCTCGTCTGTGTAATGTTGGCTTCAATAAGAAGTTCTACTTCACTTCAACACCTTCCAACACCTAATATTAACACACATCTCTGTCATTTTATACCAGCCCCTGGTGCCACATATTATTATACCAAAGATTACGTATTCACCTTATTACTCTTGGATCATTCATAGAAAGCTGGAAGAATTTCCCTGGAATAATTGTTTATGATGAAAAGAAAACCCACATTATAAATTATCAGATTAAAGTTTCTGCTAGAGTGTGAGTTTTGTTCTCGTCACTGACCATTCCTAATTATAATTTCCTCAGCTGTATGTACAGTAATTAAGTATTCCCAAGAAATCATGGCAACTTCCAACATTGTAAAATTGTCCATCGAGGACATACATGTCTCTTTGATTAATATACTTTATCTGCTAAGATAAATAGCATAGTGCTAGTTCTGTATAATTGCCTGTGACGTCCATAATTGACCTTCTATTAGATTGATGATATCTGTGGAGATCAAAGCTCTTATATATCATGTAGGCTACGTATAATGATATAAGCGTTTCTCCACGCCTTTCTCTGTACAATTTTATATAATATAAGGGGACATAGGATAGATAAAGTACTAGTAGTAGTTGTTTCGCATTGTGACCATGATTTGCCCCTGCATTCAAGACACTTCACTGTAAACAGACCTTGTGTAGAGTGTTAGCGTCTTCTTTTAACCTCAGTGGGCTAAATTGTTAATATACATTGTTGGAAGGGCATATAACAAAGGAGAAGGCCAGAGTATGCTGACCAACCCACAGACAATTTTATAAACAAAATGCTTTTCTACCAGTTTTTAAGAAGTATTATGATGCTTATAGCCTCTAGAGTAGACCGTGTTGTTACCAAATTGTGCATATGTCAGGAAGTGAATAACTTATAAGTTTAATCTATTATAAATGTGGTTCAATTCTCTCAATCTCAATTATGTTATTGATATTTTTATTAAAATATTACTCCTGTATTACTGATACTGTACTCCTGTATATCCTTCTCGATAAGTACTTAACTCCTTAATGTTTCTTCCTATTACCCAAGTGATTTTAATGTACAGTTTTGGAATAATGTATTTGAACACTGTTCGTAGCTTCTGACAACAGTGCCATTAGTAAACACATCAGTGAGAGAAAGTATTTATGAATTAAAGGATAACTTTTATTAAACTAAAACATCAAGGAAGACCTTGCGTCATTACCCGGGGTGAACAGACTCTAGGATACACAATACAGTTTATTGGTAGTACACAAAGGTCACACAGAATATAGTAGTATGCTGGCGTGCCGTGCTGTGCTGTAGTGTAGCCGTAGTTGCTGCAGGAGAGTTGGCTGGAGGTAGTAGGTTAACCGTGTGATCAGAACGGGAACACAGTTAGACGTAGGGCAGCTATGTTGTGTAGCGGCAGGCAGGACGACGTTGGGCAGGAACCTTGTTCTTCCTGTGCTCAAGCTGGAGTGAGTGTCCATGCAGGTTGTTGTTTTTTATTGCAAGGGAAATTATCTCTGCTTGGGCCTTATGCCTGTGCTGGCGGGCCCAACTGTCTGGTTTCCACACCAACACCCGACCCTATTCAGGGGCGAATGCCAGGTGTCTGGCACCGGTCCTCTTTCTTGGGATGGATTTCTCAGCTGCCTTGTTAACTGCATTAGTGAATGCTGTGAGATTGGCGTAAAGGTTTCCTCCCATTTCGTTTTCGTCGTGCCAACCTTGTATGTGGCTCTTGAACTTCCTCCAGACGGCCTTTTTGGTGTTCCATCCTGGGAGTGGTTTGGGAGCATAAGATCTGGTTCTTAGTTCCAGGCTTATCCTGATGGCATAGTGGTCACTAGTGAGGGTGGGGTGGATCCACCATTTCGAGCAGTGGCCGATGTCTCTAGATACAAAGGTCAGGTCAAACCTGCCTCCTGCTTGGTGTGTGGGGACATCAGAGTTAAGGAGACAGATGTTGTCTGTTTCCTCCATCACCATGGCCAGGTGTCGGCCTGCATCATTGTTATGTTGTGAGCCAAGAAAGCTGTGGTGGGTGTTGAGATCACCCCCAATCAGCAGGGAGTGTGGTATGCTGAAGAGCTCAGAGAGATCCAGCTCCCAAATTTGGCTTCTGTATATTATGTATACTTGGAGGTCTGTGGATCCTGTGCGGATCTTGATGGCCAGGACTTCCACTCCTTCCCCGCAAGTTGTTGGCTGTTCGAGGAGTTCCTGAGGTATGCTTCTCTTTGTGTATGTGGTCAGACTTCTTCGCTCATCACTATGTGGTAGTGTGTAGTGTTCAAATCCTGGGAGTTTGGGTGTTGTCTCGTCGGTAGTGAGGGTTTCCTGAAGGAGGACTACATTGATCTCTTCCTTGACAACAGCTTCTTTTAGGGAGTTGATGTTGCCACGGAGTCCGCAGATGTTTCACTGTAGGATCCTCAGCATACTGTGACATCTGACTCAGAATCTGTTTCCTCATCCGCGGCTGGTCTTTGATTGGGACGAGGTGAGAGGGCCAGTGCCCTTCTAGGTGCCTCCTTTTTTCCTGGTTTGACAGGCGTGCAGTGTTCTTTGGGGGAGGGGCGTTTACCTGTTGGGCATTCCTGTTGTGGTACCAGCGCGTTCTGGATGGCAGTAGATACCTCTTCTGACGTTCTCTTGATACTGAGGGAGGCTAGAACCTTCCCAATGACGTCTGCCAGCATGCTCTGCATCAGCTGGACTACCTCCTCCCTGTTTTGACTCCTCTCAATCACCACTTTCTCCTGTGGTGGTGGTGGTGGTGGGAGGACAGCAGGGTTGTTTGTATTCTTCTTCTTCTTCCTTGGTTTTCTTTCTTTTTGGGAGAGGTGGGCACTTCATCTTTGTGTCTCCTTTACCTCTCTGGTCCTCAGTGTTTCTCCCAGCTGAGGGAATTCTTCGTCATCCTGAAGAGGGGGTGGTTGCTGTCTGTCCGCTTTCTTTCAGGCTGTTGACTTAGGCCTGGGAGCTGGGGCTGTCTTGGTGACGTTGCGTGGTCCGATAGCCTCATGTATCCTCTCAAGTCTCGCTGTGCAGCTTCGGAGCCAGACATGGTGAGACTTGTGGCAGTTTGGGCTCCTTGAGGTGGTCTTCTGGCCTTCCTTGTGTGTCTGTATGCACATCTTGGTCTCATACAGTCCACTATAGATCCCACAGATGATGGGATTTTTGCAGACTGCCCTGTGGTGTCCGTATTTCTGGCACCTGAAGCATCGAACCGGTTCTGGAATGTACTTTCTTAGTCGGTATTTACCAAAGGGGCCCAGGTGCAATGCTTCTGAAAGCTTCCCTATGTAGTTGATGAAGACCTGTCGTGTCAATGTCTTGTCCCTGCTCAGACACCTTTCGGCGTCCTTTACTGATGGATGAGTCCTGATGGCATCCAAGTCTTGAGTTACTGGTTAGCCCAGCACGACACTCTTGTACTCCTTGTCTTCTGGAGCTAGTTCATGCAGAGTCACACCTTACTCACGGTGGTGGCGAAGGATCTCTTCGCTCTTCCTGTTCCAGGGGTGCAGTACAAACTCCCCTTTATTGTTGGCCCTCGCAGACATCCGGAGATCATGGTGGGCCTTTTCGAGTGCCGTGATTGCCTTCATTTGGCTGTCGTAGGCATTCCAGGAAACCTTGAATTTTGCCAGTTCCTGCCTCTCCTTTTTGCTGTCTGCCTCAGCCTGGGGCTTCCATCTTCGCCTCCTCTTTTGCCGGGTCCATCCGTCATTGTTTTCCTGCTCCTCCTCTTGTTGAGGCTGCGGTGGAGTCTCATCATCTTCTCGTCGCTGCTTCCTCTGGAGATCTTCAGGGCTGTCCCTATCACGATTCATCGTCTTCATTGCGCTTCCTGCCAGGCTTTATCTCAGCCTCCTATAGTGTATAAGACACTGTTCCTACAGTCCCTGTCCCTACACTGGTGCCTAACCAGCCCTACTACTGTACCGGTTATGGTAGGCCCGGTATTACATAACTAATATCCCGTACCCCCCCTGTAAGGCTTCTGGCGAGATTACCAGTATTACAGGGTTCGACGGGTGCACGTTCGTGGAGTCGGATGCGCGTACTACGCTCTGGCCATAGCGCTACACCTCCAACAGGTTAGCAGTACCCAGGAACAGTGGCAATTGTTCCGAAAGAGCCGCTTCATCAGTACAAGTGTTGAAGAAAGTATTAGGAGAAGAAAAAGTTTTTATGTAGGCCTACTGTATTTTTTTACATTTTCTATTCACATGAATTTTGCAGACTGTTCCTATTACTTGTAAGTATATCATTCTTGTGTACTGAAACTATCTAGGGTATATTTTTTAACATTTTCTATTCACATGAATTTTGCAGACTGTTCCTACTAATTGTAAGTATATCATTCTTGAGTACTGATACTACTGAAACTATCTAGGGTGAAGCATTATTACCAAATGTTCTTGAACTACAAAATAAATGTGATTACTTCTATGGACAGCGCAACTGTTATTAAGGTACCTACCATTATCCTGTGAAATGTGCTACTGAATAATTAGTAGTAGGCCTAGTTCAGGCCTCAGGGTATGAAAATAATGTGAGACCTTATAATAATACTGTATTGGTTAGTCATGGAGGCACTTTTAGATATCTACAGAATTCTCAAGTTTTTTTTGGCATCCAGCATCAGATTTCCTAAAAAATTTGGTGGCAACACTGCACCTATGGTACAGCTGAAATATCACCTCAGTGCTGTTTTTAACCAGTAAAAACAGCTGTGGCTTGTTCAGCTAGCTTCCAAATGTCGTAGGTTCATTGATGCCTTCTGCAGGAGTAGGATGGCTCTGGATGCAGCCTCTACAAGGGGACTGAGTCCAGTGAACACTCACTGCGGTAGTAGGTAGTGCTTCTCTCAAGCCGATGTTTGAGCAAGCAGTCCTGTAGATGTAGATAGTCTTCCTTCTGCAGGAGGATTAATTGTAAGGTGTGTTCATCTGCACATTGTGTTTACTAAGCAACAACTGCATTCAATATGTTTGAGCAGACTAACTGAGTGACAGAGTGTGTTCATGTGTGTGTGTCGAGACTCAAATGACGTCACAGTTGTCGTTTAGCAGGAAGTACCGGGTGTGTGTGGGCCATATTCAAGAACATTCATGGTGTATACGTGGCTCTGCTGCTTGTCTATGGAGCCGTCGTACCAGTACTACACCCTCGTCAACATCATGAATGTTCTTGCATACTGCCCTGTGTGTGACGTCACAGCTGCGGGGAACATGATCGAGCGAGCAGCCGAGCCAACTGTGTGTATGTTGTAGGCAAGGCAACTGTGTGTGTGTGTTGTGGGAGGGAGGGAGGGGGGATATATGACGTCACAGCTGCGGTGTAGATGCATGATCTGGCAGGCTAACCGCTATACAGGCAAGTGATGAATGACTGTTGGCTGCTTCCACGTGAATGATCGTAGTAATGGAACTACCCGACATATTTTGTGGATATAGATATTGAGTTTGTTGGATATAAATAAGACTGACAAGTGTGGTTGGTTGGGGAGGATCATAACATACCAAAGCCACTGTGGAATCTGTCCTATGTGTTGGTGTGTTTACAAATGCAACACATGACAACGTTGAGAGAAAGATCATACATAATAAACGTTGTGTATTTCTCATTATTAATTGATTTATGGACAAATGAAATTTAGTAGTATAATTATATTATCTATGGATGCAAACCGAATTACAGCTATAGCTATATATACGATAAACCTTAGTATTTCTATAATAATAATAATATTGTACAAGTTTATAAAATTGTCTGTGGGCTGGTTAGCATGCTCTGGCTCTCATTTGTTTTATGTTTTAGCAAATATAAACTTTTAATTCAGTGTCTCCCTTTAAACATGAAAAGACAACACATGTAGCTTTTTAAATCTATCCCTATATTCGAGGTTAAATAAGAAGGATGCTCCATTCTGTACTGCTTCGAGGAGATAAATATCCTGTCTATAGTGTGGTGACCATTCTTAATTAGAGAAGATGATTTTGTTGGTGAATTTGAAGGTATCAATTAGTGAACCTAAACCTGAACAATGAGGCCTGAGGTGCATTACTCCAATAAATACATGCTATCAGTCAGCAGCTGAATAATAGCAGAGCTGATCCCCACCAATGGGTATACAGATTATGCCCTAAAATTTCTAGATAAATCTAACAAGCCTAGTACAAAACACTTTGTCAAGATACTCTTCGTGGACTTTTCGAGTGCATTTAACACCATCAAGTCTCACATAATGATGAAGAAATTGATTAACATGAACGTAAACTCAAAAATTGTTTTATGGATTAACGATTTTTTAACAAACAGACCACAATATGTTAAATGTCTCGATACAATATCAGAAGTCATAATCATAAACACAGGAGCTCCTCAGGGATGTGTGTTATCTCCAATTTTATTTACACTGTATACTAGTGATTGTCGCTGCCAGGCCACTAATTCTCTTCTTTTTAAGTATGCCGATGACACTGCTCTTGTAAGTTTGTGTGTAAATAATGACAGTAGTTACAGGGAAGAAGTACAGCGTTTCAATACTTGGTGTGGTGAGCATTATCTAGAGCTTAACGTTACGAAAACAAAAGAAATGGTAGTAGACTATAGTATATCACCAGTCATTCAGTCACCCCTGTACATAAATGGAGAGTTAGTTGAATCAGTCACAGAGTATAAGTATCTTGGTACAATTATTGATAACAAGTTCTGTTTTAACCAAAACGCAGAAGCATTACATAAGAAATTAAACTCTAGGATGTACTTTGTGCGGAAGCTGAGCAAACTTAGAATTGACACCAGAATTGCTAACTTATTTTATTCTGCAATTATACAGTCTGTTTTGTCGTTCTCAATCACATGTTGGTATGGTAGTTGCAGTAAAGAGGTGAAGGGAAAACTTACTAGGATAATTCGAAAGTGTGTGAAATTGGGAGTAGAGAACATCTCAAATTTAGCTGATATTTATAAGAAAAGTTCACTCCATAGATGTGAAGTAATCACCAGTGACCCTTCACACCCTCTCAACAGCAGCTATCAACTATTGCCATCAGGTAAAAGGTTAAGGTCAATGATCTGTAGGACTTCCAGATACTGTAAATCTTTTGTGCCAGACACCATTAGATCACTGAACGAAAGATAGCCATTTTTTACATACCAACATGACGGTATGTGGGAGGCCATTAAGTGTACTGGGTATAGTATGTATGTATGAGTGTTATGCATTGTAATGTTTGATTGTTCATTATATTTTTAGCTGGAGACACACAAAACAAATTTTTATGTATTATATACATGAACAATAAAGTATTATTATTATTATTATTATTATTATACAGTAGTGAAGTTTGACAATAATGTTGATTCTTGTTTAATTAAGAATAGACCTCGGTGATAAAGGGAGGTGGTGTGGATACAAAAGAATAGGATAGAGAGATAGATGATCGAGGTTGGGTGAATGAGAGGGAGTGTGGTGAGGGAGAAAGGAATTAGAAAAACAAGCATACAATTGATTGGTTGGTTATTAAAGAGAGAGATAATTGGAGAAGAGATAGAGGTGAGGGAGAGGGTAAGTAAGAGAGAGCAGTACAATTGTTAGAGAGTAAATGGAGAGAATCGACATGGTTTTGAGGTAGAGAAAGACTCGTGATACAACAGGCAGAGCGAGGAAGTGAGAGAGGGTCCAGGCTGTGACGTCACTACCAGGCTACAACGTGTTGATCAGCTGGCTGGCTCCCATGCTGGCCTCACTCAATATAAACTCAGCGGCCTGCCTCCATTGGCACAGTGTCTGTTCTGGCCCTGCAGTGTCAACAGTAACAGTAGCTATCATACGTATGAAAATCAAACCAATATTGTATGTTCTGAACAGTCGCATCAAGTTCATTGTGTTGCACCAGTGATATCAACGATTATTATAGTGAGAAATCAAGATTAGAATATTATCTGACAAGACGATTATTATAAAAGAAAAGACCGTCATTGGTTTGTATATTCCCAAGAAGAATATACAGACCAGATAGAAGTAGTGTACAAATAATAACAAGGATATATGGTAGTGGACATGGCACCCAACATTACACAGGTACGTAAGTTAACACATCATGTACTGTTGTGGTCAATAATTATCATCCACATTGGGGTGACTCATGTACAAGTTTGACAGTTTCTCACAGTTCGTTAGCTGCGAAACTTTACAATAAATAGGTTGAGCAGCATCTTCTAAATTATTACAAGCAGCTACTCACTCTTCAAAACAATAACATCATATGTTAACATGAAAACATTAGACAGCAAATTGTTTGAGTTATACATATGTGGATGATTATTATTGACCACGACTGTACAGTACAGTTCTTTTTTGTAAACCACCCACCAGTAATTCGTCAGGAAAATTGCTCCACAGAATTTTTCTTGACATCCCACATCATATGACAATACTTTTTCCACTGAATAATAATGCTGTACTATAATTATTGCAACGACATGTGATGCATTGTGCAGTCCTGCAACGAAATGGATGATAATTGTTTCTGAATTGTTGACTAATTGTAGGTTTGTAACGGAGGTGATGGTACTGTCAACTGTACCAAAGAAAACACACCATCTCTAGTTTGTCAATTCACTGACCATTGCGTGACACCGGAGATGATACAAGAACTACTACAACATGACGATGGCAAGGGAAGTAAGGACCTGGTGGGTGTGGTGACCAAGTTCAGAGAAGCTTTATGCTGCTCTCTTCACCCAGCCACGCCAGTCTGTGATACCAATAATGTCCACACTATTATACAGGCCGAGGGTTGTGTGGCCAAGTTTGTGGAGCTGCTGAACTGTAATGATGAATGGATACTGCAGGTGTGTGTGTATGGCAACAAGTAGAAATGTACAGTCACGGTTTAAAGTCCTGCATCGGGTGCGTGAAAATGATCCATTTTTGTGACTCTTCTGAACCAATATTACAGAGACCAATAGTTTGAGTTTCCAACCATTTTTCGAAGTCGTTTCATTGGAAGGTGTTGCAGGACTATTGACTGTGATTGTACAGTAGTTGGAAATTACTAAATGAAGAATTGATACACTTTCATGACATTATATTTACAATGATTTCAATCTCATTTATTGTCAGACAAATTTAAATAATTATGTTATTGCATTATCATAATTTCATGATTATCAGATTCTTACGGCTGCATAAATCTATCTCATTAATACAATGTCACGAGTCAGACATAATACTCGTGACGTAATTTGAATTACAGAGAGTGGAAAATTCCATACTGGTCTCAATATAGAATGTTCTAGAGAAGGTTCTGGAATATTCCATTCATGAGACAAAGGAGACAGGAGTGGGTTAAGTTGGGGTGCAGCTAGTCTTAATCTGCAGGTAGTCTTAATCCGCTGGTAGTATCCAAAAATAGACCAGGTAATTAGAAAAGGGTCAGGAAGGCTGGGTTTCAACTGAATTTGCCACATTCAGTCATATAGGTGTTCGTACATTTAAGTACATCTTGTATTGATAAATTATGCTACCAGGGTAATTTATGGTATTGTAAATGATCGTGAAGTGGAGGGGAATTATCGGGAATTATTAGCACGCCATAGGTAAATTGCAATTGCATGTATAACTCAGTATAAGTGGGTACAATGTAAATCGTAGCCAGTTAGGAAAAACGAACACAGATAGGAGGAGGAGTCAGTAGAAATTTTGAAATTTCAGTCTCCAGTTAAGGAGGAAGAATTGGGGTCAGTTGGGAGACACACTTGAAGAAGGGAACACACTCGTATCGTCAGCTTCCCTTGCCTGAATTACCTCCACGTGCAGTGGGGAGTGATCAACGTAGACGCCGAATTCGTTGTATATTACACGATTCACAAGGCTTTACAGTTGTATACTGACTAGTTGCATTGACGCTGGTTCTGTAACTGAATTAGGTGAGGGGGAAGCTGGATCTTTGAAGAAATTTACGAGTGTGTTGTGAGACTCTAAAGTGTGAGACATTAGAAAATATTCCAACTTGCGTAACAATTGATAGAATTACTACAGTGTTAACGTAAGCTAGACTATCGTCACGAGAGCGAGAGGTAACGAGAGCGAGTAGCTAGTTAGCGTTGCGTGAGGTGTGTGTGTGTGTGTGTGTGAAATTAATTTATTCATGTTGGCATACTGGAGTTGAATAAATATAGAAAATTTGCAAATTGGTTGTTTAAATGCACCAGTAGATTTGTTATCTATATAAATACATATATATCGGGAAGAACCCTTAACATAAAAATTTATTATGTGCGTGGTGATTGAGGCCTAAATGGGGAATTAATCCCCGACTTTTTGTTCTTCGCTGCAGCCAACCAACGAGATCATAAATTAACAGGGCAAGGTAAGTTGTAATTGTCATATTATAAAATACATTATCTATCATTCTCACATCACCGTAACATACAATTGTTTAACTTTTGTGATTGATTTGTTTGTTTTGTTGGTGAATTGGATGGTCTGTGATTCCTGCAAACTATGCTACAAAACAGATCCTCTATTTGTAACATTAAGGTCGTCTGTTTCTGTTCATAGTTTGGAGGAATCAGTAGGTCTTTAAGAGAATCTACCCTTAAGCTATAGGTGAATATTTTAAGCCATGTATTCAAAACTGAGAATTGAATATTGCAGAGAGATGCAGGGATGATACTGGCGAACATTGCCTTTGAGGGTGAAAAGGAGGGTCAAGCTGTTGTATCGGCCGGAGCTTTGCACAACCTCATCCCCAACTTAGAATCTCCACAACCTGAAGTGCAGAAATTTTCAGCCTGGGCCTTGATGAACATTTGTGGACGTACCCAAGCCAGTAGGAAACTCCTGCTGGACCTCAACGTTATACCAAAACTCCTTCCGTGAGTTTTCATCAGATTTGTTTTTAACTAATTCTAGCCCTTAGGGTTTATTGATAATGTAAGAACAGGCTCAACTGGACAGTGGTGCAGTAAATAACACGATTAAGGAATGGAAAATATTTTGAAGGGGAATGTACACCTCTTCCTAATGTTAATCGTACAGGGTCTTTAAGGCACACAGTATAGGCAACCTTTGTAAACATCCTCAAATCTCTGACAGAATGTTGGAGGGCACGGTTGAGTGTGTGCAGACCGCTGCGCTGACACTACGAAATCTGTGTCGTGTTGAGCCTTCATCAGTTCCCTTCAAGCAGTTGGCCCCTTGTCTAAGCACCCTCGCTGCCCTAACAACACACAGAGACACAGACGTGAGACTGTATGCTTGCCGGGGCCTATTGAGTGCGGGTAGTACATATGGATCTTCTCTTCTCACCGCCCTCACTCCTGCCTTCATCAATACCATCGATCAGCTTCCTGCGTAAGTTTCCTTAGATATTATAACACTATCTTATGAGAATGGTATATAATTTATTAAGGAAGCATGTTTTGAGTACTCATGAGTACAGTCTCTTACCGATTGTTTTTTTTATAATTTTAAGATTGGTTATACAACAGTAATAATCAGTACATATAATCTTTCTTTCCAGTAAATGTTCATACGAATCACCAGCCGTAAACCTTACCAATATGGTAAAAAACATGAAGCCAGCCAGCTGCCTCCCAGCTCAGGTAACATAATACTTTTCCTCTCCAAATTACTTTTTATATTGAACTGTTTATTGTTGTTGGTGTATCAGTTATAGATATTCATAAATTATGTTGATATTTACTAATGTGTGTTGTATTTGTAGCAGATGACAAGCCAAGGGAAACAGGACCAGGATGACAAGTTAGGAAAGGTGTCAAAGGGTCAGCAAACACCCACTAAGAGAAGTGCAAGTCCCATTCCCTTAGGAGTGTCCACCAGGAGTACCCCCAAGAGGATGAGGGTGATGAGGGGAAGGCCTTCATGTCCGTCTTGGCCAAGAACACGTGGTAGGACCAGGCGGCCACTGCTCAGTGTCCCTGGCAAATATTCACCTCAACTTGCCCACAAGGTATTATAATACAAGACACTCTTATTTAAAATGTATGTTGCATGTTCTAACGATAGACATTTGCCAAGCAGAAAATAATATGGGTACAAAGTGCTATTTATCAATACTTAAGGGACCTATATTACCGGACATTTAAGTGATAAGAGATGTCATTGTATATATTGAGATAAACTCTATTTGTACCTTATGTTTGTATAATGTTAATGATGTTATTATTGGTGGAGGAGCAGGTGTGGGCAGCAGTGGAGGCAGGAGACATGGATCAATTGACACAACTAGTCCGGGTAACAGGACCAACTGTGACACGTGGTAACAGTGGCTGTACATTACTACATGTTGCAGCAGTCAACAACCAGCCTGAAGTGGTGGAGTGGTTACTGCAACTACTGAGTCCCAACCTGGTAAACAGGGTTGGCCTAACCCCAAGCCATCTAGCAGCCATGAAGGGTCACACACAAGTACTCAGACTCCTACTGAACGACCCTCACCTGGACCATCAGGCCCAAGACCCAGCCGGCAACACCTACAAGCATTGGGTAGGAAAACTCTACTAATTATCCCCGAGGAATCTTTTCCAAATTATCTGTTTAACTCCATAGCACTTTACTACACACTCTCCTGACTACTTGTTTAGATCCACCTTACAAATACTATATACAGTATATTATGAGTACCTACATGACTGAGTACTGGACTGTAATTAACTACATTATCAAGTGTAGTGTATAAGTGGCTAACATATTGTTGTTGTGTTATAGTTGTGTGTACCGCTGTTTGAGGCAGTTCTGGAGAAAGATAGAGAGCTCACCAGGTGCTTACTGAGGCTAGGTGCTGATCCTGACCTGGAGGCTGGCAGTGTGGTGCGTGGAGCTCTGGTCAAAGAACTTGGGGTCACCACCGCTAGACAATTGGCCTCCACACTCGGCCACAACCATATTCTTGCTTTGTTTAATAAGGTCAGTGCTCCACTATTATATATATCATATAATCAGCTATGAGAGTAAACTTGAACTTGATATAAACCCTTAGTATTTAGGAATAGATGAGAACCTATGTAGTATAATATGTGTTAAATGTAATTTAATTGTTGACATAGGAACATAATAAATATCAGATAGGCTAATCTTATATGTCTCGTAAATGGCCACAGACTGAGTCAGGTGACACAAACCACAACCAGTCCAACATGAGTATTTCATTCGGAAGCAACACTGTGCCATCATCTACTACAACGGTACGTATATACAAACTAGTCCAAAGGCTTTATTAACATATTTTGTAATATTTATAACATCTGATGTCTTTGAAACTAATATGATTTTAATATGTTGGCTTCTTGTATCTTTACCAATGATGTCTTGTCAACATGCAGGTACGCAACACTTCCTGCAATGGAAATGTTTACAAAGGACGTGGTGCGTATGTGACCATCCTGACCTACTCTACCTTCCCTGGTCAACCCCACTTGGACCTTTCCACATCTCATACGGCTGTGGAAAACTTGGCCAGTACATTTACCAAGCTGGGGTACAGTGGTCACATTCACAAGGACCTAACACAGGAACAGACTAGACAGGTGGTGGCCCGGGTACGGGACATGGAGGTACTGGATCAGGTTGGTTGTGCCATTTTTGTTGTGGTCAGTCACGGCACACCAAACCAACACTTTCTCACTTCTGACGGTCACCTGCTGGACACACAGTGGTTATGTGGTCTATTCAAGGACTCAGTGTGTCCATCACTCAAGAACAAAGCCAAACTCTTCATGTTTGACTTGTGTTGTGGACTTTACACCCAGCAACAGGAAGAGGAGAGGGGTCATGGTGGCAGAATAGAGGAACCCCTTAGAGATACAGTGTGTCTCTATTCTAACAGTGGAGAACTGACGTGGTACAGTGACAGTAGTGTTGGTACCCCATTCAGTAATTCTCTGTGTCACACTCTGTCTAATCATAGTCACCAGGAACTAGATGAGATTTACCGACATTTCCTCAGTCACTACAGCAGTACAGTGAGCAACGCAACTCCTCGTCTGTGTAATGTTGGCTTCACTAAGAAGTTCTACTTCACTTCAACATCTTCCAACACCTAATATTAACATACATCGCTGTCATTTTATACCAGCCCCTGGTGCCACATATTATTATACCAAAGATTACGTATTCACCTTATTACTCTTGGATCATTCATAGAGAACTGGAAGAATTTCACTGGAATAATTGTTTATGATGAAAAGAAAACCCACATTTTATCAGACTAAAGTTTCTGCTAGAGTGTGAGTTTTCTTCTCGTCACTGACCATTCCTAATTATAATTTCCTCAGCTGTATGTACAGTAATTAAGTATCCTCAAGAAGTCATGGCAACTTCCAACATTGTAAAATTGTCCATCGAGGACATACATGTCTCTTTGATTAATATACTTTATCTGCTAAGATAAATAGCATATTGCTAGCTTCTGTATAATTGCCTGTGACGTCCATAATTGACCTTCTATTAGATTGATGGTATCTGTGGAGATCAAAGCTCTTATATATCATGTAGGCTAGGTATAATGATATAAGCGTTTCTCCACGCCTTTCTCTGTACAATTTTATATAATATAAGGGGACATAGGATAGATAAAGTACTAGTAGTAGTTGTTTCGCATTGTGACCATGATTTGCCCCTGCATTCAAGACACGTCACTGTAAACAGACCTTGTGTTGAGTGTTAGTGTCTTCTTGTAACCTCAGTGGGCTAAATTGTTAATATGCATATAACAAAGGAGAAGGCCTGAGTATGCTGACCAACCCACAGACAATTTTATAAACAGAATACTTTTCTCCCAGTTTTTAAGAAGTATTATGTTGCTTATAGCCTCTAGAGTAGACCGTGTTGTTACCAAATTGTTCATATGTCAGGAAGGAAATCACTTTTAAGTTTAATCTATTATAAATGTGGTTCAATTCCCACAATCTCAATTATGTTATTGATATTTTTATTAAAATAAATATTACTCCTGTATTACTGATACTGTACTCCTGTATATCGTTCTCGATAAGGATTCAATTTCTCAAAGTTTCTTCCTATTATCCAAGTGATTTTAATGTACAGTTTTGGAATAATGTATTTGAACACTGTTAGTAGATTCTGACAACAGCGCCAATAGTAAACACGTCAGTGAGGGAAAGTATTTATGAATTAAAGGATAACTTTTATTACACTATAACATCAAGGAAGACCTTGTGTCATTACCCGGGGTGAACAGACTCTAGGATACACAATACAGTATATTGGTAGTACACAAAGGTGACTCAGAATATAGTAGTATGCTGGCGTGCCGTGTTGTACCGTAGTGTAGCCGTAGTCGCTGCAGGAGAGTTGGCTGGAGGTTACCTGTGTGATCAGAACGGGAACACAGTTAGACGTAGGGCAGCTAGGTGGTGTGGCGACAGGCAGGACGACGTTTTGGCAGGAACCTTGTTCTTCCGGGTCTCGAGCTGGAGTGAGTGTCCTAGCAGGTTGTTGTTTTTTATTGCAAGGGAAATTACCTCTGCTTGGGCCTTACGCCATGAAGGGGAAGCACACTACAAACACCGATCCACTACCAATCCCCCCTTGAAATCAGTAGTGAAGAATGTTGAATCCTGGTGGAAATGCAGGATATCAAAAAGTCTTGGAGCATAGGGGATAGTCTGAGTGGTTTAGTAAAAGTTGGAGTAAGGTTTGGAACGGAGTCTAGTTGAAGAGGTAAGAGATTGAACTCTGATGGAAAAACAGAGTTTCTATAGATTGATATAATGAGTGATTGGGTGAGAGTGTGTAGTAAAGATTTAAGGTAAAGACTTTGAGCTTTTATGTCAAAGTTGGAACGGAGTGTAGTTAGAGGAAGAGTTATTGGATATTCACCTTGCTGAAATAATCCAGTAATGTGTGTGAGGGCGAGGGTATCGTTGACGAGTGGGCTTGATAAAGTGCAAGAGAAGAGGGGTGAGGATTTGAAGGAAGTAGGGGGTTACAGGGGTTTCAGCCCTGTTTCCCTAAGTTTAAAGCCCTAGAAGAAAAATGAAGATTAGTATAGTGTGCTTGTATAGTTGGCGTTCGTTGTAGTGTGTGTAAAATGTGTGTGTTGCAGTTTAGGTTTGTGGGGTAGGGTTAGAGCCATCATACGACCCAGACTTGAGGAAGGAAGTACACAAATAGCCCTAGGCCCTGCTTGTCCACTGCTTTTTCCATGAGGGAGTGCCTCTCACAATGACCTACACCAGTCACAGGCTGGTAGTAGGAGAGGTGCCTTGAACTCTTGGTACTGCAAGTGTATGTTTACCGCAGAGGGGCGCATCCCCTCATGAAGCCAACTGTCCTTACGATGTCATCCATGAGGAAGCGCACTTGAGTTGCTCCTGTCGTGACTTGGTTTTCGCCGGTCTGCACTCTGGGTCTCCTTCTTAAGCTGGCTGTGCTTGGGCATTCCAGAAGGTAGTGAATGAGTGGCTCTTCAGTCCTGTTTTCACCGTGCTGACACTCCTCTGACGCTTCTTTTAAAATGCAGTAATGCATCGTTACATATCCCATCCTGATCCGATGTAAGTTGGTCCAGTCTTGGCTTGGAACTTTGGTTGTGAAGGGTATCAATCCTGTTGCTAGGGTGTACCACCTGGCAGCACTTGAGGTTGCAGAGATGTCTCTAAGTTTGTAAAGTATTCTATCCTTGACTGCAGCCCCGGCCATGCTCTTGGTTTTCTTAAAGCTTGGAGGGATTTTGAATGTCAGAGTAGGTCCTCTGGCTGCCAATTTGGCTCCTTTGTCAGCCCTCTAATTTCCGTCCACTCCAACATGACTTGGGATCCAACAGATTGTGATGTGCCTCCCTTGTCCTTGTATCCTTTGTGCCATGGCAAGTACATGGGTCGTCAGTTGGACATTGTCTTCCATGTTGTACTACCTGAGGTTCTGTAGTGCCATCATTGAATCTGAGTAGATGAGGATCTGGTTCTCTGCCCTTCTCTCTGCATGCTGCATAGCCTGGGCTATGGCTGCGAGCTCAGTCTGAGTGGAGCTGCAGTGGTCAGAGATCCTCCAACCAATGACACTGTTGCCAAGGACAAAAGCGGCACACGCCCTGCCACTCTCCGGGTCCACGGAGCCATCAGTGTAGTAGACGGCTGTGTCTTCATTATCCATGCTGCCCATCACTCTGGTGGCATGCTGGAGGAATTCATTTTCATTGAGGTCTTTCTTACCTCTTGGAAGCTGAACTATCTCTGTTTTGATGGCTGGTGTGGTTCACGGTGGTGGCACACGGTACTCACCGGCTAGTGAGCCTGTACTTCTTCAAGAGAAGTTTGACGATGAGAAGGCTGTGTGCTGTGTCTGCCACCCTTCGGATCCAGATCCCTCTCTTTGCACTCTGCCTTTCCTTTCTCAGTTCTTTGATGACCTCACTTTTGAAAGGATTATCCCTATAGTGATGAATGGTTCTAGCTACCACACATGACACTACATAGTCGATTCTGTTTTGGATAGAACCCAGACCAGATTCATGCTGTATCACTTCTGTTTTTGTCCATAATGGGGCACCGTATATGGTCCTCAGAGCTTTGTTCTAGATGCATTCCAGCTTGCGTGCCAAGGTCTTTGGTATACCTGGAAGCACTATGGCAGCATAATCGATGATTGATCGGATGGCTTGTTTGTAGAACATAGTGAGTTATGTTTGAGGCGCTGCTGTCATAGGACACTAGGGCTCTCAGGGCTGCAAGATGAGATTTAGTCCTATCCTGCAGGTACTCTATCTCTCTTTTCCAACTGAGGCTGTGTGTTATCCAGACTCCTAGGTACAGGTAAGTTGACACCCATTCAAGTCGGGTGTCCTGTATGTGCAGATGCTCTTGGGGAGCTCTCCCCCTGATGAACATTGCCTTTGATTTCTCTCTGGAGATTTCTAGGGACTGGTAAGTCGATACTCGACCTTGGTACTTGACCCTGGTGGTGCGGTCCGAGAGGTAGTCCTGTACCCATGCGAGCATTCGACCTCTAACTCCCCTTTCTGCTAGTGCTTCTAGTATGGCATGAAAGTTTGCTAGTTCAAAGGCTTTTTGTAGGTCGAGAAACACAATGGGCTTTTGGTCGTTTACCGTGCTCAGTAGAAATGCAATGACAGTTCTGGTCCCAGTTCTCTTGACAAAGCCAAAGAGATGTGGATGCCATGGACCAAGCTTCTACAAGAGTCGGTTGAGCACCATCCTATCCATGGTTTTACAGAGACAGCTCGTCAGAGCTATTGGTCTGTACTTGCCCTTCTCTTTGGGCTTTGGAATGGGTAGAATATCTGCCTTTTTCCAAGCCAGGGGCAATCTTCCTACACCCCATGACTCGTTCATGATGGTTAGGAGGGCCGAGTGATCCCCAGTACCCAGTCCGGAAATAATTGAGTACGTTATGCCATCATCTCCGGGGGCCGTGTCTTTGCTCTTCTTCCTGGCTCTTAAGAGTTCATCCAGCGTTAGTCTCATCTCGCTCGAGGACTGCTTCATCTATTTCCTATTGTCTCGTGTCACGGAGCTGTTGTCGGCGGTCGTGTATTTCCATCGGGAGATTAGTTGTTGCTGCCCTTGCAGCAAAGTTGCTATTAAGCCTTTCAGCATCTTCTAATGGGTCGAGACATGCAGGCGGACGAGTTGCCATCCTGCCTTTAGCTATATTGATGTTTCTCCATATCTCTCCCAGTTTGCTGTGTTCGTCAATGGTTGAGCACCATTCATACCATTTCTCTGCTTTCAATCTTCTCGAGATTTCCTTGGCGTGCCGTATCACCTCCTATAGTAGAGAGAGTGATTCAGCAGTAGGGTTTCTCCTGTGAAGTTTTCTGTGTTTGTTGATTCTCCTGTTCTGTTCCCTAATTTCATCACAGTAGAACCAGTAGTCCCGGTGTCTGGCACTGGTCCTCTTTCTTGGGATGGATTTCTCAGCTGCCTTGTTAACTGCATTAGTGAATGCTGCATTTCGTTTTCGTCATGCCAACCTTGTAGGTGGCTCTCGAACTTCCTCCAGTCGGCCTTCTTGGTGTTCTATCCTGGGAGTGGTGTGGGAGCATAAGATCTGGTTCTTAGTTCCAAGCTTATCCTGATGGCATAGTGGTCACTGGTGAGGGTGGGGTGGATCCACCATTTCGAGCAGTGGCCGAGGTCTCTAGATACAAAGGTCAGGTCAAACCTGCCTCCTGCTTGGTGTGTGGGGACATCAGAGTTGTGGAGACAGATGTTGTCTGTTTCCTCCATCACCATGGCCAGGTGTCGGCCCGCATCATTGCTATGTTGTGAGCCAAGAAAGCTGTGGTGGGAGTTGAGATCACCCCCAATCAGCAGGGAGTGTAGTATGCTGAAGAGCTCAGAGAGATCCAGCTCCCACCTTTGGCTTCTGTATATGTTGTATACTTGGAGGTTTGTGGATCCTGTGCGGATCTTGATGGCCAGGACTTCCACTCCTTCCCCGCAAGTTGTTGGCTGTTCGAGGAGTTCCTGAAGGATGCTTCTCTTTATGTACGTGGTCAGACCTCTTCGCTCATCACTATGTGGTAGTGTGTAGTGGTCAAATCCTGGGAGTTTGGGTGTTGTCTCGTCGGTAGTGAGGGTCTCCTGAAGGACTACATCGATCTCTTCCTTGACAACAGCTTCTTTTAGGGAGTTGATGTTGCCATGGAGTCCACAGATGTTCCACTGTAGGATCCTCAGCATATTGTGACATCTGACTCAGAATCTGTTTCCTCATCTGTGGCTGGTCTTTGATTGGGACGAGGTGAGAGGGCCAGTGCCCTTCTAGGTGCCTCCTTTTTTCCTGGTTTGACAGGCGTGCAGTGTTCTTCGGGTGAGTGGGCGTTTACCTGTTGGGCATTCCTGTTGTGGTACTAGCGCGTTCTGGATGGCAGTAGATACCTCTTCTGACGTTCTCTTGATACTGAGGGAGGCTAGAACCTTCCCAATGATGTCTGCCAGCATGCTCTGCATCAGCTGGACTACCTCCTCCTTGTTTTGGCTCCCCTCAATCACCACTTCCTCCTGTGGTGGTGGTGGTGGGAGGACAGCAGGGTTGTTTGTATTCTTCTTCTTCCTTGGTTTTCTTTTCTTCTTGGGAGAGGTGGGCAGTTCATCACCTCTTTGTGTCTCCTTTACCTCTCTGGTCCTCAGTGTTTCTCCCAGCTGGGGGAATTCTTCGTCATCCTGAAGAGGGGGTGGTTGCTGTCTGTCCGCTTTCTTTCAAGCTGTTGACTTAGGCCTGGGAGTTGGGGCTGTCTTGGTGACGTTGCGTGGTCCGATAGCCTGATGTATCCTTTCAAGTCTCGCTGGGCAGCTTCGTAGCCAGACATGGTGAGACTTGTGGCTGTTTGGGCTCCTTGAGGTGGTCTTCTGGCCTTCCTTGTGTGCCTGTATGCACATCTTGGTCTCATGTAGTCCACTACAGATCCCACAGATGATGGGATTTTTGCAGACTGCCCTGTGGTGTCCGTACTTCTTTCACCTGAAGCATCGAACCGGTTCTGGAATGTAGTTTCTCAGCCGGTATTCACCAAAGGGGCCCAGGTGCAATGCTTCTGAAAGCTTCCTGATGTAGGTGATGAAGACCTGTCGTGTCACCGTCTTGTCCCTGCTCAAACACCTTTTGGCATCCTTTACTGATGGATGAGTCCTGATGGCATCCAAGTCTTGAGTTACTGGGTAGCCCAACACGACACTCTTGTACTCCTTGTCTTCTGGAGCTAGTTCATGCAGAATAACACGTTACTCACGGTGGTGGCGAAGGATCTCTTCGCTCTTCCTGTTCCAGGGGTGCAGTACAAACTCCCCTTTATTGTTGGCCCTCGCTGACATCCGGAGATCATGGTGGGCCTTTTCGAGTGCCGTGATTGCCTTCACTTGGCTGTCGTAGGCATTCCAGGAAACCTTGAATTTTGCCAGTTCCTGCCTCTCCTTTTTGCTGTCTGCCTCAGCCGGGGGCTTCCATCTTCGCCTCCTTGTTTGTTGGGTCCATCTGTCATCGTTTTCCTGCTCCTCCCCCTCTTGTTGAGGCTGCGGCGGAGTCTCATCATCTCGTCGCTGCTTCCTCTGGAGATCTTCAGGGCTGTCCCTATCACGCTTCATCGCCTTCATTGTGCTTCCTGCCAGGCTTTATCTCAGCTTCCTATAGTGTATAAGACACTGTTCTTACAGTCCCTGTCCCTACACTGGTGCCTAACCAGCCCAACTACTGTACCGGTTATGGTAGGCCCGGTATTACATAACTAATATCCCGTACCCCCCCTGTAAGGCTTCTGGCGAGATTACCAGTATTACAGGGTTCGACTTCATGGAGTTGGATGTGCATACTACGCTCTGGCCATAGCGCTACACCTCCAACAGGTTAGCAGTTCCCAGGGGGCGGATGCACGAAAGACTTTAGCGGCCGTTAACTTACCTTAGCCTCCATTTTTGCCCTTAACTCACTAAGGTGGTATGCACGAAACACCTTAGCGGCAATTGTGGCGGCCATCTTTAACCTTACGGCTAAGGGTGGTCGAGAGCACCCTTTAGACGACTGTAGGGTTGAGTAGTGGAGCGTTGTGCTGCCGACCTGCCCAAATTATCGTACAGTAATGCCGAAATTATGGTACTTTCCTCAAAATTATGGTACGCTGTGCACATCAATTATGGTATTATTGTACTGCTGTGCTAATCTTTACTAATAAGCACATTTTTAATAACCAAGTTAAAAGACAGAAAAATCACATAGGTTATAATTGCTTTTATTTGTTATTATTTTTAAATTATATCCTTGAATAGATGCTCTTTTCTCACCATAATTATTTATTTTATATGTTCCAACATTGTATTGGTCTACAACAACAACTACAACTACCACCATTGTCCTACCACAACAACAAACATTACACAGGGAATGGTAAGTTTGGAAAATCATCTAAACGGGAATCATCACCACCACATTCACTTCTACCACAACTACAACCTTCACATAAATAGAGAAGAAAAGTAGACAGTAAGAGAGGAATTAAGGTTGTCAGAAATCTCGGCATACTCTGGTTGTAATAGCTAGGCCTAGGCCCCTGTTATGAAGTCGGCAAATTCAAAGTTTCTTAATCCTCCAAACTATGCTAGGAAACGAATGACCCTATAGCCTACATACTAAATCAACGTGTATTCTGGTGTGATGTGGACGAATGGTAGCCACCAGAAAATGTGTTATCTTTTTTTCCATTCAGTTATCATAATCATGAGTTCTTCATCAGCTGCAGTATAATTTGCACGTCTTGCGTGCTTAGTAGGAGGCTCTTCTACCATATTTAGTTATTAAATGCCAAAATAAACACTTCTATACTCAAGAAATCTCACACAATCTTCCCCTCCCACTCGGCCGGCACTCACGCAATGAAAATGAGTCATTTGTTTGTATTCTGTGATAAGCTGTCATCCCAACTGACTTCTGATTGGCTTATGTTGCCTAACTTGTCTATGAAGCTGCCCTCTTATTGGCCTAGAGAATGTCAGCTGGTGGTCCATAGTCGGAAGGAAATGGAACGAAACAAACATGGCCGACTGCTAAGATCACCTAAGGGAACACTAAGGTTGATGTTAAGGCCAATGGAGCATACAACCATAGCAGCAACCTTACCATCCCCTTAGCGAAACGGCCTAAGGTTACCTTAACGGTCACTCCGCTAAGGTCTTTCGTGCATCCGCCCCCAGGAACAGTGGCAGCTGTTCCGAAAGAGCCGCTTCATCAGTGCGAGTGTTGAAGAAAGTATTAGGAGAAGAAAAAGTGCGTTGCAAATCGACACTCACAATACAGAATATTGTCAAGCCTTCCAGCCGCACAGGGGTGCTGCCATCATGGTCCTGTCACAGTGGGGATGACCCAACAACAAACTGAATTGTATGTGTACTGCAACTGTGTCACAAACGTACTCTCTTTATTTATTAACTGAGGCAGGGAAGAGTTTCCCAACTTCTGCCAGGTAGATTGCACAATGTGTGCTAGTCTGTTTAGTCAGCCTTGGTGTTAAACACTTTTTAAAGTGTACACCTTTGGTACAGCAAAAATATCACCTCAGTGCTGTATTTAACCAGTAAAAACAGCTGTGGCTTGTTCAGCTAGCTTCCAAATGTCGTAGGTTCATTGATGCCTTCTGCAGGAGTAGGGTGTCCCTGGATGCAGCCTCTACAAGAGGACTGAGTCCAGTGAACACTCACTGCAGTAGTAGGTAGTGCTTCTCTCAAGCCGATGTTTGAGCAAGCAGTCCTGTAGATGTAGATAGTCTTCCTTCTGCAGGAGGATTAATTGTAAGGTGTGTTCATCTGCACATTGTGTTTACTAAGCAACAATTGCATTCAATATGTTTGAGCAGGCTAACTGAGTGACAGAGTGTGTTCGTGTGTGTGTCGAGACTCAAATGACGTCACAGTTGTCGTTTAGTAGGAAGTACCGGGTGTGTTTGGGCCATATTCAAGAACATTTGTGGTGTATACGTGGCTCTGCTGCTTGTCTATGGAGCCGTCGTACCAGTACTACACCCTCGTCAACACCATGAATATTCTTGCATACGGCCCTGTGTGTGACGTCACAGCTGCGAGGAACATGATCGAGCGAGCAGCCGAGCAGGCGAGGCAACTGTGTGTGTGTGTTGTAGGCGAGGCAACTGTGTGTGTGTGTTGTAGGCAAGGCAACTGTGTGTGTGTGTGTGTTGGGGGAGGATCATAACATACCAAAGCCACTGTGGAATCTGTCCTATGTGTTGGTGTGTTTACAAATGCAACACATGACAACGTTGAGAGAAAGATCATACATAATAAACGTTGTGTATTTCTCATTATTAATTGATTCATGGACAAATGAAATTTAGTAGTATAATTATATTATCTATGGATGCAAACCGAATTACAGCTATAGCTATATATACGATAAACCTTAGTATTTCTATAATAATAATAATCATTTTGTACAAGTTTATAAAATTGTCTGTGGGCTGGTTAGCATGCTCTGGCTCTCATTTGTTTTATGTTTTTGCAAATATAAACTTTTAATTCAGTGTCTCCCTTTAAACATGAAAAGACAACACATGTAGCTTTTTAAATCTATCCCTATATTCGAGGTTAAATAAGAAGGATGCTCCATTCTGTACTGCTTCGAGGAGATAAATATCCTGTCTATAGTGTGGTGACCATTCTTAATTAGAGAAGATGATTTTGTTGGTGAATTTGAAGGTATCAATTAGTGAACCTAAACCTGAACAATGAGGCCTGAGGTGCATTACTCCAATAAATACATGCTATCAGTCAGCAGCTGAATAATAGCAGAGCTGATCCCCACCAATGGGTATACAGTAGTGAAGTTTGACAATAATGTTGACTCTTGTTTAATTAAGAATAGACCTCGGTGATAAAGGGAGGCGGTGTGGATAAAAAAGAATAGGATAGAGGGAGAGATGATCGAGGTTGGGTGAATGAGAGGGAGTGTGGTGAGGGAGAAAGGGATTAGAAAAACAAGCAGACAATTGAGTGGTTGGTTATTAAAGAGAGAGATAATTGGAGAAGAGATAGAGCTGAGGGAGAGGGTAAGTAAGAGAGAGCAGTACAATTGTTAGAGAGTAAATGGAGAGAATCGACATGGTTTTGAGGTAGAGAAAGACTCGTGATACAACAGGCAGAGCGAGGAAGTGAGAGAGGGTCCAGGCTGTGACGTCACTACCAGGCTACAACGTGTTGATCAGCTGGCTGGCTCCCATGCTGGCCTCACTCAATATAAACTCAGCGGCCTGCCTCCATTGGCACAGTGTCTGTTCTGGCCCTGCAGTGTCAACAGTAACAGTAGCTATCATACGTATGAAAATCAAACCAATATTGTATGTTCTGAACAGTCGCATCAAGTTCATTGTGTTGCACCAGTGATATCAACGATTATTATAGTGAGAAATCAAGATTAGAATATTATCTGACAAGACGATTATTATAAAAGAAAAGACCGTCATTGGTTTGTATATTCCAAAGGAGAATATACAGACCAGATAGAAGTAGTGTACAAATAATAACAACGATTTATGGTAGTGGACATGGCACCCAACATTACACAGGTACGTAAGTTAACACATCATGTACTGTTGTGGTCAATAATTATCATCCACATTGGGGTGACTCATGTACAAGTTTGACAGTTTCTCACAGTTCGTTAGCTGCGAAACTTTACAATAAATAGGTTGAGCAGCATCTTCTAAATTATTACAAGCAGCTACTCACTCATCAAAACAATAACATCGTATGTTAACATGAAAACATTAGACAGCAAATTGTTTGAGTTATACATATGTGGATGATTATTATTGACCACGACTGTACAGTACAGTTCGTTTTTGTAAACCACCCACCAGTAATTCGTCAGGAAAATTGCTCCACAGAATTTTTGTTGACATCCCACATCATATGACAATACTTTTTCCACTGAATAATAATGCTGTACTATAATTATTGCAACTACTTGTGATGCATTGTGCAGTCCTGCAACGAAATGGATGATAATTGTTTCTGAATTGTTGACTAATTGTAGGTTTGTAACGGAGGTGATGGTACTGTCAACTGTACCAAAGAAAACACACCATCTTTAGTTTGTCAATTCACTGACCATTGCGTGACACCGGAGATGATACAAGAACTACTACAACATGACGATGGCAAGGGAAGTAAGGACCTGGTGGGTGTGGTGACCAAGTTCAGAGAAGCTTTATGCTGCTCTCTTCACCCAGCCACGCCAGTCTGTGATACCAATAATGTCCACACTATTATACAGGCCGAGGGTTGTGTGGCCAAGTTTGTGGAGCTGCTGAACTGTAATGATGAATGGATACTGCAGGTGTGTGTGTATGGCAACAAGTAGAAATGTACAGTCACGGTTTAAAGTCCTGCATCGGGTGCGTGAAAATGAGCCATTTTTGTGACTCTTCTGAACCAATATTACAGAGACCAATAGTTTGAGTTTCACACCATTTTTCGAAGTCGTTTCATTGGAAGGTGTTGCAGGACTATTGACCGTGATTGTACAGTAGTTGGAAATTACTAAATGAAGAATTGATACACTTTCATGACATTATATTTACAATGATTTCAATCTCATTTATTGTCAGACAAATTTAAATAATTATGTTATTGCATTATCATAATTTCATGATTATCAGATTCTTACGGCTGCATAAATCTATCTCATTAATACAATTGTTTAACTTTTGTGATTGATTTGTTTGTTTTGTTGGTGAATTGGATGGTCTGTGATTCCTGCAAACTATGCTACAAAACAGATCCTCTATTTGTAACATTAAGGTCGTCTGTTTCTGTTCATAGTTTGGAGGAATCAGTAGGTCTTTAAGAGAATCTACCCTTAAGCTATAGGTGAATATTTTAAGCCATGTATTCAAAACTGAGAATTGAATATTGCAGAGAGATGCAGGGATGATACTGGCGAACATTGCCTTTGAGGGTGAAAAGGAGGGTCAAGCTGTTGTATCGGCCGGAGCTTTGCACAACCTCATCCCCAACTTAGAATCTCCACAACCTGAAGTGCAGAAATTTTCAGCCTGGGCCTTGATGAACATTTGTGGACGTACCCAAGCCAGTAGGAAACTCCTGCTGGACCTCAACGTTATACCAAAACTCCTTCCGTGAGTTTTTATCAGATTTGTTTTTAACTAATTCTAGCCCTTAGGGTTTATTGATAATGTAAGAACAGGCTCAACTGGACAGTGGTGCAGTAAATAACACGATTAAGGAATGGAAAATATTTTGAAGGGGAATGTACACCTCTTCCTAATGTTAATAGTACAGGGTCTTTAAGGAACACAGTATAGGCAACCTTTCTAAACATCCTCAAATCTCTGACAGAATGTTGGAGGGCACGGTTGAGTGTGTGCAGACCGCTGCGCTGACACTACGAAATCTGTGTCGTGTTGAGCCTTCATCAGTTCCCTTCAAGCAGTTGGCCCCTTGTCTAAGCACCCTCTCTGCCCTAACAACACACAGAGACACAGACGTGAGACTGTATGCTTGCCGGGGCCTATTGAGTGCGGGTAGTACATATGGATCTTCTCTTCTCACCGCCCTCACTCCTGCCTTCATCAATACCATCGATCAGCTTCCTGCGTAAGTTTCCATAGATATTATAACACTATCTTATGAGAATGGTATAGAATTTATTAAGGAAGCATGTTTAGAGTACTCATGAGTACAGTCTCTTACCGATTGTTTTTTTATAATTTTAAGATTGGTTATACAACAGTAATAATCAGTACATATAATCTTTCTTTCCAGTAAATGTTCATACGAATCACCAGCCGTAAACCTTACCAATATGGTAAAAAACATGAAGCCAGCCAGCTGCCTCCCAGCTCAGGTAACATAATACTTTTCCTCTCCAAATTACTTTTTATATTGAACTGTTTATTGTTGTTGGTGTATCAGTTATAGATATTCATAAATTATGTTGATATTTACTAATGTGTGATGTATTTGTAGCAGATGACAAGCCAAGTGAAACAGGACCAGGATGACAAGTTAGGAAAGGTATCAAAGGGTCAGCAAACACCCACTAAAAGAAGTGCAAGTCCCATTCCCTTAGGAGTGTCCACCAGGAGTACCCCCAAGAGGATGAGGGTGATGAGGGGAAGGCCTTCATGTCTGTCTTGGCCAAGAACACGTGGTAGGACCAGGCGGCCACTGCTCAGTGTCCCTGGCAAATATTCACCTCAACTTGCCCACAAGGTATTATAATACAAGACACTCTTATTTAAAATGTATGTTGCATGTTCTAACGATAGACATTTGCCAAGCAGAAAATAATATGGGTACAAAGTGCTATTTATCAATACTTAAGGGGCCTATATTACCGGACATTTAAGTGATAAGAGATGTCATTGTATATATTGAGATAAACTCCATTTGTACCTTATGTCTGTATAATGTTAATGATGTTATTATTGGTGGAGGAGCAGGTGTGGGCAGCAGTGGAGGCAGGAGACATGGATCAATTGACACAACTAGTCCGGGTAATAGGACCAACTGTGACACGTGGTAACAGTGGCTGTACATTACTACATGTTGCAGCAGTCAACAACCAGCCTGAAGTGGTGGAGTGGTTACTGCAACTACTGAGTCCCAACCTGGTAAACAGGGTTGGCCTAACCCCAAGCCATCTAGCAGCCATGAAGGGTCACACACAAGTACTCAGACTCCTACTGAACGACCCTCACCTGGACCATCAGGCCCAAGACCCAGCCGGCAACACCTACAAGCATTGGGTAGGAAAACTCTACTAATTATCCCCAAGGAATCTTTTCAAAATTATCTGTTTAACTCCATAGCACTTTACTACTCACTCTCCTGACTACTTGTTTAAATCCACCTTACAAATACTATATACAGTATATTATGAGTACCTACATGACTGAGTACTGGACTGTAATTAACTACATTATCAAGTGTAGTGTATAAGTGGCTAACATATTGTTGTTGTGTTATAGTTGTGTGTACCGCTGTTTGAGGCAGTTCTGGAGGAAGATAGAGAGCTCACCAGGTGCTTACTGAGGCTAGGTGCTGATCCTGACCTGGAGGCTGGCAGTGTGGTGCGTGGAGCTCTGGTCAAAGAACTTGGGGTCACCACCGCTAGACAATTGGCCTCCACACTCGGCCACAACCATATTCTTGCTTTGTTTAATAAGGTCAGTGCTCCACTATTATATATATCATATAATCAGCTATGAGAGTAAACTTGAACTTGATATAAACCCTTAGTATTTAGGAATAGATGAGAACCTATGTAGTATAATATGTGTTAAATGTAATTTAATTGTTGACATAGGAACATAATAAATATCAGATAGGCTAATCTTATATGTCTCGTAAATGGCCACAGACTGAGTCAGGTGACACAAACCACAACCAGTCCAACATGAGTATTTCATTCGGAAGCAACACTGTGCCATCATCTACTACAACGGTACGTATATACAAACTAGTCCAAAGGCTTTATTAACATATTTTGTAATATTTATAACATCTGATATCTTTGAAACTAACATGATTTTAATATGTTGGCTTCTTGTATTCTTACCAATGATGTCTTGTCAACATGCAGGTACGCAACACTTCCTGCAATGGAAATGTTTACAAAGGACGTGGTGCGTATGTGACCATCCTGAGCTACTCTACCTTCCCTGGTCAACCCCACTTGGACCTTTCCACATCTCATACGGCTGTGGACAACTTGGCCAGTACATTTACCAAGCTGGGGTACAGTGGTCACATTCACAAGGACCTAACACAGGAACAGACTAGACAGGTGGTGGCCCGGGTACGGGACATGGAGGTACTGGATCAGGTTGGTTGTGCCATTTTTGTTGTGGTCAGTCACGGCACACCAAACCAACACTTTCTCACTTCTGACGGTCACCTGCTGGACACACAGTGGTTATGTGGTCTATTCAAGGACTCAATGTGTCCATCACTCAAGAACAAAGCCAAACTCTTCATGTTTGACTTGTGTTGTGGACTTTACACCCAGCAACAGGAAGAGGAGAGGGGTCATGGTGGCAGAATAGAGGAACCCCTTAGAGATACAGTGTGTCTCTATTCTAACAGTGGAGAACTGACGTGGTACAGTGACAGTAGTGTTGGTACCCCATTCAGTAATTCTCTGTGTCACACTCTGTCTAATCATAGTCACCAGGAACTAGATGAGATTTACCGACATTTCCTCAGTCACTACAGCAGTACAGTGAGCAACGCAACTCCTCGTCTGTGTAATGTTGGCTTCAATAAGAAGTTCTACTTCACTTCAACACCTTCCAACACCTAATATTAACACACATCTCTGTTTTTTTATACCAGCCCCTGGTGCCACATATTATTATACCAAAGATTACGTATTCACCTTATTACTCTTGGATCATTCATAGAGAACTGGAAGAATTTCACTGGAATAATTGTTTATGATGAAAAGAAAACCCACATTTTATCAGACTAAAGTTTCTGCTAGAGTGTGAGTTTTCTTCTCGTCACTGACCATTCCTAATTATAATTTCCTCAGTTGTATGTACAGTAATTAAGTATTCCCAAGAAGTCATGGCAACTTCCAACATTGTAAAATTGTCCATCGAGGACATACATGTCTCTTTGATTAATATACTTTATCTGCTAAGATAAATAGCATATTGCTAGCTTCTGTATAATTGCCTGTGACGTCCATAATTGACCTTCTATTAGATTGATGGTATCTGTGGAGATCAAAGCTCTTATATATCATGTAGGCTAGGTATAATGATATAAGCGTTTCTCCACGCCTTTCTCTGTACAATTTTATATAATATAAGGGGACACAGGATAGATAAAGTACTAGTAGTAGTTGTTTCGCATTGTGACCATGATTTGCCCCTGCATTCAAGACACGTCACTGTAAACAGACCTTGTGTAGAGTGTTAGCATCTTCTTGTAACCTCAGTGGGCTAAATTGTTAATATACATTGTTGGAAGGGCATATAACAAAGGAGAAGGCCAGAGTATGCTGACCAACCCACAGACAATTTTATAAACAGAATACTTTTCTCCCAGTTTTTAAGAAGTATTATGATGCTTATAGCCTCTAGAGTAGACCGTGTTGTTACCAAATTGTTCATATGTCAGGAAGGAAATCACTTTTAAGTTTAATCTATTATAAATGTGGTTCAATTCCCACAATCTCAATTATGTTATTGATATTTTTATTAAAATAAATATTACTCCTGTATTACTGATACTGTACTCCTGTATATCGTTCTCGATAAGGATTCAATTTCTCAAAGTTTCTTCCTATTATCCAAGTGATTTTAATGTACAGTTTTGGAATAATGTATTTGAACACTGTTAGTAGATTCTGACAACAGCGCCAATAGTAAACACGTCATTGAGGGAAAGTATTTATGAATTAAAGGATAACTTTTATTACACTATAACATCAAGGAAGACCTTGTGTCATTACCCGGGGTGAACAGACTCTAGGATACACAATACAGGTTATAGGTAGTACACAAAGATGACTCAGAATATGGTAGTATGCTGGCGTGCCGTGTTGTACCGTAGTGTAGCCGTAGTCGCTGCAGGAGAGTTGGCTGGAGGTTACCTGTGTGATCAGAACGGGAACACAGTTAGACGTAGGGCAGCTAGGTGGTGTGGCGACAGGCAGGACGACGTTTTGGCAGGAACCTTGTTCTTCCGGGTCTCGAGCTGGAGTGAGTGTCCTAGCAGGTTGTTGTTTTTTATTGCAAGGGAAATTACCTCTGCTTGGGCCTTATGCCATGAAGGGGAAGCACACTACAAACACCGATCCACTACCAATCCCCCCTTGAAATCAGTAGTGAAGAATGTTGAATCCTGGTGGAAATGCAGGATATCAAAAAGTCTTGGAGCATAGGGGATAGTCTGAGTGGTTTAGTAAAAATTGGAGTAAGGTTTGGAACGGAGTCTAGTTGAAGAGGTAAGAGATTGAACTCTGATGGAAAAACAGAGTTTCTATAGATTGATATAATGAGTGATTGGGTGAGAGTGTGTAGTAAAGATTTAAGGTAAAGACTTTGAGCTTTTATGTCAAAGTTGGAACGGAGTGTAGTTAGAGGAAGAGTTATTGGATATTCACCTTGCTGAAATAATCCAGTAATGTGTGTGAGGGCGAGGGTATCGTTGACGAGTGGGTTTGATAAAGTGCAAGAGAAGAGGGGTGAGGATTTGAAGGAAGTAGGGGGTTACAGGGGTTTCAGCCCTGTTTCCCTAAGGTTAAAGCCCTAAAAGAAAAATGAAGATTAGTATAGTGTGCTTGTATAGTTGGCGTTCGTTGTAGTGTGTGTAAAATGTGTGTGTTGCAGTTTAGGTTTGTGGGGTGGGGTTAGAGCCATCATACGACCCAGACTTGAGGAAGGAAGTACACAAATAGCCCTAGGCCCTGCTTGTCCACTGCTTTTTCCATGAGGGAGTGCCTCTCACAATGACCTACACCAGTCACAGGCTGGTAGTAGGAGAGGTGCCTTGAACTCTTGGTACTGCAAGTGTATGTTTACCGCAGAGGGGCGCATCCCCTCATGAAGCCAACTGTCCTTACGATGTCATCCATGAGGAAGCGCACTTGAGTTGCTCCTGTCGTGACTTGGTTTTCGCCGGTCTGCACTCTGGGTCTCCTTCTTAAGCTGGCTGTGCTTGGGCATTCCAGAAGGTAGTGAATGAGTGGCTCTTCAGTCCTGTTTTCACCGTGCTGACACTCCTCTGACGCTTCTTTTAAAATGCAGTAATGCATCGTTACATATCCCATCCTGATCCGATGTAAGTTGGTCCAGTCTTGGCTTGGAACTTTGGTTGTGAAGGGTATCAATCCTGTTGCTAGGGTGTACCACCTGGCAGCACTTGAGGTTGCAGAGATGTCTCTAAGTTTGTAAAGTATTCTATCCTTGACTGCAGCCCCGGCCATGCTCTTGGTTTTCTTAAAGCTTGGAGGGATTTTGAATGTCAGAGTAGGTCCTCTGGCTGCCAATTTGGCTCCTTTGTCAGCCCTCTAATTTCCGTCCACTCCAACATGACTTGGGATCCAACAGATTGTGATGTGCCTCCCTTGTCCTTGTATCCTTTGTGCCATGGCAAGTACATGGGTCGTCAGTTGGACATTGTCTTCCATGTTGTACTTCCTGAGGTTCTGTAGTGCCATCATTGAATCTGAGTAGATGAGGATCTGGTTCTCTGCCCTTCTCTCTGCATGCTGCATAGCCTGGGCTATGGCTGCGAGCTCAGTCTGAGTGGAGCTGCAGTGGTCAGAGATCCTCCAACCAATGACACTGTTGTCAAGGACAAAAGCGGCACCCGCCCTGCCACTCTCCGGGTCCACGGAGCCATCAGTGTAGTAGACGGCTGTGTCTTCATTATCCATGCTGCCCATCACTCTGGTGGCATGCTGGAGGAGTTCATTTTCATTGAGGTCTTTCTTACCTCTTGGAAGCTGAACTATCTCTGTTTTGATGGCTGGTGTGGTTCACGGTGGTGGCACACGGTACTCACCGGCTAGTGAGCCTGTACCTTTCTTCAAGAGAAGTTTGACGATGAGAAGGCTGTGTGCTGTGTCTGCCACCCTTCGGATCCAGATCCCTCTCTTTGCACTCTGCCTGTCCCTTCTCAGTTCTTTGATGACCTCACTTTTGAAAGGATTATCCCTATAGTGATGAATGGTTCTAGCTACCACACATGACACTACATAGTCGATTCTGTTTTGGATAGAACCCAGACCAGATTCATGCTGTATCACTTCTGTTTTTGTCCATAATGGGGCACCGTATATGGTCCTCATAGCTTTGTTCTAGATGCATTCCAGCTTGCGTGCCAAGGTCTTTGGTATACCTGGAAGCACTATGGCAGCATAATCGATGATTGATCGGATGGCTTGTTTGTAGAACATCGTGAGTTATGTTTGAGGCGCTGCTGTCATAGGACACTAGGGCTCTCAGGGCTGCAAGATGAGATTTAGTCCTATCCTGCAGGTACTCTATCTCTCTTTTCCAACTGAGGCTGTGTGTTATCCAGACTCCTAGGTACAGGTAAGTTGACACCCATTCAAGTCGGGTGTCCTGTATGTGCAGATGCTCTTGGGGAGCTCTCCCCCTGATGAACATTGCCTTTGATTTCTCTCTGGAGATTTCTAGGGACTGGTAAGTCGATACTCGACCTTGGTACTTGACCCTGGTGGTGCGGTCCGAGAGGTAGTCCTGTACCCATGCGAGCATTCGACCTCTAACTCCCCTTTCTGCTAGTGCTTCAAGTATGGCATGAAAGTTTGCTAGTTCAAAGGCTTTTTGTAGGTCGAGAAACACAATGGGCTTTTGGTCCTTTACCGTGCTCAGTAGAAATGCAATGGCAGTTCTGGTCCCAGTTCTCTTGACAAAGCCAAAGAGATGTGGATGCCATGGACCAAGCTTCTACAAGAGTCGGTTGAGCACCATCCTATCCATGGTTTTACAGAGACAGCTTGTCAGAGCTATTGGTCTGTACTTGCCCTTCTTTTTGGGCTTTGGAATGGGTAGAATATCTGCCTTTTTCCAAGCCAGGGGCAATCTTCCTACATCCCATGACTGATTCATGATGGTTAGGAGGGCCGTGTGATCCCCAGTACCCAGTCCGGAAATAATTGAGTACGTTATGCCATCATCTCCGGGGGCCGTGTCTTTGCTCTTCTTCCTGGCTCTTAAGAGTTCATCCAGCGTTAGTCTCATCTCGCTGGAGGACTGCTTCATCTATTTCCTATAGTCTCGTGTCACGGAGCTGTTGTCGGCGGTCGTGTATTTCCATCGGGAGATTAGTTGTTGCTGCCCTTGCAGCAAAGTTGCTATTAAGCCTTTCAGCATCTTCTAATGGGTCGAGACATGCAGGCGGACGAGTTGCCATCCTGCCTTTAGCTATATTGATGTTTCTCCATATCTCTCCCAGTTTGCTGTGTTCGTCAATGGTTGAGCACCATTCATACCATTTCTCTGCTTTCAATCTTCTCGAGATTTCCTTGGCGTGCCGTATCACCTCCTATAGTAGAGAGAGTGATTCAGCAGTAGGGTTTCTCCTGTGAAGTTTTCTGTTTTTGTTGATTCTCCTGTTCTGTTCCCTAATTTCATCACAGTAGAACCAGTAGTCCCGGTGTCTGGCACTGGTCCTCTTTCTTGGGATGGATTTCTCAGCTGCCTTGTTAACTGCATTAGTGAATGCTGCATTTCGTTTTCGTCATGCCAACCTTGTAGGTGGCTCTCGAACTTCCTCCAGTCGGCCTTCTTGGTGTTCTATCCTGGGAGTGGTCTGGGAGCATAAGATCTGGTTCTTAGTTCCAAGCTTATCCTGATGGCATAGTGGTCACTGGTGAGGGTGGGGTGGATCCACCATTTCGAGCAGTGGCCGAGGTCTCTAGATACAAAGGTCAGGTCAAACCTGCCTCCTGCTTGGTGTGTGGGGACATCAGAGTTGAGGAGACAGATGTTGTCTGTTTCCTCCATCACCTTGGCCAGGTGTCGGCCCGCATCATTGTTATGTTGTGAGCCAAGAAAGCTGTGGTGGGAGTTGAGATCACCCCCAATCAGCAGGGAGTGTAGTATGCTGAAGAGCTCAGAGAGATCCAGCTCCCACCTTTGGCTTCTGTATATGTTGTATACTTGGAGGTTTGTGGATCCTGTGCGGATCTTGATGGCCAGGACTTCCACTCCTTCCCCGCAAGTTGTTGGCTGTTCGAGGAGTTCCTGAAGGATGCTTCTCTTTATGTACGTGGTCAGACCTCTTCGCTCATCACTATGTGGTAGTGTGTAGTGTTCAAATCCTGGGACTTTGGGTGTTGTCTCGTCGGTAGTGAGGGTCTCCTGAAGGACTACATCGATCTCTTCCTTGACAACAGCTTCTTTTAGGGAGTTGATGTTGCCATGGAGTCCACAGATGTTCCACTGTAGGATCCTCAGCATATTGTGACATCTGACTCAGAATCTGTTTCCTCATCTGTGGCTGGTCTTTGATTGGGACGAGGTGAGAGGGCCAGTGCCCTTCTAGGTGCCTCATTTTTTCCTGGTTTGACAGGCGTGCAGTGTTCTTCGGGTGAGTGGGCGTTTACCTGTTGGGCATTCCTGTTGTGGTACTAGCGCGTTCTGGATGGCAGTAGATACCTCTTCTGACGTTCTCTTGATACTGAGGGAGGCTAGAACCTTCCCAATGATGTCTGCCAGCATGCTCTGCATCAGCTGGACTACCTCCTCCTTGTTTTGGCTCCCCTCAATCACCACTTCCTCCTGTGGTGGTGGTGGTGGGAGGACAGCAGGGTTGTTTGTATTCTTCTTCTTCCTTGGTTTTCTTTTCTTCTTGGGAGAGGTGGGCAGTTCATCACCTCTTTGTGTCTCCTTTACCTCTCTGGTCCTCAGTGTTTCTCCCAGCTGGGGGAATTCTTCGTCATCCTGAAGAGGGGGTGGTTGCTGTCTGTCCGCTTTCTTTCAAGCTGTTGACTTAGGCCTGGGAGTTGGGGCTGTCTTGGTGACGTTGCGTGGTCCGATAGCCTGATGTATCCTTTCAAGTCTCGCTGGGCAGCTTCGTAGCCAGACATGGTGAGACTTGTGGCAGTTTGGGCTCCTTGAGGTGGTCTTCTGGCCTTCCTTGTGTGCCTGTATGCACGTCTTGGTCTCATGTAGTCCACTACAGATCCCACAGATGATGGGATTTTTGCAGACTGCCCTGTGGTGTCCGTACTTCTTTCACCTGAAGCATCGAACCGGTTCTGGAATGTAGTTTCTCAGCCGGTATTCACCAAAGGGGCCCAGGTGCAATGCTTCTGAAAGCTTCCTGATGTAGGTGATGAAGACCTGTCGTGTCACCGTCTTGTCCCTGCTCAAACACCTTTTGGCATCCTTTACTGATGGATGAGTCCTGATGGCATCCAAGTCTTGAGTTACTGGGTAGCCCAACACGACACTCTGGTACTACTTGTCTTCTGGAGCTAGTTCATGCAGAATAACACGTTACTCACGGTGGTGGCGAAGGATCTCTTCGCTCTTCCTGTTCCAGGGGTGCAGTACAAACTCCCCTTTATTGTTGGCCCTCGCTGACATCCGGAGATCATGGTGGGCCTTTTCGAGTGCCGTGATTGCCTTCACTTGGCTGTCGTAGGCATTCCAGGAAACCTTGAATTTTGCCAGTTCCTGCCCCTCCTTTTTGCTGTCTGCCTCAGCCGGGGGCTTCCATCTTCGCCTCCTTTTTTGTTGGGTCCATCTGTCTTCGTTTTCCTGCTCCTCCCCCTCTTGTTGAGGCTGCGGCGGAGTCTCATCATCTCGTCGCTGCTTCCTCTGGAGATCTTCAGGGCTGTCCCTATCACGCTTCATCGCCTTCATTGTGCTTCCTGCCAGGCTTTATCTCAGCCTCCTATAGTGTATAAGACACTGTTCTTACAGTCCCTGTCCCTACACTGGTGCCTAACCAGCCCAACTACTGTACCGGTTATGGTAGGCCCGGTATTACATAACTAATATCCCATACCCCCCCTGTAAGGCTTCTGGCGAGATTACCAGTATTACAGGGTTCGACTTCATGGAGTTGGATGTGCATACTACGCTCTGGCCATAGCGCTACACCTCCAACAGGTTAGCAGTTCCCAGGGGGCGGATGCACGAAAGACTTTAGCGGCCGTTAACTTACCTTAGCCTCCATTTTTGCCCTTAACTCACTAAGGTGGTACGCACGAAACACCTTAGCGGCAATTGTGGCGGCCATCTTTAACCTTACGGCTAAGGGTGGTCGAGAGCACCCTTTAGACGACTGTAGGGTTGAGTAGTGGAGCGTTGTGCTGCCGACCTGCCCAAATTATCGTACAGTAATGCCGAAATTATGGTACTTTCCTCAAAATTATGGTACGCTGTGCACATCAATTATGGTATTATTGTACTGCTGTGCTAATCTTTACTAATAAGCACATTTTTAATAACCAAGTTAAAAGACAGAAAAATCACATAGGTTATAATTGCTTTTATTTGTTATTATTTTTAAATTATATCCTTGAATAGATGCTCTTTTCTCACCATAATTATTTATTTTATATGTTCCAACATTGTATTGGTCTACAACAACAACTACAACTACCACCATTGTCCTACCACAACAACATACATTACACAGGGAATGGTAAGTTTGGAAAATCATCTAAACGGGAATCATCACCACCACATTCACTTCTACCACAACTACAACCTTCACATAAATAGAGAAGAAAAGTAGACAGTAAGAGAGGAATTAAGGTTGTCAGAAATCTCGGCATACTCTGGTTGTAATAGCTAGGCCTAGGCCCCTGTTATGAAGTCGGCAAATTCAAAGTTTCTTAATCCTCCAAACTATGCTAGGAAACGAATGACCCTATAGCCTACATACTAAATCAACGTGTATTCTGGTGTGATGTGGACGAATGGTAGCCACCAGAAAATGTGTTCTCTTTTTTCCATTCAGTTATCATAATCATGAGTTCTTTATCAGCTGCAGCATAATTTGCACGTCTTGCGTGCTTAGTAGGAGGCTCTTCTACCATATTTAGTTATTAAATGCCAAAATAAACACTTCTATACTCAAGAAATCTCACACAATCTTCCCCTCCCACTCGCCCGGCACTCACGCAATGAAAATGAGTCATTTGTTTGTTTTCTGTGATAAGCTGTCATCCCAACTGACTTCTGATTGGCTTATGTTGCCTAACTTGTCTATGAAGCTGCCCTCTCATTGGCCCAGAGAATGTCAGCTGGTGGTCCATAGTAGGAAGGGAATGGAACGAAACAAACATGGCCGACTGCTAAGATCACCTAAGGGAACACTAAGGTTGATGTTAAGGCCAATGGAGCATACAACCATAGCAGCAACCTTACCATCCCCTTAGCGAAACTGCCTAAGGTTACCTTAACGGTCACTCCGCTAAGGTCTTTCGTGCATCCGCCCCCAGGAACAGTGGCAGCTGTTCCGAAAGAGCCGCTTCATCAGTGCGAGTGTTGAAGAAAGTATTAGGAGAAGAAAAAGTGCGTTGCAAATCGACACTCACAATACAGAATATTGTCAAGCCTTCCAGCCGCACAAGGGTGCTGCCATCGTGGTCCTGTCACAGTGGGGATGACCCAACAACAAACTGAATTGTATGTGTACTGCAACTGTGTCACAAACGTACTCTCTTTATTTATTAACTGAGGCAGGGAAGAGTTTCCCAACTTCTGCCAGGTAGATTGCACAATGTGTGCTAGTCTGTTTAGTCAGCCTTGGTGTTAAACACTTTTTAAAGTGTACACCTTTGGTACAGTAAAAATATCACCTCAGTGCTGTATTTAACCAGTAAAAACAGCTGTGGCTTGTTCAGCTAGCTTCCAAATGTCGTAGGTTCATTGATGCCTTCTGCAGGAGTAGGGTGTCCCTGGATGCAGCCTCTACAAGAGGACTGAGTCCAGTGAACACTCACTGCAGTAGTAGGTAGTGCTTCTCTCAAGTCGATGTTTGAGCAAGCAGTCCTGTAGATGTAGATAGTCTTCCTTCTGCAGGAGGATTAATTGTAAGGTGTGTTCATCTGCACATTGTGTTTACTAAGCAACAATTGCATTCAATATGTTTGAGCAGACTAACTGAGTGACAGAGTGTGTTCGTGTGTGTGTCGAGACTCAAATGACGTCACAGTTGTCGTTTAGCAGGAAGTACCGGGTGTGTTTGGGCCATATTCAAGAACATTTGTGGTGTATACGTGGCTCTGCTGCTTGTCTATGGAGCCGTCGTACCAGTACTACACCCTCGTCAACATCATGAATATTCTTGCATACGGCCCTGTGTGTGACGTCACAGCTGCGAGGAACATGATCGAGCGAGCAGCCGAGCAGGCGAGGCAACTGTGTGTGTGTGTTGTAGGCGAGGCAACTGTGTGTGTGTGTTGTAGGCAAGGCAACTGTGTGTGTGTGTGTGTTGGGGGAGGATCATAACATACCAAAGCCACTGTGGAATCTGTCCTATGTGTTGGTGTGTTTACAAATGCAACACATGACAACGTTGAGAGAAAGATCATACATAATAAACGTTGTGTATTTCTCATTATTAATTGATTCATGGACAAATTAAATTTAGTAGTATAATTATATTATCTATGGATGCGAATCGAATTACAGCTATAGCTATATATACGATAAACCTTAGTATTTCTATAATAATAATAATCATTTTGTACAAGTTTATAAAATTGTCAGTGGGCTGGTTAGCATGCTCTGGCTCTCATTTGTTTTATGTTTTTCCAAATATAAACTTTTAATTCAGTGTCTCCCTTTAAACATGAAAAGACAACACATGTAGCTTTTTAAATCTATCCCTATATTCGAGGTTAAAATTCTGGAGCTGCTTCGAGGAGATAAATATCCTGTCTATAGTGTGGTGACCATTCTTAATTAGAGAAGATGATTTTGTTGGTGAATTTGAAGGTATCAATTAGTGAACCTAAACCTGAACAATGAGGCCTGAGGTGCATTACTCCACTAAATACATGCTATCAGTCAGCAGCTGAATAATAGCAGAGCTGATCCCCACCAATGGGTATACAGTAGTGAAGTTTGACAATAATGTTGACTCTTGTTTAATTAAGAATAGACCTAGGTGATAAAGGGAGGCGGTGTGGATAAAAAAGAATAGGATAGAGGGAGAGATGATCGAGGTTGGGTGAATGAGAGGGAGTGTGGTGAGGGAGAAAGGGATTAGAAAAACAAGCAGACAATTGAGTGGTTGGTTATTAAAGAGAGAGATAATTGGAGAAGAGATAGAGGTGAGGGAGAGGGTAAGTAAGAGAGAGCAGTACAATTGTTAGAGAGTAAATGGAGAGAATCGACATGGTTTTGAGGTAGAGAAAGACTCGTGATACAACAGGCAGAGCGAGGAAGTGAGAGAGGGTCCAGGCTGTGACGTCACTACCAGGCTACAACGTGTTGATCAGCTGGCTGGCTCCCATGCTGGCCTCACTCTATATAAACTCAGCGGCCTGCCTCCATTGGCACAGTGTCTGTTCTGGCCCTGCAGTGTCAACAGTAACAGTAGCTATCATACGTATGAAAATCAAACCAATATTGTATGTTCTGAACAGTCGCATCAAGTTCATTGTGTTGCACCAGTGATATCAACGATTATTGTAGTGAGAAATCAAGATTAGAATATTATCTGACAAGACGATTATTATAAAAGAAAAGACCGTCATTGGTTTGTATATTCCAAAGGAGAATATACAGAGCAGATGGAAGTAGTGTACAAATAATAACAAGGATATATGGTAGTGGACATGGCACCCAACATTACACAGGTACGTAAGTTAACACATCATGTACTGTTGTGGTCAATAATTATCATCCACATTGGGGTGACTCATGTACAAGTTTGACAGTTTCACACAGTTCGTTAGCTGCGAAACTTTACAATAAATAGGTTGAGCAGCATCTTCTAAATTATTACAAGCAGCTACTCACTCATCAAAACAATAACATCATATGTTAACATGAAAACATTAGACAGCAAATTGTTTGAGTTATACATATGTGGATGATTATTATTGACCACGACTGTACAGTACAGTTCTTTTTTGTAAACCACCCACCAGTAATTCGTCAGGAAAATTGCTCCACAGAATTTTTCTTGACATCCCACATCATATGACAATACTTTTTCCACTGAATAATAATGCTGTACTATAATTATTGCAACTACATGTGATGCATTGTGCAGTCCTGCAACGAAATGGATGTTAATTGTTTCTGAATTGTTGACTAATTGTAGGTTTGTAACGGAGGTGATGGTACTGTCAACTGTACCAAAGAAAACACACCATCTCTAGTTTGTAAATTCACTGACCATTGCGTGACACCGGAGATGATACAAGAACTACTACAACATGACGATGGCAAGGGAAGTAAGGACCTGGTGGGTGTGGTGACCAAGTTCAGAGAAGCTTTATGCTGCTCTCTTCACCCAGCCACGCCAGTCTGTGATACCAATAATGTCCACACTATTATACAGGCCGAGGGTTGTGTGGCCAAGTTTGTGGAGCTGCTGAACTGTAATGATGAATGGATACTGCAGGTGTGTGTGTATGGCAACAAGTAGAAATGTACAGTCACGGTTTAAAGTCCTGCATCGGGTGCGTGAAAATGAGCCATTTTTGTGACTCTTCTGAACCAATATTACAGAGACCAATAGTTTGAGTTTCACACCATTTTTCGAAGTCGTTTCATTGGAAGGTGTTGCAGGACTATTGACTGTGATTGTACAGTAGTTGGAAATTACTAAATGAAGAATTGATACACTTTCATGACATTATATTTACAATGATTTCAATCTCATTTATTGTCAGACAAATTTAAATAATTATGTTATTGCATTATCATAATTTCATGATTATCAGATTCTTACGGCTGCATAAATCTATCTCATTAATACAATTGTTTAACTTTTGTGATTGATTTGTTTGTTTTGTTGGTGAATTGGATGGTCTGTGATTCCTGCAAACTATGCTACAAAACAGATCCTCTATTTGTAACATTAAGGTGGTCTGTTTCTGTTCATAGTTTGGAGGAATCAGTAGGTCTTTAAGAGAATCTACCCTTAAGCTATAGGTGAATATTTTAAGCCATGTATTCAAAACTGAGAATTGAATATTGCAGAGAGATGCAGGGATGATACTGGCGAACATTGCCTTTGAGGGTGAAAAGGAGGGTCAAGCTGTTGTATCGGCCGGAGCTTTGCACAACCTCATCACCAACTTAGAATCTCCACAACCTGAAGTGCAGAAATTTTCAGCCTGGGCCTTGATGAACATTTGTGGACGTACCCAAGCCAGTAGGAAACTTCTGCTGGACCTCAACGTTATACCAAAACTCCTTCCGTGAGTTTTCATCAGATTTGTTTTTAACTAATTCTAGCCCTTAGGGTTTATTGATAATGTAAGAACAGGCTCAACTGGACAGTGGTGCAGTAAATAACACGATTAAGGAATGGAAAATATTTTGAACGGGAATGTACACTTCCTAATGTTAATCGTACAGGGTCTTTAAGGCACACAGTATAGACAACCTTTCTAAACATCCTCAAATCTCTGACAGAATGTTGGAGGGCACGGTTGAGTGTGTGCAGACCGCTGCGCTGACACTACGAAATCTGTGTCGTGTTGAGCCTTCATCAGTTCCCTTCAAGCAGTTGGCCCCTTGTCTAAGCACCCTCGCTGCCCTAACAACACACAGAGACACAGACGTGAGACTGTATGCTTGCCGGGGCCTGTTGAGTGCGGGTAGTACATATGGATCTTCTCTTCTCACCGCCCTCACTCCTGCCTTCATCAATACCATCGATCAGCTTCCTGCGTAAGTTTCCTTAGATATTATAACACTATCTTATGAGAATGGTATAGAATTTATTAAGGAAGTATGTTTAGAGTACTCATGAGTACAGTCTCCTATCGTTTGTTTTTTATAAATTTAAGATTAGGTATACAACAGTAATAATCAGTACATATAATCTTTCTTTCCAGTAAATGTTCATACGAATCACCAGCCGTAAACCTTACCAATATGGTAAAAAACATGATGCCAGCCAGCTGCCTCCCAGCTCAGGTAACATAATACTTTTCCTCTCCAAATTACTTTTTATATTGAACTGTTTATTGTTGTTGGTGTATCAGTTATAGATATTCATAAATTATGTTGATATTTACTAATGTGTGTTGTATTTGTAGCAGATGACAAGCCAAGGGAAACAGGACCAGGATGACAAGTTAGGAAAGGTGTCAAAGGGTCAGCAAACACCCACTAAGAGAAGTGCAAGTCCCATTCCCTTAGGAGTGTCCACCAGGAGTACCCCCAAGAGGATGAGGGTGATGAGGGGAAGGCCTTCATGTCCGTCTTGGCCAAGAACACGTGGTAGGACCAGGCGGCCACTGCTCAGTGTCCCTGGCAAATATTCACCTCAACTTGCCCACAAGGTATTATAATACAAGACACTCTTATTTAAAATGTATGTTGCATGTTCTAACGATAGATATTTGCCAAGCAGAAAATAATATGGGTACAAAGTGCTATTTATCAATACTTAAGGGGCCTATATTACCGGACATTTAAGTGACAAGAGATGTCATTGTATATACTGAGATAAACTCCATTTGTACCTTATGTTTGTATAATGTTAATGATGTTATTATTGGTGGAGGAGCAGGTGTGGGCAGCAGTGGAGGCAGGAGACATGGATCAATTGACACAACTAGTCCGGGTAACAGGACCAACTGTGACACGTGGTAACAGTGGCTGTACATTACTACATGTTGCAGCAGTCAACAACCAGCCTGAAGTGGTGGAGTGGTTACTGCAACTACTGAGTCCCAACATGGTAAACAGGGTTGGCCTAACCCCAAGCCATCTAGCAGCCATGAAGGGTCACACACAAGTACTCAGACTCCTACTGAACGACCCTCACCTGGACCATCAGGCCCAAGACCCAGCCGGCAACACCTACAAGCATTGGGTAGGAAAACTCTACTAATTATCACCAAGGAATCTTTTCAAAATTATCTGTTTAACTCCATAGCACTTTACTACACACTCTCCTGACTACTTGTTTAGATCCACCTTACAAATACTATATACAGTATATTATGAGTACCTACATGACTGAGTACTGGACTGTAATTAACTACATTATCAAGTGTAGTGTATAAGTGGCTAACATATTGTTGTTGTGTTATAGTTGTGTGTACCGCTGTTTGAGGCAGTTCTGGAGGAAGATAGAGAGCTCACCAGGTGCTTACTGAGGCTAGGTGCTGATCCTGACCTGGAGGCTGGCAGTGTGGTGCGTGGAGCTCTGGTCAAAGAACTTGGGGTCACCACCGCTAGACAATTGGCCTCCACACTCGGCCACAACCATATTCTTGCTTTGTTTAATAAGGTCAGTGCTCCACTATTATATATATCATATAATCAGCTATGAGAGTAAACTTGAACTTGATATAAACCCTTAGTATTTAGGAATAGATGAGAACCTATGTAGTATAATATGTGTTAAATGTAATATACTTGTTGGCATAGGAAAATAATAAATATTAGATAGGCTAATCTTATATGTCTCGTAAATGGCCACAGACTGAGTCAGGTGACACAAACCACAACCAGTCCAACATGAGTATTTCATTCGGAAGCAACACTGTGACATCATCTACTACAACGGTACGTATATACAAACTAGTCCAAAGGCTTTATTAACATATTTTGTAATATTTATAACATTTGATATCTTTGAAACTAACATGATTTTAATATGTTGGCTTCTTGTATCCTTACCAATGATGTCTTGTCAACATGCAGGTACGCAACACTTCCTGCAATGGAAATGTTTACAAAGGACGTGGTGCGTATGTGACCATCCTGAGCTACTCTACCTTCCCTGGTCAACCCCACTTGGACCTTTCCACATCTCATACGGCTGTGGACAACTTGGCCAGTACATTTACCAAGCTGGGGTACAGTGGTCACATTCACAAGGACCTAACACAGGAACAGACTAGACAGGTGGTGGCCCGGGTACGGGACATGGAGGTACTGGATCAGGTTGGTTGTGCCATTTTTGTTGTGGTCAGTCACGGCACACCAAACCAACACTTTCTCACTTCTGACGGTCACCTGCTGGACACACAGTGGTTATGTGGTCTATTCAAGGACTCAATGTGTCCATCACTCAAGAACAAAGCCAAACTCTTCATGTTTGACTTGTGTTGTGGACTTTACACCCAGCAACAGGAAGAGGAGAGGGGTCATGGTGGCAGAATAGAGGAACCCCTTAGAGATACAGTGTGTCTCTATTCTAACAGTGGAGAACTGACGTGGTACAGTGACAGTAGTGTTGGTACCCCATTCAGTAATTCTCTGTGTCACACTCTGTCTAATCATAGTCACCAGGAACTAGATGAGATTTACCGACATTTCCTCAGTCACTACAGCAGTACAGTGAGCAACGCAACTCCTCGTCTGTGTAATGTTGGCTTCAATAAGAAGTTCTACTTCACTTCAACACCTTCCAACACCTAATATTAACACACATCTCTGTCATTATATACCAGCCCCTGGTGCCACATATTATTATACCAAAGATTACGTATTCACCTTATTACTCTTGGATCATTCATAGAGAACTGGAAGAATTTCACTGAGATAATTGTTTATGATGAAAAGAAAACCCACATTATAAATTATCAGATTAAAGTTTCTGTTAGAGTGTTAGTTTTCTTCTCGTCACTGACCATTCCTAATTATAATTTCCTCAGCTGTATGTACAGTAATTAAGTATTCCCAAGAAATCATGGCAACTTCCAACATTGTAAAATTGTCCATCGAGGACATACATGTCTCTTTGATTAATATACTTTATCTGCTAAGATAAATAGCATAGTGCTAGCTTCTGTATAATTGCCTGGGACGTCCATAATTGACCTTCTATTAGATTGATGGTATCTGTGGAGATCAAAGCTCTTATATATCATGTAGGCTACGTATAATGATATAAGCGTTTCTCCACGCCTTTCTCTGTACAATTTTATATAATATAAGGGGACATAGGATAGATAAAGTACTAGTAGTAGTTGTTTCGCATTGTGACCATGATTTGCCCCTGCATTCAAGACACGTTACTGTAAACAGACCTTTTGTAGAGTGTTAGCGTCTTCTTGTAACCTCAGTGGGCTAAATTGTTAATATACATTGTTGGAAGGGCATATAACAAAGGAGAAGGCCAGAGTATGCTGACCAACACACAGACAATTTTATAAACAAAATGCTTTTCTCCCAGTTTTTAAGAAGTATTATGTTGCTTATAGCCTCTAGAGTAGACCGTGTTGTTACCAAATTGTTCATATGTCAGGAAGGAAATCACTTTTAAGTTTAATCTATTATAAATGTGGTTCAATTCCCACAATCTCAATTATGTTATTGATAATTTTATTAAAATACATATTACTCCTGTATTACTGATACTGTACTCCTGTATATCGTTCTCGATAAGGATTCAATTTCTTAATATTTCTTCCTATTATCCAAGTGATTTTAATGTACAGTTTTGGAATAATGTATTTGAACACTGTTAGTAGCTTCTGATAACAGCGCCATTAGTAAACACATCAGTGAGAGAAAGTATTTATGAATTAAAGGATAACTTTTATTAAACTATAACATCAAGGAAGTCCTTGTGTCATTACCCGGGGTGAACAGACTCTAGGATACACAATACAGTTTATTGGTAGTACACAAAGGTGACTCAGAATATGGTAGTATGCTGGCGTGCCATAGTGTAGCCGTAGTCGCTGCAGGAGAGTTGGCTGGAGGTAGGAGGTTACCTGTGTGATCAGAACGGGAAAACAGTTAGACGTAGGGCAGCTAGGTGGTGTGGCGGCAGGCAGGACGACGCTTTAGCAGGAACCTTGTTCTTCCGGTGCTCGAGCTGGAGTGAGTGTCCTAGCAGGTTGTTTTTTATTGCAAGGGAAATTACCTCTGCTTGGGCCTTATGCCTGTGCTGGCGGGCAGAATCAGTCTGGTTTCCACACCAACACCCGAACCTGTTTAGGGGCGGATGCCAGCTTGGTTAACCACATTGTGTTGTTTATAGTCATGCCATTTTAAGACGTCCAGAAGGAACCGCCATGAAGGGGAAGCACACTACAACCACCGATCCACCGCCAATCACTCCTCCAAATCAGTAGTGAAGAATGTTGAATCCTGGTGGAAATGCAGGATATCAAAAAGTCTTGGAGAGTAGGGGATAGTCTGAGTGGTTTAGTAAAAGTTGGAGTAAGGTTTAGAACGGAGTCTAGTTGAAGAGGTAAGAGGTTGAACTCTGATGGAAAAACAGAGGTTCTATAGATTGATATAATGAGTGATTGGGTGAGAGTGTGTAGTAAAGATTTAAGGTAAAGACTTTGAGCTTTTATGTCAAAGTTGGAACGGAGTGTAGTTAGAGGAAGAGTTATTGGATATTCACCTTGCTGAAATAATCCAGTAATGTGTGTGAGGGCGAGGGTATCGTTGACGAGTGGGTTTGATAAAGTGCAAGAGAAGAGGGGTGAGGATTTGAAGGAAGTAGGGGGTTACATGGGTTTCAGCCCTGTTTCCCTAAGTTTAAAGCCCTAGAAGAAAAATGAAGATTAGTATAGTGTGCTTGTATAGTTGGCATTCGTTGTAGTGTGTGTAAAATGTGTGTGTTGCAGTTTAGGTTTGTGGGGTAGGGTGAGAGCCATCATACGACCCAGACTTGAGGAAGGAAGTACACAAATAGCCCTAGGCCCTGCTTGTCCACTGCTTTTTCCATGAGGGAGTGCCTCTCACAATGACCTACACCAGTCACAGGCTGGTAGTAGGAGAGGTGCCTTGAACTCTTGGTACTGCAAGTGTATGTTTACCGCAGAGGGGCGCATCCCCTCATGAAGCCAACTGTCCTTACGATGTCATCCATGAGGAAGCGCACTTGAGTTGCTCCTGTCGTGACTTGGTTTTCGCCGGTCTGCACTCCGGGTCTCCTTAAGCTGGCTGTGCTTGGGCACTCCAGAATGTAGTGAATGAGTGGCTCTTCAGTCCTGTTTTCACAGTGCTGACACTCCTCTGACGCTTCTTTTAAAATGCAGTAATGCATCGTTACATATCCCATCCTGATCCGATGTAAGTTGGTCCAGTCTTGGCGTGGAACTTTGGTTGTGAAGGGTATCAATCCTGTTGCTAGGGTGTACCACCTGGCAGCACTTGAGTTTGCAGAGATGTCTCTAAGTCTGGAAAGTATTCTATCCTTGACTGCAGCCCCGGCCATGCTCTTGGTTTTCCTAAAGCTTGGAGGGATTTTGAATGTCAGAGTAGGTCCTCTGGCTGCCAATTTGGCTCCTTTGTCAGCCCTCTAATTTCCGTCCACTCCAACATGACTTGGGATCCAACAGATTGTGATGTGCCTCCCTTGTCCTTGTATCTTTTGTGCCATGGCAAGTACATGGGTCGTCAGTTGGACATTGTCTTCCATGTTGTACTTCCTTAGGTTCTGCAGTGCTGTCATTGAATCTGAGTAGATGAGGATCTGGTTCTCTGCCCTTCTCTCTGCATGCCGCATAGCCTGGGCTATGGCTGCGAGCTCAGTCTGAGTGGAGCTGCAGTGGTCAGAGATCCTCCAACCAATGACACTGTTGCCAAGGACAAAAGCGGCACCTGCCCTGCCACTCTCCGGGTCCACGGAGCCATCAGTGTAGTAGACGGTTGTGTCTTTATTATCTCTGCTGCCCATCACTCTGGTGGCATACTGGAGGAGTTCATTTTCATTGAGATCTTTCTTACCTCTTGGAAGCCGAACTATCTTAGTTTTGATGGCTGGTGTGGTCCACGGTGGTGGCACACGGTACTCACCGGCTGGTGAGCCCGTTCTCTTCTTCAAGAGAAGTTTGACGATGAGAAGGCTGTGTACTGTTTCTGCCACCCTTCGGATCCAGGTCCCTCTCTTTGCACTCTGCCTGTCCTTTCTCAGTTCTTTGATGACCTCACTTTTGAAAAGATTATCCCTATAGTGATGAATGGTTCTAGCTACCACACATGACACTACATAGTCGATTCTGTTTTGGATAGAACCCAAACCAGATTCATGCTGTATCACTTCTGTTTTTGTCCATAATGGGGCACCGTATATGGTCCTCAGAGCTTTGTTCTAGATGCATTCCAACTTGCGTGTCAATTTCTTTGGTATACCTGGAAGCACTATGGCAGCATAATCGATGATTGATCAGATGGCTTGTTTGTAGAACATCGTGAGTTATGTTTGAGGCGCTGCTGTCATAGGACACTAGGGCCCTCAGGGCTGCAAGACGAGATTTAGTCCTATCCTGCAGGTACTCTATCTCTCTTTTCCAACTGAGGCTGTGTGTTATCCAGACTCCAAGGTACAGGTAAGTTGACACCCATTCAAGTCGGGTGTCCTGTATGTGCAGATGCTTTTGGGGAGCTCTCCCTCTGATGAACATTGCCTTTGATTTCTCTCTGGATATTTCTAGGGACTGGTAAGTCGATACTCGACCTTGGTGCTTGACCCTGGTGGTGCGGTCTGAGAGGTAGTCCTGTACCCATGCGAGCATTCGACCTCTAACTCCCTTTTCTGCTAGTGCTTCTAGTATGGCATGAAAGTTTGCTAGTTCAAAGGCTTTTTGTAGGTCGAGAAACACGACAATGGCCTTTTGGTCCTTTACCGTGCTCAGTAGAAATGCAATGGCAGTTTTGGTCCCAGTTCTCTTGACAAAGCCAAAGAGATGTGGATGCCTGGACCAAGCTTCCACAAGAGTCGGTTGAGCACCATCCTCTCCATGGTTTTACAGAGACAGCTCATCAGAGCTATTGGTCTGTACTTGCCCTTCTCTTTGGGCTTTGGAATGGGTAGAATATCTGCCTTTTTCCAAGCCAGGGGCAATCTTCCTACACCCCATGACTCGTTCATGATGGTTAGGAGGGCCGTGTGATCCCCAGTACCCAGTCCGGAAATAATTGAGTACGTTATGCCATTATCTCCGGGGGCCGTGTCTTTGCTCTTCTTCCTGGCTCTGAAGAGTTCATCCAGCGTTAGTCTCATCTCGCTGGAGGACTGCTTCATCTATTTTCTCTTGTCTCGTGTCACGGAGTTGTTGTCGGCGGTCGTGTATTTCCATCGGGAGATTAGTTGTTGCTGCCCTTGCAGCAAAGTTGCTATAATGGTTTTCAGCATCTTCTAGGGGGTCGAGACATGCAGACGGACGAGTTGCCATCCTGCCTCCTGCTTGGTGTGTGGGGACGCCAGAGTTGAGGAGACAGATGTTGTCTGTTTCCTCCATCACCTTGGCCAGGTGTCGGCCCGCATCATTGTTATGTTGTGAGCCAAGAAAGCTGTGGTGGGTGTTGAGATCACCCCCAATCAGCAGGGAGTGTGGTATGCTGAAGAGCTCAGAGAGATCCAGCTCCCACCTTTGGCTTCTGTATATGTTGTATACTTGGAGGTCTGTGGATCCTATGCGGATCTTGATGGCCAGAACTTCCACTCCTTCCCCGCAAGTTGTTGGCTGTTCGAGGAGTTCCTGAAGGATGCTTCTCTTTATGTATGTGGTCAGACCTCTTCGCTCATCACTATGTGGTAGTGTGTAGTGTTCAAATCCTGGGAGTTTGGGTGTTGTCTCGTCGGCAGTGAGGGTCTCCTGAAGGAGGACTACATCGATCTCTTCCTTGACAACAGCTTCTTTTAGGGAGTTGATGTTGCCATGGAGTCCACAGATGTTTCACTGTAGGATCCTCAGCATACTGTGACATCTGACTCAGAATCTGTTTCCTCATCTGTGGCTGGTCTTTGATTGGGACGAGGTGAGAGGGCCAGTGCCCTTCTAGGTGCCTCCTTTTTTCCTGGTTTGACAGGCGTGCAGTGTTCTTCGGGGGAGTGGGCGTTTACCTGTTGGGCATTCCTGTTGTGGTACTAGCGTGTTCTGGATGGCAGTAGATACCTCTTCTGCCGTTCTCTTGATACCGAGGGAGGCTAGAACCTTTCCAATGACGTCTGCCAGCATGCTCTGCGTCAGCTGGACTACCTCCTCCTTGTTTTGGCTCCTCTCAATCACCACTTCCTCCTGTGGTGGTGGTGGTGGGAGGACAGCAGGGTTGTTTGTATTCTTCTTCCTTGGTTTTCTTTTCTTCTTGGGAGAGGTGGGCAGTTCATTACCTCTTTGTGTCTCCTTTACCTCTCTGGTCCTCAGTGTTTCTCCCAGCTGGGGGAATTCTTCGTCATCCTGAAGAGGGGGTGGTTGCTGTCTGTCCGCTTTCTTTCAAGCTGTTGACTTAGGCCTGGGAGGTGGGGCTGTCTTGGTGACGTTGCGTGGTCGTATAGCCTGATGTATCCTTTCAAGTCTCGCTGGGCAGCTTCGTAGCCAGACATGGTGAGACTTGTGGCAGTTTGGGCTCCTTGAGGTGGTCTTCTGGCCTTTCTTGTGTGCCTGTATGCACGTCTTGGTCTCATGTAGTCCACTACAGATCCCACAGATGATGGGATTTTTGCAGACTGCCCTGTGGTGTCCGTACTTCTTGCACCTGAAGCATCGTACCGGTTCTGGAATGTACTTTCCCAGCCGGTATTCACCAAAGGGGCCCAGGTGCAATGCTTCTGAAAGCTTCCTGATGTAGGTGATGAAGACCTGTCGTGTCACCGTCTTGTCCCTGCTGAAACACCTTTCGGCGTCCTTTACTGATGGATGAGTCCTGATGGCATCCAAGTCTTGAGTTACTGGGTAGCCCAACACGACACTCTTGTACTCCTTGTCTTCTGGAGCTAGTTCATGCAGAGTCTCACCTTACTCACGGTGGTGGCGAAGGATCTCTAGCCCCTGGCTAGTACAGTGCCAGGCCCGAGAGTTTAAAACTGTTTACTGGGGGGTTACTGCCATGGCTGGGCACCATGGTGGGGAGTTGGGCTTGCCTGGCTGACGTTCTGGAGAGTATCTCATCAGAGATAGATACCAGAACTAAAACCCTGCAACTTTAACTTTAACTTTCACTCTTCCTGTTCCAGGGGTGCAGTACAGACTCTCCTTTATTGTTGGCCCTCGCTGACATCCGGAGATCATTGTGGGCCTTTTCGAGTGCCGTGATTGCCTACACTTGGCTGTCGTAGGCATTCCAGGAAACCTTGAATTTTGCCAGTTCCTGCCCCTCCTTTTTGCTGTCTGCCTCAGCCGGGGGCTTCCATCTTCGCCTCCTTTTTTGTTGCGTCCATCTGTCATCGTTTTCCTGCTCCTCATCCTCTTGTTGAGGCTGCGGCGAAGTCTCATCATCTCGTCGCTGCTTCCTCTGGAGATCTTCAGGGCTGTCCCTATCACGCTTCATCGTCTTCATTGCGCTTCCTACCAGACTTTATCTCAGCCTCCTATAGTGTATAAGACACTGTTCCTACAGTCCCTGTCCCTACACTGGTGCCTAACCAGCCCTACTACTGTACCGGTTATGGTAGGCCCGGTATTACATAACTAATATCCCGTACCCCCTCTGTAAGGCTTCTGGCGAGATTACCAGTATTACAGGGTTCGATGGGTGCACCTTCATGGAGTTGGATGTGCATACTATGCTCTGGCCATAGCGCTACACCTCCAACAGGTTAGCAGTTCCCAGGAACAGTGGCAGCTGTTCCGAAAGAGCCGCTTCATCATTGCGAGTGTTGAAGAAAGTATTAGAAGAAAAAGTGCGTTGCAAATCGACACTCACAATACAGAATATTGTCAAGCCTTCCAGCCGCACAGGGGTGCTTCCAGCGTGGTTCTGTCACAGTGGGGATGACCCAACAACAAACTGAATTGTATGTGTACTGCAACTGTGTCACAAACGTACTCTCTTTATTTATTAACTGAGGCAGGGAAGAGTTTCCCAACTTCTGCCAGGTAGATTGCACAGTGTGTGCTAGTCTGTTTAGTCTGCCTTGGTGTTAAACACTTTTTAAAGTGTACACCTTTGGTACAGCTGAAATATCACCTCAGTGCTGTTTTTAACCAGTAAAAACAGCTGTGGCTTATTCAGCTAACTTCCAAATGTCGTAGGTTCATTGATGCCTTCTTCAGGAGTAGGATGGCCCTGGATGCAGCCTCTACAAGAGGACTGAGTCCAGTGAACACTCACTGCAGTAATAGGTAATGCTTCTCTCAAGCCGATGTTTGAGCAAGCAGTCCTGTAGATGTAGATAGTCTTCCTTCTGCAGGAGGATTAATTGTAAGGTGTGTTCATCTGCACATTGTGTTTACTAAGCAACAATTGCATGCAACATGTTTGAGCAGGCTAACTGAGTGACAGAGTGTGTTCGTGTGTATGTCGAGACTCAAATGACGTCACAGTTGTCATTTAGCAGGAAGTACCGGGTGTGTTTGGGCCATATTCAAGAACATTCATGGTGTATACGTGGCTCTGCTGCTTGTCTATGGAGCCGTCGTACCAGTACTACACCCTCGTTAACACCATGAATGTTCTTGCATACGGCCCTGTGTGTGACGTCACAGCTGTAGGGAACATGATCGAGCGAGCAGCCGAGCAGGCGAGGCAACTGTGTGTGTGTGTGTGTTATAGTCAAGCCAACTGTGTGTGTGTTGGGGTAGGGTGGGAGGGAGGGGGGATTTGTGACGTCAGAGCTGCGGTGTAGATGCATGATCTGGCAGGCTAACCGCTATACAGGCAAGTGATGAATGACTGTTGGCTGCTTCCACGTGAATGATCGTAGTAATGGAACTACCCGACATCTTTTGTGGATATAGATATTGAGTTTGTTGGATATAAATAAGACAGACAAGTGTGGTTGGTTGGGGAGGATCATGACATACCAAAGCCACTGTGGAATCTGTCCTATGTGTTGGTGTGTTTACAAATGCAACACATGACAACGTTGAGAGAAAGATCATACATAATAAACGTTGTGTATTTCTCATTATTAATTGATTCATGGACAAATGAAATTTAGTAGTATAATTATATTATCTATGGATGCAAAGCGAATTACAGCTATAGCTATATATACGATAAACCTTAGTATTTCTATAATAATAATAATTTTGTACAAGTTTATAAAATTGTCTGTGGGCTGGTTAGCATGCTCTGGCTCTCATTTGTTTTATGTTTTTGCAAATATAAACTTTTAATTCAGTGTCTCCCTTTAAACATGAAAAGACAACACATGTAGCTTTTTAAATCTATCCCTATATTCGAGGTTAAATAAGAAGGATGCTCCATTCTGTACTGCTTCGAGGAGATAAATATATTGTCTATAGTGTGGTGACCATTCTTAATTAGAGAAGATGATTTTGTTGGTGAATTTGAAGGTATCAATTAGTGAACCTAAACCTGAACAATGAGGCCTGAGGTGCATTACTCCACTAAATACATGCTATCAGTCAGCAGCTGAATAATAGCAGAGCTGATCCCCACCAATGGGTATACAGTAGTGAAGTTTGACAATAATGTTGATTCTTGTTTAATTAAGAATAGACCTAGGTGATAAAGGGAGGAGGTGTGGATAAAAAAGAATAGGATAGAGAGATAGATGATCGAGGTTGGGTGAATGAGAGGGAGTGTGGTGAGGGAGAAAGGGATTAGAAAAACAAGCAGACAATTGAGTGGTTGGTTATTAAAGAGAGAGATTATTGGAGAAGAGATAGAGGTGAGGGAGAGGGTAAGTAAGAGAGAGCAGTACAATTGTTAGAGAGTAAATGGAGAGAATCGACATGGTTTTGAGGTAGAGAAAGACTCGTGATACAACAGGCAGAGCGAGGAAGTGAGAGAGGGTCCAGGCTGTGACGTCACTACCAGGCTACAACGTGTTGATCAGCTGGCTGGCTCCCATGCTGGCCTCACTCAATATAAACTCAGCGGCCTGCCTCCATTGGCACAGTGTCTGTTCTGGCCCTGCAGTGTCAACAGTAACAGTAGCTATCATACGTATGAAAATCAAACCAATATTGTATGTTCTGAACAGTCGCATCAAGTTCATTGTGTTGCACCAGTGATATCAACGATTATTGTAGTGAGAAATCAAGATTAGAATATTATCTGACAAGACGATTATTATAAAAGAAAAGACCGTCATTGGTTTGTATATTCCCAAGGAGAATATACAGACCAGATAGAAGTAGTGTACAAATAATAACAAGGATATATGGTAGTGGACATGGCACCCAACATTACACAGGTACGTAAGTTAACACATCATGTACTGTTGTGGTCAATAATTATCATCCACATTGGGGTGACTCATGTACAAGTTTGACAGTTTCTCACAGTTCGTTAGCTGCGAAACTTTACAATAAATAGGTTGAGCAGCATCTTCTAAATTATTACAAGCAGCTACTCACTCTTCAAAACAATAACATCATATGATAACGTGAAAACATTAGACAGCAAATTGTTTGAGTTATACATATGTGGATGATTATTATTGACCACGACTGTACAGTACAGTTCTTTTTTGTAAACCACCCACCAGTAATTCGTCAGGAAAATTGCTCCACAGAATTTTTCTTGACATCCCACATCATATGACAATACTTTTTCCACTGAATAATAATGCTGTACTATAATTATTGCAACTAAATGTGATGCATTGTGCAGTCCTGCAACGAAATGGATGATAATTGTTTCTGAATTGTTGACTAATTGTAGGTTTGTAACGGAGGTGATGGTACTGTCAATTGTACCAAAGAAAACACACCATCTCTAGTTTGTAAATTCACTGACCATTGCGTGACACCGGAGATGATACAAGAACTACTACAACATGACGATGGCAAGGGAAGTAAGGACCTGGTGGGTGTGGTGACCAAGTTCAGAGAAGCTTTATGCTGCTCTCTTCACCCAGCCACGCCAGTCTGTGATACCAATAATGTCCACACTATTATACAGGCCGAGGGTTGTGTGGCCAAGTTTGTGGAGCTGCTGAACTGTAATGATGAATGGATACTGCAGGTGTGTGTGTATGGCAACAAGTAGAAATGTACAGTCACGGTTTAAAGTCCTGCATCGGGTGCGTGAAAATGAGCCATTTTTGTGACTCTTCTGAACCAATATTACAGAGACCAATAGTTTGAGTTTCCAACCATTTTTCGAAGTCGTTTCATTGGAAGGTGTTGCAGGACTATTGACTGTGATTGTACAGTAGTTGGAAATTACTAAATGAAGAATTGATACACTTTCATGACATTATATTTACAATGATTTCAATCTCATTTATTGTCAGACAAATTTAAATAATTATGTTATTGCATTATCATAATTTCATGATTATCAGATTCTTACGGCTGCATAAATCTATCTCATTAATACAATTGTTTAACTTTTGTGATTGATTTGTTTGTTTTGTTGGTGAATTGGATGGTCTGTGATTCCTGCAAACTATGCTACAAAACAGATCCTCTATTTGTAACATTAAGGTGGTCTGTTTCTGTTCATAGTTTGGAGGAATCAGTAGGTCTTTAAGAGAATCTACCCTTAAGCTATAGGTGAATATTTTAAGCCATGTATTCAAAACTGAGAATTGAATATTGCAGAGAGATGCAGGGATGATACTGGCGAACATTGCCTTTGAGGGTGAAAAGGAGGGTCAAGCTGTTGTATCGGCCGGAGCTTTGCACAACCTCATCACCAACTTAGAATCTCCACAACCTGAAGTGCAGAAATTTTCAGCCTGGGCCTTGATGAACATTTGTGGACGTACCCAAGCCAGTAGGAAACTCCTGCTGGACCTCAACGTTATACCAAAACTCCTTCCGTGAGTTTTCATCAGATTTGTTTTTAACTAATTCTAGCCCTTAGGGTTTATTGATAATGTAAGAACAGGCTCAACTGGACAGTGGTGCAGTAAATAAAACAATTAAGGAATGGAAAATATTTTGAACGGGAATGTACACCTCTTCCTAATGTTAATCGTACAGGGTCTTTAAGGCACACAGTATAGACAACCTTTGTAAACATCATCAAATCTCTGACAGAATGTTGGAGGGCACGGTTGAGTGTGTGCAGACCGCTGCGCTGACACTACGAAATCTGTGTCGTGTTGAGCCTTCATCAGTTCCCTTCAAGCAGTTGGCCCCTTGTCTAAGCACCCTCGCTGCCCTAACAACACACAGAGACACAGACGTGAGACTGTATGCTTGCCGGGGCCTATTGAGTACGGGTAGTACATATGGATCTTCTCTTCTCACCGCCCTCACTCCTGCCTTCATCAATACCATCGATCAGCTTCCTGCGTAAGTTTCCTTAGATATTATAACACTATCTTATGAGAATGGTATAGAATTTATTAAGGAAGCACGTTTAGAGTACTCATGAGTACAGTCTCCTATCGTTTGTTTTTTATAATTTTAAGATTGGTTATACAACAGTAATAATCAGTACATATAATCTTTCTTTCCAGTAAATGTTCATACGAATCACCAGCCGTAAACCTTACCAATATGGTAAAAAACATGATGCCAGCCAGCTGCCTCCCAGCTCAGGTAACATAATACTTTTCCTCTCCAAATTACTTTTTATATTGAACTGTTTATTGTTGTTGGTGTATCAGTTATAGATATTCATAAATTATGTTGATATTTACTAATGTGTGTTGTATTTGTAGCAGATGACAAGCCAAGGGAAACAGGACCAGGATGACAAGTTAGGAAAGGTGTCAAAGGGTCAGCAAACACCCACTAAGAGAAGTGCAAGTCCCATTCCCTTAGGAGTGTCCACCAGGAGTACCCCCAAGAGGATGAGGGTGATGAGGGGAAGGCCTTCATGTCCGTCTTGGCCAAGAACACGTGGTAGGACCAGGCGGCCACTGCTCAGTGTCCCTGGCAAATATTCACCTCAACTTGCCCACAAGGTATTATAATACAAGACACTCTTATTTAAAATGTATGTTGCATGTTCTAACGATAGATATTTGCCAAGCAGAAAATAATATAAGTACAAAGTGCTATTTATCAATACTTAAGGGGCCTATATTACCGGACATTTAAGTGACAAGAGATGTCATTGTATATACTGAGATAAACTCCATTTGTACCTTATGTTTGTATAATGTTAATGATGTTATTATTGGTGGAGGAGCAGGTGTGGGCAGCAGTGGAGGCAGGAGACATGGATCAATTGACACAACTAGTCCGGGTAACAGGACCAACTGTGACACGTGGTAACAGTGGCTGTACATTACTACATGTTGCAGCAGTCAACAACCAGCCTGAAGTGGTGGAGTGGTTACTGCAACTACTGAGTCCCAACATGGTAAACAGGGTTGGCCTAACCCCAAGCCATCTAGCAGCCATGAAGGGTCACACACAAGTACTCAGACTCCTACTGAACGACCCTCACCTGGACCATCAGGCCCAAGACCCAGCCGGCAACACCTACAAGCATTGGGTAGGAAAACTCTACTAATTATCACCAAGGAATCTTTTCCAAATTATCTGTTTAACTCCATAGCACTTTACTACACACTCTCCTGACTACTTGTTTAGATCCACCTTACAAATACTATATACAGTATATTATGAGTACCTACATGACTGAGTACTAGACTGTAATTAACTACATTATCAAGTGTAGTGTATAAGTGGCTAACATATTGTTGTTGTGTTATAGTTGTGTGTACCGCTGTTTGAGGCAGTTCTGGAGGAAGATAGAGAGCTCACCAGGTGCTTACTGAGGCTAGGTGCTGATCCTGACCTGGAGGCTGGCAGTGTGGTGCGTGGAGCTCTGGTCAAAGAACTTGGGGTCACCACCGCTAGACAATTGGCCTCTACACTCGGCCACAACCATATTCTTGCTTTGTTTAATAAGGTCAGTGATCCACTATTATATATTTCTATATTCAGCTATAAGAATAAACTTGAACTTGATAATAACCCTTAGTATTTAGTTTTAGATGAGAACCTATGTAGTAATAATATGTGTTAAATGTAATTTACTTGTTGGCATAGGAAAATAATAAATATCAGATAGGCTAATCTTATATGTCTCGTAAATGGCCACAGACTGAGTCAGGTGACATAAACCACAACCAGTCCAACATGAGTATTTCATTCGGAAGCAACACTGTGACATCATCTACTACAACGGTACGTATATACAAACTAGTCCAAAGGCTTTATTAACATATTTTGTAATATTTATAACATTTGATGTCTTTGAAACTAACATGATTTTAATATGTTGGCTTCTTGTATCTTTACCAATGATGTCTTGTCAACATGCAGGTACGCAACACTTCCTGCAATGGAAATGTTTACAAAGGACGTGGTGCGTATGTGACCATCCTGAGCTACTCTACCTTCCCTGGTCAACCCCACTTGGACCTTTCCACATCTCATACGGCTGTGGACAACTTGGCCAGTACATTTACCAAGCTGGGGTACAGTGGTCACATTCACAAGGACCTAACACAGGAACAGACTAGACAGGTGGTGGCCCGGGTACGGGACATGGAGGTACTGGATCAGGTTGGTTGTGCCATTTTTGTTGTGGTCAGTCACGGCACACCAAACCAACACTTTCTCACTTCTGACGGTCACCTGCTGGACACACAGTGGTTATGTGGTCTATTCAAGGACTCAATGTGTCCATCACTCAAGAACAAAGCCAAACTCTTCATGTTTGACTTGTGTTGTGGACTTTACACCCAGCAACAGGAAGAGGAGAGGGGTCATGGTGGCAGAATAGAGGAACCCCTTAGAGATACAGTGTGTCTCTATTCTAACAGTGGAGAACTGACGTGGTACAGTGACAGTAGTGTTGGTACCCCATTCAGTAATTCTCTGTGTCACACTCTGTCTAATCATAGTCACCAGGAACTAGATGAGATTTACCGACATTTCCTCAGTCACTACAGCAGTACAGTGAGCAACGCAACTCCTCGTCTGTGTAATGTTGGCTTCAATAAGAAGTTCTACTTCACTTCAACACCTTCCAACACCTAATATTAACACACATCTCTGTCATTATATACCAGCCCCTGGTGCCACATATTATTATACCAAAGATTACGTATTCACCTTATTACTCTTGGATCATTCATAGAGAACTGGAAGAATTTCACTGAGATAATTGTTTATGATGAAAAGAAAACCCACATTATAAATTATCAGATTAAAGTTTCTGTTAGAGTGTTAGTTTTCTTCTCGTCACTGACCATTCCTAATTATAATTTCCTCAGCTGTATGTACAGTAATTAAGTATTCCCAAGAAATCATGGCAACTTCCAACATTGTAAAATTGTCCATCGAGGACATACATGTCTCTTTGATTAATATACTTTATCTGCTAAGATAAATAGCATAGTGCTAGTTCTGTATAATTGCCTGTGACGTCCATAATTGACCTTCTATTAGATTGATGGTATCTGTGGAGATCAAAGCTCTTATATATCATGTAGGCTACGTACAATGATATAAACGTTTCTCCACGCTTTTCTCTGTACAATTTTATATAATATAAGGGGACACAGGATAAAGTACTAGTAGTAGTTGTTTCGCATTGTGACCATGATTTGCCCCTGCATTCAAGACACTTCACTGTAAACAGACCTTTTGTAGAGTGTTAGCGTCTTCTTGTAACCTCAGTGGGCTAAATTGTTAATATACATTGTTGGAAGGGCATATAACAAAGGAGAAGGCCAGAGTATGCTGACCAACACACAGACAATTTTATAAACAAAATGCTTTTCTCCCAGTTTTTAAGAAGTATTATGTTGCTTATAGCCTCTAGAGTAGACCGTGTTGTTATCAAATTGTTCATATGTCAGGAAGGAAATCACTTTTAAGTTTAATTTATTATAAATGTGGTTCAATTCCCACAATCTCAATTATGTTATTGATAATTTTATTAAAATACATATTACTCCTGTATTACTGATACTGTACTCCTGTATATCCTTCTCGATAAGGATTCAATTTCTTAATATTTCTTCCTATTATCCAAGTGATTTTAATGTACAGTTTTGGAATAATGTATTTGAACACTGTTAGTAGCTTCTGACAACAGCGCCATTAGTAAACACATCAGTGAGGGAAAGTATTTATGAATTAAAGGATAACTTTTATTAAACTATAACATCAAGGAAGACCTTGCATCGTTACCCGGGGTGAACAGACTCTAGGATACACAATACAGTTTATTGGTAGTACACAAAGGTGACTCAAAATATGGTAGTATGCTGGCGTGCCATAGTGTAGCCGTAGTCGCTGCAGGAGAGTTGGCTGGAGGTAGGAGGTTACCTGTGTGATCAGAACGGGAAAACAGTTAGACGTAGGGCAGCTAGGTGGTGTGGCGGCAGGCAGGACGACGCTTTAGCAGGAACCTTGTTCTTCCGGTGCTCGAGCTGGAGTGAGTGTCCTAGCAGGTTGTTTTTTATTGCAAGGGAAATTACCTCTGCTTGGGCCTTATGCCTGTGCTGGCGGGCAGAATCAGTCTGGTTTCCACACCAACACCCGAACCTGTTTAGGGGCGGATGCCAGCTTGGTTAACCACATTGTGTTGTTTATAGTCATGCCATTTTAAGACGTCCAGAAGGAACCGCCATGAAGGGGAAGCACACTACAACCACCGATCCACCGCCAATCACTCCTCCAAATCAGTAGTGAAGAATGTTGAATCCTGGTGGAAATGCAGGATATCAAAAAGTCTTGGAGCGTAGGGGATAGTCTGAGTGGTTTAGTAAAAGTTGGAGTAAGGTTTAGAACGGAGTCTAGTTGAAGAGGTAAGAGGTTGAACTCTGATGGAAAAACAGAGGTTCTATAGATTGATATAATGAGTGATTGGGTGAGAGTGTGTAGTAAAGATTTAAGGTAAAGACTTTGAGCTTTTATGTCAAAGTTGGAACGGAGTGTAGTTAGAGGAAGAGTTATTGGATATTCACCTTGCTGAAATAATCCAGTAATGTGTGTGAGGGCGAGGGTATCATTGACGAGTGGGTTTGATAAAGTGCAAGAGAAGAGGGGTGAGGATTTGAAGGAAGTAGGGGGTTACATGGGTTTCAGCCCTGTTTCCCTAAGTTTAAAGCCCTAGAAGAAAAATGAAGATTAGTATAGTGTGCTTGTATAGTTGGCATTCGTTGTAGTGTGTGTAAAATGTGTGTGTTGCAGTTTAGGTTTGTGGGGTAGGGTGAGAGCCATCATACGACCCAGACTTGAGGAAGGAAGTACACAAATAGCCCTAGGCCCTGCTTGTCCACTGCTTTTTCCATGAGGGAGTGCCTCTCACAATGACCTACACCAGTCACAGGCTGGTAGTAGGAGAGGTGCCTTGAACTCTTGGTACTGCAAGTGTATGTTTACCGCAGAGGGGCGCATCCCCTCATGAAGCCAACTGTCCTTACGATGTCATCCATGAGGAAGCGCACTTGAGTTGCTCCTGTCGTGACTTGGTTTTCGCCGGTCTGCACTCCGAGTCTCCTTAAGCTGGCTGTGCTTGGGCACTCCAGAATGTAGTGAATGAGTGGCTCTTCAGTCCTGTTTTCACAATGCTGACACTCCTCTGACTCTTCTTTTAAAATGCAGTAATGCATCGTTACATATCCCATCCTGATCCGATGTAAGTTGGTCCAGTCTTGGCGTGGAACTTTGGTTGTGAAGGGTATCAATCCTGTTGCTAGGGTGTACCATCTGGCAGCACTTGAGTTTGCAGAGATGTCTCTAAGTCTGGAAAGTATTCTATCCTTGACTGCAGCCCCGGCCATGCTCTTGGTTTTCCTAAAGCTTGGAGGGATTTTGAATGTCAGAGTAGGTCCTCTGGCTGCCAATTTGGCTCCTTTGTCAGCCCTCTAATTTCCGTCCACTCCAACATGACTTGGGATCCAACAGATTGTGATGTGCCTCCCTTGTCCTTGTATCTTTTGTGCCATGGCAAGTACATGGGTCGTCAGTTGGACATTGTCTTCCATGTTGTACTTCCTTAGGTTCTGCAGTGCTGTCATTGAATCTGCGTAGATGAGGATCTGGTTCTCTGCCCTTCTCTCTGCATGCCGCATAGCCTGGGCTATGGCTGCGAGCTCAGTCTGAGTGGAGCTGCAGTGGTCAGAGATCCACCAACCAATGACACTGTTGCCAAGGACAAAAGCGGCACCCGCCCTGCCACTCTCCGGGTCCACGGAACCATCAGTGTAGTAGACGGTTGTGTCTTTATTATCTCTGCTGCCCATCACTCTGGTGGCATGCTGGAGGAGTTCATTTTCATTGAGATCTTTCTTACCTCTTGGAAGCCGAACTATCTTAGTTTTGATGGCTGGTGTGGTCCACGGTGGTGGCACACGGTACTCACCGGCTGGTGAGCCCGTACTCTTCTTCAAGAGAAGTTTGACGATGAGAAGGCTGTGTACTGTTTCTGCCACCCTTCGGATCCAGGTCCCTCTCTTTGCACTCTGCCTGTCCTTTCTCAGTTCTTTGATGACCTCACTTTTGAAAAGATTATCCCTATAGTGATGAATGGTTCTAGCTACCACACATGACACTACATAGTCGATTCTGTTTTGGATAGAACCCAGACCAGATTCATTCTGTATCACTTCTGTTTTTGTCCATAACGGGGCACCGTATATGGTCCTCATAGCTTTGTTTTAGATGCATTCCAACTTGTGTGTCAATTTCTTTGGTATACCTGGAAGCACTATGGCAGCATAATCGATGATTGATCGGATGGCTTGTTTGTAGAACATCGTGAGTTTTGTTTGAGGCGCTGCTGTCATAGGACACTAGGGCCCTCAGGGCTGCAAGACGAGATTTAGTCCTATCCTGCAGGTACTCTATCTCTCTTTTCCAACTGAGGCTGTGTGTTATCCAGACTCCTAGGTACAGGTAAGTTGACACCCATTCAAGTCGGGTGTCCTGTATGTGCAGATGCTTTTGGGGAGCTCTCCCTCTGATGAACATTGCCTTTGATTTCTCTCTGGATATTTCTAGGGACTGGTAAGTCGATACTCGACCTTGGTGCTTGACCCTGGTGGTGCGGTCTGAGAGGTAGTCCTGTACCCATGCGAGCATTCGACCTCTAACTCCCTTTTCTGCTAGTGCTTCTAGTATGGCATGAAAGTTTGCTAGTTCAAAGGCTTTTTGTAGGTCGAGAAACACGACAATGGCCTTTTGGTCCTTTACCGTGCTCAGTAGAAATGCAATGGCAGTTTTGGTCCCAGTTCTCTTGACAAAGCCAAAGAGATGTGGATGCCTGGACCAAGCTTCCACAAGAGTCGGTTGAGCACCATCCTCTCCATGGTTTTACAGAGACAGCTCATCAGAGCTATTGGTCTGTACTTGCCCTTCTCTTTGGGCTTTGGAATGGGTAGAATATCTGCCTTTTTCCAAGCCAGGGGCAATCTTCCTACACCCCATGACTCGTTCATGATGGTTAGGAGGGCCGTGTGATCCCCAGTACCCAGTCCGGAAATAATTGAGTACGTTATGCCATTATCTCCGGAGGCCGTGTCTTTGCTCTTATTTCTGGCTCTTAAGAGTTCATCCAGCGTTAGTCTCATCTCGCTCGAGGACTGCTTCATCTATTTTCTCTTGTCTCGTGTCACGGAGTTGTTGTCGGCGGTCGTGTATTTCCATCGGGAGATTAGTTGTTGCTGCCCTTGCAGCAAAGTTGCTATAATGGTTTTCAGCATCTTCTAGGGGGTCGAGACATGCAGACGGACGAGTTGCCATCCTGCCTCCTGCTTGGTGTGTGGGGACGCCAGAGTTGAGGAGACAGATGTTGTCTGTTTCCTCCATCACCATGGCCAGGTGTCGGCCCGCATCATTGTTATGTTGTGAGCCAAGAAAGCTGTGGTGGGTGTTGAGATCACCCCCAATCAGCAGGGAGTGTGGTATGCTGAAGAGCTCAGAGAGATCCAGCTCCCACCTTTGGCTTCTGTATATGTTGTATACTTGGAGGTCTGTGGATCCTATGCGGATCTTGATGGCCAGAACTTCCACTCCTTCCCCGCAAGTTGTTGGCTGTTCGAGGAGTTCCTGAAGGATGCTTCTCTTTATGTATGTGGTCAGACCTCTTCGCTCATCACTATGTGGTAGTGTGTAGTGTTCAAATCCTGGGAGTTTGGGTGTTGTCTCGTCGGCAGTGAGGGTCTCCTGAAGGAGGACTACATCGATCTCTTCCTTGACAACAGCTTCTTTTAGGGAGTTGATGTTGCCATGGAGTCCACAGATGTTTCACTGTAGGATCCTCAGCATACTGTGACATCTGACTCAGAATCTGTTTCCTCATCTGTGGCTGGTCTTTGATTGGGACGAGGTGAGAGGGCCAGTGCCCTTCTAGGTGCCTCCTTTTTTCCTGGTTTAACAGGCGTGCACTGTTCTTCGGGGGAGTGGGCGTTTACCTGTTGGGCATTCCTGTTGTGGTACTAGCGTGTTCTGGATGGCAGTAGATACCTCTTCTGCCGTTCTCTTGATACCGAGGGAGGCTAGAACCTTTCCAATGACGTCTGCAAACATGCTCTGCGTCAGCTGGACTACCTCCTTGTTTTGGCTCCTCTCAATCACCACTTCCTCCTGTGGTGGTGGTGGTGGGAGGACAGAAGGGTTGTTTGTATTCTTCTTCCTTGGTTTTCTTTTCTTCTTGGGAGAGGTGGGCAGTTCATTACCTCTTTGTGTCTCCTTTACCTCTCTGGTCCTCAGTGTTTCTCCCAGCTGGGGGAATTCTTCGTCATCCTGAAGAGGGGGTGGTTGCTGTCTGTCCGCTTTCTTTCAAGCTGTTGACTTAGGCCTGGGAGGTGGGGCTGTCTTGGTGACGTTGCGTGGTCCGATAGCCTGATGTATCCTTTCAAGTCTCGCTGGGCAGCTTCGTAGCCAGACATGGTGAGACTTGTGGCAGTTTGGGCTCCTTGAGGTGGTCTTCTGGCCTTCCTTGTGTGCCTGTATGCACATCTTGGTCTCATGTAGTCCACTACAGATCCCACAGATGATGGGATTTTTGCAGACTGCCCTGTGGTGTCCGTACTTCTTGCACCTGAAGCATCGTACCGGTTCTGGAATGTACTTTCCCAGCCGGTATTCACCAAAGGGGCCCAGGTGCAATGCTTCTGAAAGCTTCCTGATGTAGGTGATGAAGACCTGTCGTGTCACCGTCTTGTCCCTGCTGAAACACCTTTCGGCGTCCTTTACTGATGGATGAGTCCTGATGGCATCCAAGTCTTGAGTTACTGGGTAGCCCAACACGACACTCTTGTACTCCTTGTCTTCTGGAGCTAGTTCATGCAGAGTCTCACCTTACTCACGGTGGTGGCAAAGGATCTCTAGCCCCTGGCTAGTACAGTGGTAATGCGCCTGCCTCGCATCCGTGAGGTCGGCAGATCGAGCCTCGCCCAGGCCCGAGAGTTTAAAACTGTTTACTGGGGGGTTACTGCCATGGCTGGGCACCATTGTGGGGAGTTGGGCTTGCCTGGCTGACGTTCTGGAGAGTATCTCATCAGAGATAGATACCAGAACTAAAACCCTGCAACTTTAACTTTAACTTTCACTTTTCCTGTTCCAGGGGTGCAGTACAGACTCTCCTTTATTGTTGGCCCTCGCAGACATCCGGAGATCATTGTGGGCCTTTTCGAGTGCCGTGATAGCCTACACTTGGCTGTCGTAGGCATTCCAGGAAACCTTGAATTTTGCCAGTTCCTGCCCCTCCTTTTTGCTGTCTGCCTCAGCCGGGGGCTTCCATCTTCGCCTCCTTTTTTGTTGCGTCCATCTGTCATCGTTTTCCTGCTCCTCATCCTCTTGTTGAGGCTGCGGCGAAGTCTCATCATCTCGTCGCTGCTTCCTCTGGAGAGCTTCAGGGCTGTCCCTATCACGCTTCATCGTCTTCATTGCGCTTCCTACCAGACTTTATCTCAGCCTCCTATAGTGTATAAGACACTGTTCCTACAGTCCCTGTCCCTACACTGGTGCCTAACCAGCCCTACTACTGTACCGGTTATGGTAGGCCCGGTATTACATAACTAATATCCCGTACCCCCTCTGTAAGGCTTCTGGCGAGATTACCAGTATTACAGGGTTCGACGGGTGCACCTTCATGGAGTTGGATGTGCATACTATGCTCTGGCCATAGCGCTACACCTCCAACAGGTTAGCAGTTCCCAGGAACAGTGGCAGCTGTTCCGAAAGAGCCGCTTCATCATTGCGAGTGTTGAAGAAAGTATTAGAAGAAAAAGTGCGTTGCAAATCGACACTCACAATACAGAATATTGTCAAGCCTTCCAGCCGCACAGGGGTGCTTCCAGCGTGGTTCTGTCACAGTGGGGATGACCCAACAACAAACTGAATTGTATGTGTATTGCAACTGTGTCACAAACGTACTCTCTTTATTTATTAACTGAGGCAGGGAAGAGTTTCCCAACTTCTGCCAGGTAGATTGCACAGTGTGTGCTAGTCTGTTTAGTCTGCCTTGGTGTTAAACACTTTTTAAAGTGTACACCTTTGGTACAGCTGAAATATCACCTCAGTGCTGTTTTTAACCAGTAAAAACAGCTGTGGCTTATTCAGCTAACTTCCAAATGTCGTAGGTTCATTGATGCCTTCTTCAGGAGTAGGATGGCCCTGGATGCAGCCTCTACAAGAGGACTGAGTCCAGTGAACACTCACTGCAGTAATAGGTAATGCTTCTCTCAAGCCGATGTTTGAGCAAGCAGTCCTGTAGATGTAGATAGTCTTCCTTCTGCAGGAGGATTAATTGTAAGGTGTGTTCATCTGCACATTGTGTTTACTAAGCAACAATTGCATGCAACATGTTTGAGCAGACTAACTGAGTGACAAAGTGTGTTCGTGTGTATGTCGAGACTCAAATGACGTCACAGTTGTCATTTAGCAGGAAGTACCGGGTGTGTTTGTTCCATATTCAAGAACATTTATGGTGTATACGTGGCTCTGCTGCTTGTCTATGGAGCCGTCGTACCAGTACTACACCCTCGTTAACACCATGAATGTTCTTGCATACGGCCATGTGTGTGACGTCACAGCTGTAGGGAACATGATCGAGCGAGCAGCCGAGCAGGCGAGGCAACTGTGTGTGTGTGTGTGTGTTATAGTCAAGCCAACTGTGCGTGTGTTGGGGTAGGGTGGGAGGGAGGGGGGATTTGTGACGTCAGAGCTGCGGTGTAGATGCATGATCTGGCAGGCTAACCGCTATACAGGCAAGTGATGAATGACTGTTGGCTGCTTCCACGTGAATGATCGTAATAATGGAACTACCCGACATCTTTTGTGGATATAGATATTGAGTTTGTTGGATATAAATAAGACTGACAAGTGTGGTTGGTTGGGGAGGATCATGACATACCAAAGCCACTGTGGAATCTGTCCTATGTGTTGGTGTGTTTACAAATGCAACACATGACAACGTTGAGAGAAAGATCATACATAATAAACGTTGTGTATTTCTCATTATTAATTGATTTATGGACAAATGAAATTTAGTAGTATAATTATATTATCTATGGATGCAAACCGAATTACAGCTATAGCTATATATACGATAAACCTTAGTATTTCTATAATAATAATAATCATTTTGTACAAGTTTATAAAATTGTCAGTGGGCTGGTTAGCATGCTCTGGATCTCATTTGTTTTATGTTTTTGCAAATATAAACTTTTAATTCAGTGTCTCCCTTTAAACATGAAAAGACAACACATGTAGCTTTTTAAATCTATCCCTATATTCGAGGTTAAATAAGAAGGATGCTCCATCCTGTACTGCTTCGAGGAGATAAATATCCTGTCTATAGTGTGGTGACCATTCTTAATTAGAGAAGATGATTTTGTTGGTGAATTTGAAGGTATCAATTAGTGAACCTAAACCTGAACAATGAGGCCTGAGGTGCATTACTCCACTAAATACATGCTATCAGTCAGCAGCTGAATAATAGCAGAGCTGATCCCCACCAATGGGTATACAGTAGTGAAGTTTGACAATAATGTTGACTCCTGTTTAATTAAGAATGGACCTCGGTGATAAAGGGAGACGGTGTGGATACAAAAGAATAGGATAGAGAGATAGATAATCGAGGTTGGGTGAATGAGAGGGAGTGTGGTGAGGGAGAAAGGGATTAGAAAAACAAGCAGACAATTGAGTGGTTGGTTATTAAAGAGAGAGATTATTGGAGAAGAGATAGAGGTGAGGGAGAGGGTAAGTAAGAGAGAGCAGTACAATTGTTAGAGAGTAAATGGAGAGAATCGACATGGTTTTGAGGTAGAGAAAGACTCGTGATACAACAGGCAGAGCGAGGAAGTGAGAGAGGGTCCAGGCTGTGACGTCACTACCAGGCTACAACGTGTTGATCAGCTGGCTGGCTCCCATGCTGGCCTCACTCAATATAAACTCAGCGGCCTGCCTCCACTGGCACAGTGTCTGTTCTGGCCCTGCAGTGTCAACAGTAACAGTAGCTATCATACGTATGAAAATCAAACCAATATTGTATGTTCTGAACAGTCGCATCAAGTTCATTGTGTTGCACCAGTGATATCAACGATTATTGTAGTGAGAAATCAAGATTAGAATATTATCTGACAAGACGATTATTATAAAAGAAAAGACCGTCATTGGTTTGTATATTCCAAAGGAGAATATACAGACCAGATGGAAGTAGTGTACAAATAATAACAAGGATATATGGTAGTGGACATGGCACCCAACATTACACAGGTACGTAAGTTAACACATCATGTACTGTTGTGGTCAATAATTATCATCCACATTGGGGTGACTCATGTACAAGATTGACAGTTTCTCACAGTTCGTTAGCTGCGAAACTTTACAATAAATAGGTTGAGCAGCATCTTCTAAATTATTACAAGCAGCTACTCACTCTTCAAAACAATAACATCAGATGTTAACATGAAAACATTAGACAGCAAATTGTTTGAGTTATACATATATGGATGATTATCATTGACCACGACTGTACAGTACAGTTCTTTTTTGTAAACCACCCACCAGTAATTCGTCAGGAAAATTGCTCCACAGAATTTTTCTTGACATCCCACATCATATGACAATACTTTTTCCACTGAATAATAATGCTGTACTATAATTATTGCAACTACATGTGATGCATTGTGCAGTCCTGCAACGAAATGGATGATAATTGTTTCTGAATTGTTGACTAATTGTAGGTTTGTAACGGAGGTGATGGTACTGTCAACTGTACCAAAGAAAACACACCATCTCTAGTTTGTAAATTCACTGACCATTGCGTGACACCGGAGATGATACAAGAACTACTACAACATGACGATGGCAAGGGAAGTAAGGACCTGGTGTGTGTGGTGACCAAGTTCAGAGAAGCTTTATGCTGCTCTCTTCACCCAGCCACGCCAGTCTGTGATACCAATAATGTCCACACTATTATACAGGCCGAGGGTTGTGTGGCCAAGTTTGTGGAGCTGCTGAACTGTAATGATGAATGGATACTGCAGGTGTGTGTGTATGGCAACAAGTAGAAATGTACAGTCACGGTTTAAAGTCCTGCATCGGGTGCGTGAAAATGAGCCATTTTTGTGACTCTTCTGAACCAATATTACAGAGACCAATAGTTTGAGTTTCACACCATTTTTCGAAGTCGTTTCATTGGAAGGTGTTGCAGGACTATTGACTGTGATTGTACAGTAGTTGGAAATTACTAAATGAAGAATTGATACACTTTCATGACATTATATTTACAATGATTTTAATCTCATTTATTGTCAGACAAATTTAAATAATTATGTTATTGCATTATCATAATTTCATGATTATCAGATTCTTACGGCTGCATAAATCTATCTCATTAATACAATTGTTTAACTTTTGTGATTGATTTGTTTGTTTTGTTGGTGAATTGGATGGTCTGTGATTCCTCCAAACTATGCTACAAAACAGATCCTCTATTTGTAACATTAAGGTCGTCTGTTTCTGTTCATAGTTTGGAGGAATCAGTAGGTCTTTAAGAGAATCTACCCTTAAGCTATAGGTGAATATTTTAAGCCATGTATTCAAAACTGAGAATTGAATATTGCAGAGAGATGCAGCGATGATACTGGCGAACATTGCCTTTGAGGGTGAAAAGGAGGGTCAAGCTGTTGTATCGGCCGGAGCTTTGCACAACCTCATCCCCATCTTAGAATCTCCACAACCTGAAGTGCAGAAATTTTCAGCCTGGGCCTTGATGAACATTTGTGGACGTACCCAAGCCAGTAGGAAACTCCTGCTGGACCTCAACGTTATACCAAAACTCCTTCCGTGAGTTTTTATCAGATTTGTTTTTAACTAATTCTAGCCCTTAGGGTTTATTGATAATGTAAGAACAGGCTCAACTGGACAGTGGTGCAGTAAATAACACGATTAAGGAATGGAAAATATTTTGAAGGGGAATGTACACCTCTTCCTAATGTTAATCGTACAGGGTCTTTAAGGAACACAGTATAGGCAACCTTTCTAAACATCCTCAAATCTCTGACAGAATGTTGGAGGGCACGGTTGATTGTGTGCAGACCGCTGCGCTGACACTACGAAATCTGTGTCGTGTTGAGCCTTCATCAGTTCCCTTCAAGCAGTTGGCCCCTTGTCTAAGCACCCTCGCTGCCCTAACAACACACAGAGACACAGACGTGAGACTGTATGCTTGCCGGGGCCTGTTGAGTGCGGGTAGTACATATGGATCTTCTCTTCTCACCGCCCTCACTCCTGCCTTCATCAATACCATCGATCAGCTTCCTGCGTAAGTTTCCTTAGATATTATAACACTATCTTATGAGAATGGTATAGAATTTATTAAGGAAGCATGTTTAGAGTACTCATGAGTACAGTCTCCTATCGTTTTTTTTTTTTTTAAATTTTAAGATTGGTTATACAACAGTAATAATCAGTACATATAATCTTTCTTTCCAGTAAATGTTCATACGAATCACCAGCCGTAAACCTTACCAATATGGTAAAAAACATGAAGCCAGCCAGCTGCCTCCCAGCTCAGGTAACATAATACTTTTCCTCTCCAAATTACTTTTTATATTGAACTGTTTATTGTTGTTGGTGTATCAGTTATAGATATTCATAAATTATGTTGATATTTACTAATGTGTGTTGTATTTGTAGCAGATGACAAGCCAAGGGAAACAGGACCAGGATGACAAGTTAGGAAAGGTGTCAAAGGGTCAGCAAACACCCACTAAGAGAAGTGCAAGTCCCATTCCCTTAGGAGTGTCCACCAGGAGTACCCCCAAGAGGATGAGGGTGATGAGGGGAAGGCCTTCATGTCCGTCTTGGCCAAGAACACGTGGTAGGACCAGGCGGCCACTGCTCAGTGTCCCTGGCAAATATTCACCTCAACTTGCCCACAAGGTATTATAATACAAGACACTCTTATTTAAAATGTATGTTGCATGTTCTAACGATAGATATTTGCCAAGCAGAAAATAATATGGGTACAAAGTGCTATTTATCAATACTTAAGGGGCCTATATTATCGGACATTTAAGTGACAAGAGATGTCATTGTATATATTGAGATAAACTCCATTTGTACCTTATGTTTGTATAATTTTAATGATGTTATTATTGGTGGAGGAGCAGGTGTGGGCAGCAGTGGAGGCAGGAGACATGAATCAATTGACACAACTAGTCCGGGTAACAGGACCAACTGTGACACGTGGTAACAGTGGCTGTACATTACTACATGTTGCAGCAGTCAACAACCAGCCTGAAGTGGTGGAGTGGTTACTGCAACTACTGAGTCCCAACCTGGTAAACAGGGTTGGCCTAACCCCAAGCCATCTAGCAGCCATGAAGGGTCACACACAAGTACTCAGACTCCTACTGAACGACCCTCACCTGGACCATCAGGCCCAAGACCCAGCCGGCAACACCTACAAGCATTGGGTAGGAAAACTCTACTAATTATCTCCAAGGAATCTTTTCAAAATTATCTGTTTATCTCCATAGCACTTTACTACTCACTCTCCTGACTACTTGTTTAAATCCACCTTACAAATACTATATACAGTATATTATGAGTACCTACATGACTGAGTACTGGACTGTAATTAACTACATTATCAAGTGTAGTGTATAAGTGGCTAACATATTGTTGTTGTGTTATAGTTGTGTGTACCGCTGTTTGAGGCAGTTCTGGAGGAAGATAGAGAGCTCACCAGGTGCTTACTGAGGCTAGGTGCTGATCCTGACCTGGAGGCTGGCAGTGTGGTGCGTGGAGCTCTGGTCAAAGAACTTGGGGTCACCACCGCTAGACAATTGGCCTCCACACTCGGCCATAACCATATTCTTGCTTTGTTTAATAAGGTCAGTGCTCCACTATTATATATATCATATAATCAGCTATGAGAGTAAACTTGAACTTGATATAAACCCTTAGTATTTAGGAATAGATGAGAACCTATGTAGTAATAATATGTGTTAAATGTAATTTAATTGTTGACATAGGAACATAATAAATATCAGATAGGCTAATCTTATATGTCTCGTAAATGGCCACAGACTGAGTCAGGTGACATAAACCACAACCAGTCCAACATGAGTATTTCATTCGGAAGCAACACTGTGCCATCATCTACTACAACGGTACGTATATACAAACTAGTCCAAAGGCTTTATTAACATATTTTGTAATATTTATAACATCTGATATCTTTGAAACTAACATGATTTTAATATGTTGGCTTCTTGTATCTTTACCAATGATGTCTTGTCAACATGCAGGTACGCAACACTTCCTGCAATGGAAATGTTTACAAAGGATGTGGTGCGTATGTGACCATCCTGAGCTACTCTACCTTCCCTGGTCAACCCCACTTGGACCTTTCCACATCTCATACGGCTGTGGACAACTTGGCCAGTACATTTACCAAGCTGGGGTACAGTGGTCACATTCACAAGGACCTAACACAGGAACAGACTAGACAGGTGGTGGCCCGGGTACGGGACATGGAGGTACTGGATCAGGTTGGTTGTGCCATTTTTGTTGTGGTCAGTCACGGCACACCAAACCAACACTTTCTCACTTCTGACGGTCACCTGCTGGACACACAGTGGTTATGTGGTCTATTCAAGGACTCAATGTGTCCATCACTCAAGAACAAAGCCAAACTCTTCATGTTTGACTTGTGTTGTGGACTTTACACCCAGCAACAGGAAGAGGAGAGGGGTCATGGTGGCAGAATAGAGGAACCCCTTAGAGATACAGTGTGTCTCTATTCTAACAGTGGAGAACTGACGTGGTACAGTGACAGTAGTGTTGGTACCCCATTCAGTAATTCTCTGTGTCACACTCTGTCTAATCATAGTCACCAGGAACTAGATGAGATTTACCGACATTTCCTCAGTCACTACAGCAGTACAGTGAGCAACGCAACTCCTCGTCTGTGTAATGTTGGCTTCAATAAGAAGTTCTACTTCACTTCAACATCTTCCAACACCTAATATTAACACACATCTCTGTCATTATATACCAGCCCCTGGTGCCACATATTATTATACCAAAGATTACGTATTCACCTTATTACTCTTGGATCATTCATAGAGAACTGGAAGAATTTAACTGGAATAATTATTTATGATGAAAAGAAAACCCACATTATAAATTATCAGATTAAAGTTTCTGCTAGAGTGTGAGTTTTCTTCTCGTCACTGACCATTCCTAATTATAATTTCCTCAGCTGTATGTACAGTAATTAAGTATTCCCAAGAAATCATGGCAACTTCCAACATTGAAAATTGTCCATCGAGGACATACATGTCTCTTTGATTAATATACTTTATCTGCTAAGATAAATAGCATATTGCTAGCTTCTGTATAATTGCCTGTGACGTCCATAATTGACCTTCTATTAGATTGATGGTATCTGTGGAGATCAAAGCTCTTATATATCATGTAGGCTAGGTATAATGATATAAGCGTTTCTCCACGCCTTTCTCTGTACAATTTTATATAATATAAGGGGACACAGGATAGATAAAGTACTAGTAGTAGTTGTTTCGCATTGTGACCATGATTTGCCCCTGCATTCAAGACACGTCACTGTAAACAGACCTTGTGTAGAGTGTTAGCATCTTCTTGTAACCTCAGTGGGCTAAATTGTTAATATGCATGTAACAAAGGAGAAGGCCAGAGTATGCTGACCAACCCACAGACAATTTTATAAACAAAATGCTTTTCTACCAGTTTTTAAGAAGTATTATGTTGCTTATAGCCTCTAGAGTAGACCGTGTTGTTATCAAATTGTTCATATGTCAGGAAGGAAATCACTTTTAAGTTTAATTTATTATAAATGTGGTTCAATTCCCTCAATCTCAATTATGTTATTGATATTTTTATTAAAATAAATATTACTCCTGTATTACTGATACTGTACTACTGTATATCCTTCTCGATAAGTACTCAACTCCTTAATGTTTCTTCCTATTATCCAAGTGATTTTAATGTACAGTTTTGGAATAATGTATTTGAACACTGTTAGTAGATTCTGATAACAGCGCCAATAGTAAACACATCAGTGAGGGAAAGTATTTATGAATTAAAGGATAACCTTTATTAAACTATAACATCAAGGAAGACCTTGCGTCATTACCCGGGGTGAACAGACTCTAGGATACACAATACAGTTTATTGGTAGTACACAAAGGTCACACAGAATATAGTAGTATGCTGGCGTGCCGTGCTGTGCCGTAGTGTAGCCGTAGTCGCTGCAGGAGAGTTGGTTGAAGGTAGGAGGTTAACCGTGTGATCAGAACGGGAACACAGTTAGACGTAGGGCAGCTATGGTGTGTAGCGGCAGGCCGGACGACGTTGGGCAGGAACCTTGTTCTTTCGGTGCTCGAGCTGGAGTGAGTGTCCTAGCAGGTTGTTGTTTTTTATTGCAGGGGAAATTATCTCTGCTTGGGCCTTATGCCTGTGCTGGCGGGCCCAACTGTCTGGTTTCCACACCAACACCCGACCATGTTCAGGGGCGGATGCCAGCTTGGTTAACCACATTGTGTTGTTTATAGTCATGCCACTTTAAGACGTCCAGAAGGAACCGCCGTGAAGGGGAAGCACACTACAACCACCGATCCACCGCCAATCACTCCTCCAAATCAGTAGTGAAGAATGTTGAATCCTGGTGGAAATGCAGGATATCAAAAAGTCTTGGAGCGTAGGGGATAGTCTGAGTGGTTTAGTAAAAGTTGGAGTAAGGTTTGGAACGGAGTCTAGTTGAAGAGGTAAGAGGTTGAACTCTGATGGAAAAACAGAGTTTCTATAGATTGATATAATGAGTGATTGGGTGAGAGTGTGTAGTAAACATTTAAGGTAAAGACTTTGAGCTTTTATGTCAAAGTTGGAACGGAGTGTAGTTAGAGGAAGAGTTATTGGATATTCACCTTGCTGAAATAATCCAGTAATGTGTGTGAGGGCGAGGGTATCGTTGACGAGTGGGTTTGATAAAGTGCAAGAGAAAAGGGGTGAGGATTTTAAGAAAGTAGGGGGTTACAGGGGTTTCAGCTCTGTTTCCCTAAGGTTAAGGCCCTGGAAGAAAAATGAAGATTAGTATAGTGTGCTTGTATAGTTGGCGTTCGTTGTAGTGTGTGTAAAATGTGTGTGTTGCAGTTTAGGTTTGTGGAGTAGGGTGACAGCCTTCATACGACCTAGACTTGAGGAAGGAAGTACACAAATAACCCTAGGCTCCACTTGTCCACTGCAGTTCGGTGAACTGCCTCTAGTCTCTGGTGCCACGTGGTACTAAACAAAATTAAACAAAAAATGCCACATGAAGACATCATTCCCGAGCATGACACTTTTGACTGAGACCCTCAGTGACCTACACCCATCACAGGCTGCTAGTAGGAGTTGTACCGTTAACTCAGGGTGCTGCGTATATTTGTATTGTGTATAGTGTTTGCAGTTTAGGTTTGGAGGGTGGGGCGAGAGCCATCGTAGGACCCAGACTTGAGGAAGGAAGTACACAAATAGCCCTAGGCTCTGCTTGTCCACTGCTTTTTCCATGAAGGAGTGCCTCCCACCAGCTAACCATGTGGTTTAACCGAGCAGTGGCATTGCTGAGTGAGACCTTCAGTGTCCTACACCCGTCACAGGCTGGTAGTAGGAGAGGTGCCTTGAACTCTTGGTGCTGCAAGTGTATGTTTACCGCAGAGGGGCGCATTCCCTCATGAAGCCAACTGTCCTTACGATATCATCCATGAGGAAGCGCACTTGAGTTGCTCCTGTCGTGACTTGGTCTTCGCCAGTCTGCACTCCGGGTCTCCTTCTTAAGCTGGCTGTGCTTGGACACTCCAGATGGTAGTGAATGTGTGGCTCTTCAGTCCTATTTCCACAGTGCTGACACTCCTCTGACGCTTCTTTTAAAATGCAGTAACGCATCGTTACATATCCCATCCTGATCCGATGGAAGTTTTTTCCAGTCTCGGCGTGGAACTTTGGTTGTGAGGGGTATCAATCCTGTTGCTAGGGTGTACCACCTGGCATCACGTAAGGTTGCAGAGACGTCTTTAAGTCTGGAAAGTTTTCTATCCTTGACTGCAGCCCCGGCCATGCTCTTGGTTTTCTTAAGGCTGGGAGGGATTTTGAATGTCGGAGTAGGTCCTCTGGCTGCCACTTTGGCTCCTTTGTCAGCCCTCTCATTTCCGTCCACTCCAACATGACTTGGGATCAAATAGATTGTGATGTGCCTCCTATGTCCTTGTATCATTTGTGCCGTGGCAAGTACATGGGTCGTCAGTTGGACATTGTCTTCCGGGTTGTACTTGCAGAGGTTCTGCAGTGCTGTCATTGAATCTGAGTAGATGAGGATGTGCTTCTCTGCCCTTCTCTCCGCATTCCTCATAGCCTGGGCTATGGCTGCGAGCTCAGTCTGAGTGGAGCTGTAGTGGTCAGAGGTCTTCCAACCAATGACACTGTTGCCAAGGACAAACGCGGCACCCTCCCTGCCACTCTCCGGGTCCACGGAGCCATCAGTGTAGTAGACGGCTGTGTCTTCGTTATCCCTGCTGCCCATCACTCTGTTGGCATGCTGGAGTTCATTTTCACTGAGGTATTTCTTACCTCTCAGAAGCCGAACTATCTCTGTTTTGATGGCTGGTGTGGTCCACAGTGGTGGCACACGGTACTCACCGGCTGGTGAGCCCGTACCTTTCTTCAAGAGAAGTTTGATGTTGAGAAGGCTGTGTACTGTGTCTGCCACCCTTCGGATCCAGGTCCCTCTCTTTGCACTCTGCCTGTCCTTTCTCAGTTCTTTGATGACCTCACTTTTGAAAAGATTATCCCTATAGTGATGTATGGTTCTAGCTACCACACATGACACTACATAGTCGATTATGTCTTGGATAGAACCCAGACCAGATTCATGCTGCATCACTTCTCTTTTGGTCCATAATGGGGCACCGTATATGGTCCTCATAGCTTTGTTCTAGATGCATTCCATCTTGCATGCCAAGGTCTTTGGTATACCTGGAAGCACTATGGCAGCATAATTGATGATCGATCGGATGGCCTGTTTGTAGAACATCGTGAGTTATGTTTGAGGCGCTGCTGTCATAGGACACTAGGGCCCTCAGGGCTGCAAGACGAGATTTAGTCCTATCCTGCAGGTACTCTATCTCTCTTTTCCAACTGAGGCTGTGTGTTATCCAGACTCCTAGGTACAGGTAAGTTGACACCCATTTAAGTCGGGTGTCCTGTATGTGCAGATGCTCTTGGGGAGCTCTCCCCCTGATGAACATTGCCTTTGATTTCTCTCTGGAGATTTCTAGGGACTGGTAAGTTGATACTCGACCTTGGTACTTGAACCTGGTGGTGCGGTCCGAGAGGTAGTCCTGTACCCATGCGAGCATTCGACCTTTAACTCCCCTTTCTGCTAGTGCTTCTAGTATGGCATGAAAGTTTGCTAGTTCAAAGGCTTTTTGTAGGTCGAGAAACACGACAATGGCCTTTTGGTCCTTTACCGTGCTGAGTAGAAATGCAATGGCAGTTCTGGTCCCAGTTCTCTTGACAAAGCCAAAGAGATGTGGATGCCATGGACCAAGCTTCCACAAGAGTCGGTTGAGCACCATCCTATCCATGGTTTTACAGAGACAGCTCATCAGAGCTATTGGTCTAAACTTGCCCTTCTCTTTGGGCTTTGGAATGGGTAGAATATCTGCCTTTTACCAAGCCAAGGGCAATCTTCCTACACCCCATGACTGATTCATAATGGTTAGGAGGGCCGAGTGATCCCCAGTACAAAGTCCAGAAATAATTGAGTACGTTATGCCATCATCTCCAGGGGCCGTGTCTTTGCTCTTCTTCCTGGCTCTTAAGAGTTCATCCAGCGTGAACGGTCAGTCAGTCTCATCTCGCTCGAGGACTTCTTCATCTATTTTCTCTTGTCTCTTGTCACGGAGTTGTTGTCGGCCGTCGTGTATTTCCATCGGGAGATTAGTTGTTGCTGCCCTTGCTGCAAAGTTGCTATTAAGCCTTTCAGCATCTTCGAGGGCGGACGAGTTGCCATCCTGCCTGTACCTATATTAATGTTTCTCCATATCTCTCCTAGTTTGCTGTGTTCGTTAATGGTCGAGCACCACTCATACCATTTCTTTGCTTCACTCTTCTCGTGATTTCCTTGGCGTGCCGTATCACCTCCCGTAGTAGAGAGAGTGATTCAGCAGTGGGGTTTCTCCTGTGAAGTTTTCTGTGTTTGTTGATTCTCCTGTTCTGTTCCCTAAATTTGTCACAGTAGAATCAGTAGTCCCGGTGTCTGGCACCGGTCCTCTTTCTTGGGATGGATTTCTCAGCTGCCTTGTTAACTGCATTAGTGAATGCTGTGAGATTGGCGGGTCAAGGTCTCCTCCCATTTCGTTTTCATCGTGCCAACCTTGTAGGTGGCTCTTGAACTTCCTCCAGTCGGCCTTCTTGGTTTTCCATCCTTGGAGTGGTTTGGGAGCATAAGATCTGGTTCTTAGTTCCAGGCTTATCCTGATGGCATAGTGGTCACTGGTGAGGGTGGGGTGGATCCACCATTTCGAGCAGTGGCCGAGGTCTCTAGATACAAAGGTCAGGTCAAACCTGCCTCCTGCTTGGTGTGTGAGGACATCAGAATTGAGGAGACAGATGTTGTCTGTTTCCTCCATCACCATGGCCAGGTGTCGGCCTGCATCATTGTTGTGTTGTGAGCCAAGAAAGCTGTGGTGGGTGTTGAGATCACCCCCAATCAGCAGGGAGTGTGGTATGCTGAAGAGCTCAGAGAGATCCAGCTCCCAACTTTGGCTTCTGTATATGTTGTATACTTGGAGGTCTGTGGATCCTGTGCGGATCTTGATGGCCAGGACTTCCACTCCTTCCCTGCAAGTTGTTGGCTGCTCAAGGAGTTCCTGAGGTATGCTTCTCCTTGTGTATGTGGTCAGACCTCTTCGCTCATCACTATGTGGTAGTGTGTAGTGTTCAAATCCTTGGAGTTTGTGTGTTGTCTCGTCGGTAGTGAGGGTTTCCTGAAGGAGGACTACATTGATCTTTTAGGGAGTTGATGTTGCCACGGAGTCTGCAGATGTTTCACTGTAGGATCCTCAGCATACTGTGACATCTGACTCAGAATCTGTTTCCTCATCCGTGGCTGGTCTTTGATTGGGACGAGGTGAGAGGGCCAGTGCCCTTCTAGGTGCCTCCTTTTTTCCTGGTTTGACAGGCGTGCAGTGTTCTTTGGGGGAGAGGGCGTTTACCTGTTGGGCATTCCTGTTGTGGTACAAGCGCGTTCTGGATGGCAGTAGATACCTCTTCTGACGTTCTCTTGATACTGAGGGAGGCTAGAACCTTCCCAATGACGTCTGCCAGCATGCTCTGCGTCAGCTGGACTACCTCCTCCCTGTTTTGACTCCTCTCAATCACCACTTCCTCCTATGTTTGTATTCTTCTTCTTCTTCCTTGGTTTTCTTTTCTTCTTGGGAGAGGTGGGCAGTTCATCACCTCTTTGTGTCTCCTTTACCTCTCTGGTCCTCAGTGTTTCTCCCAGCTGGGGGAATTCTTCGTCATCCTGAAGAGGGGGTGGTTGCTGTCTGTCCACTTTCTTTCAAGCTGTTGACTTAGACCTGGGAGCTGGGGCTGTCTTGGTGACGTTGCGTGGTCGTATAGCCTGATGTATCCTTTCAAGTCTCGCTGGGCAGCTTCGGAGCCAGACATGGTGAGACTTGTGGCAGTTTGGGCACCTTGAGGTGGTCTTCTGGCCTTCCTTGTGTGTCTGTATGCACATCTTGGTCTCATACAGTCCACTATAGATCTCACAGATGATGGGATTTTTGCAGACTGCCCTGTGGTGTCCGTATTTCTGGCACCTGAAGTATCGAACCGGTTCTGGAATGTACTTTCTTAGCCGGTATTTACCAAAGGGGCCCAGGTGCAATGCTTCTGAAAGCTTCCCTATGTAGGTGATGAAGACCTGTCGTGTCACCGTCTTGTCCCAGCTGAAACACCTTTCGGCGTCCTTTACTGATGAATGAGTCCTGATGGCATCCAAGTCTTGAGTTACTGAGTAGCCACCACGACACTCTTGTACTCCTTGTCTTCTGGAACTAGTTCATGCAGAGTCACACCTTACTCACGGTGGTGGCGAAGGATCTCTTCGCTCTTCCTGTTCCAGGGGTGCAGTACAAACTCCCCTTTATTGTTGGCCCTCGCAGACATCCGGAGATCATGGTGGGCCTTTTCGAGTGCCGTGATTGCCTTCACTTGGCTGTCGTAGGCATTCCAGGAAACCTTGAATTTTGCCAGTTCCTGCCTCTCCTTTTTGCTGTCTGCCTCAGCCTGGGGCTTCCATCTTCGCCTCCTTTTTTGCCGGGTCCATCCGTCATTGTTTTCCTGCTCCTCCTCTTGTTGAGGCTGTGGTGGAGTCTCATCATCTTCTCGTCGCTGCTTCCTCTGGAGATCTTCAGGGCTGTCCCTATCATGCTTCATCGTCTTCATTGCGCTTCCTGCCAGGCTTTTTCTCAGCCTTCTATAGTGTATAAGACACTGTTCCTACAGTCCCTGTCCCTACACTGGTGCCTAACCAGCCCTACTACTGTACCGGTTATGGTAGGCCCGGTATGACATAACTTATATCCCGTACCCCCCCTGTAAGGCTTCTGGCGAGATTACCAGTATTACAGGGTTCGACGGGTGCACCTTCGTGGAGTCGGATGCGCGTACTACGCTCTGGCCATAGCGCTACACCTCCAACAGGTTAGCAGTTCCCAGGAACAGTGGCAACTGTTCCGAAAGAGCCGCTTCATCAGTACAAGTGTTGAAGAAAGTATTAGGAGAAGAAAAAGTTTTTATGTAGGCCTACTGTATTTTTTTACATTTTCTATTCACATGAATTTTGCAGACTGTTCCTACTAATTGTAAGTATATCATTCTTGAGTACTGATACTACTGAAACTATCTAGAGTAAAGCATTATTACCAAATGTTCTTGAACTACAAAATAAATGTGATTACTTCTATGGACAGCGCAACTGTTATTAAGATACCTACCATTATCCTGTGAAATGTGCTACTGAATAATTAGTAGTAGGCCTAGTTCAGGCCTCAGGGTATGAAAATAATGTGAGACCTTATAATAATACTGTATTGGTTAGTCATGGAGGCACTTTTAGATATCTACAGATTTCTCAATTTTTTTTTGGCATCCAGCATCAGATTTCCTAAAAATTTTGGTGGCAACACTGCACCTATGGTACAGCTGAAATATCACCTCAGTGCTGTTTTTAACCAGTAAAAACAGCTGTGGCTTGTTCAGCTGGCTTCCAAATGTCGTAGGTTCATTGATGCCTTCTTCAGGAGTAGGATGGCCGTGGATGCAGCCTCTACAAGGGGACTGAGTCCAGTGAACACTCACTGCAGTAGTAGGTAATGCTTCTCTCAAGCCGATGTTTGAGCAAGCAGTCCTGTAGATGTAGATAGTCTTCCTTCTGCAGGAGGATTAATTGTAAGGTGTGTTCATCTGCACATTGTGTTTACTAAGCAACAACTGCATTCAATATGTTTGAACAGACTAACTGAGAGACAGAGTGTGTTCGTGTGTGTGTCGAGACTCAAATGACGTCACAGTTGTCGTTTAGCAGGAAGTACCGGGTGTGTGTGGGCCATATTCAAGAACATTTATGGTGTATACGTGGCTCTGCTGCTTGTCTATGGAGCCGTCGTACCAGTACTACACCCTCGTTAACACCATGAATGTTCTTGCATGCTGCCCTGTGTGTGACGTCACAGCTGCGGGGAACATGATCGAGTGAGCAGCCGAGCCAATTGTGTGTGTGTTAGGGGAGGGAGGGAGGGGGGATATATGACGTCACAGCTGCGGTGTAGATGCATGATCTGGCAGGCTAACCGCTATACAGGCAAGTGATGAATGACTGTTGGCTGCTTCCACGTGAATGATCGTAATAATGGAACTACCCGACATATTTTGTGGATATAGATATTGAGTTTGTTGGATATAAATAAGACTGACAAGTGTGGTTGGTTGGGGAGGATCATAACATACCAAAGCCACTGTGGAATCTGTCCTATGTGTTGGTGTGTTTACAAATGCAACACATGACAACGTTGAGAGAAAGATCATACATAATAAACGTTGTGTATTTCTCATTATTAATTGATTTATGGACAAATGAAATTTAGTAGTATAATTATATTATCTATGGATGCGAATCGAATTACAGCTATAGCTATATATACGATAAACCTTAGTATTTCTATAATAATAATAATAATTTTGTACAAGTTTATAAAATTGTCTGTGGGCTGGTTAGCATGCTCTGGCTCTCATTTGTTTTATGTTTTTGCAAATATAAACTTTTAATTCAGTGTCTCCCTTTAAACATGAAAAGACAACACATGTAGCTTTTTAAATCTATCCCTATATTCGAGGTTAAATAAGAAGGATGCTCCATTCTGTACTGCTTCGAGGAGATAAATATCCTGTCTATAGTGTGGTGACCATTCTTAATTAGAGAAGATGATTTTGTTGGTGAATTTGAAGGTATCAATTAGTGAACCTAAACCTGAACAATGAGGCCTGAGGTGCATTACTCCACTAAATACATGCTATCAGTCAGCAGCTGAATAATAGCAGAGCTGATCCCCACCAATGGGTATACAGTAGTGAAGTTTGACAATAATGTTGACTCTTGTTTAATTAAGAATAGACCTCGGTGATAAAGGGAGGCGGTGTGGATACAAAAAGAATAGGATAGAGAGATAGATGATCGAGGTTGGGTGAATGAGAGGGAGTGTGGTGAGGGAGAAAGGGATTAGAAAAACAAGCAGACAATTGAGTGGATGGTTATTAAAAAGAGAGATTATTGGAGAAGATATAGAGGTGAGGGAGAGGGTAAGTAAGAGAGAGCAGTACAATTGTTAGAGAGTAAATGGAGAGAATCGACATGGTTTTGAGGTAGAGAAAGACTCGTGATACAACAGGCAGAGCGAGGAAGTGAGAGAGGGTCCAGGCTGTGACGTCACTACCAGGCTACAACGTGTTGATCAGCTGGCTGGCTCCCATGCTGGCCTCACTCAATATAAACTCAGCGGCCTGCCTCCATTGGCACAGTGTCTGTTCTGGCCCTGCAGTGTCAACAGTAACAGTAGCTATCATACGTATGAAAATCAAACCAATATTGTATGTTCTGAACAGTCGCATCAAGTTCATTGTGTTGCACCAGTGATATCAACGATTATTGTAGTGAAAAATCAAGATTAGAATATTATCTGACAAGACGATTATTATAAAAGAAAAGACCGTCATTGGTTTGTATATTCCCAAGGAGAATATACAGACCAGATAGAAGTAGTGTACAAATAATAACAAGGATATATGGTAGTGGACATGGCACCCAACATTACACAGGTACGTAAGTTAACACATCATGTACTGTTGTGGTCAATAATTATCATCCACATTGGGGTGACTCATGTACAAGTTTGACAGTTTCTCACAGTTCGTTAGCTGCGAAACTTTACAATAAATAGGTTGAGCAGCATCTTCTAAATTATTACAAGCAGCTACTCACTCATCAAAACAATAACAACATATGATAACGTGAAAACATTAGACAGCAAATTGTTTGAGTTATACATATGTGGATGATTATTATTGACCACGACTGTACAGTACAGTTCTTTTTTGTAAACCACCCACCAGTAATTCGTCAGGAAAATTGCTCCACAGAATTTTTCTTGACATCCCACATCATATGACAATACTTTTTCCACTGAATAATAATGCTGTACTATAATTATTGCAACTACATGTGATGCATTGTGCAGTCCTGCAACGAAATGGATGATAATTGTTTCTGAATTGTTGACTGATTGTAGGTTTGCAACGGAGGTGATGGTACTGTCAACTGTACCAAAGAAAACACACCATCTCTAGTTTGTCAATTTTCTGACCATTGCGTGACACCGGAGATGATACAAGAACTACTACAACATGACGATGGCAAGGGAAGTAAGGACCTGGTGTGTGTGGTGACCAAGTTCAGAGAAGCTTTATGCTGCTCTCTTCACCCAGCCACGCCAGTCTGTGATACCAATAATGTCCACACTATTATACAGGCCGAGGGTTGTGTGGCCAAGTTTGTGGAGCTGCTGAACTGTAATGATGAATGGATACTGCAGGTGTGTGTGTATGGCAACAAGTAGAAATGTACAGTCACGGTTTAAAGTCCTGCATCGGGTGCGTGAAAATGAGCCATTTTTGTGACTCTTCTGAACCAATATTACAGAGACCAATAGTTTGAGTTTCACACCATTTTTCGAAGTCGTTTCATTGGAAGGTGTTGCAGGACTATTGACTGTGATTGTACAGTAGTTGGAAATTACTAAATGAAGAATTGATACACTTTCATGACATTATATTTACAATGATTTCAATCTCATTTATTGTCAGACAAATTTAAATAATTATGTTATTGCATTATCATAATTTCATGATTATCAGATTCTTACGGCTGCATAAATCTATCTCATTAATACAATTGTTTAACTTTTGTGATTGATTTGTTTGTTTTGTTGGTGAATTGGATGGTCTGTGATTCCTGCAAACTATGCTACAAAACAGATCCTCTATTTGTAACATTAAGGTGGTCTGTTTCTGTTCATAGTTTGGAGGAATTAGTAGGTCTTTAAGAGAATCTACCCTTAAGCTATAGGTGAATATTTTAAGCCATGTATTCAAAACTGAGAATTGAATATTGCAGAGAGATGCAGGGATGATACTGGCGAACATTGCCTTTGAGGGTGAAAAGGAGGGTCAAGCTGTTGTATCGGCCGGAGCTTTGCACAACCTCATCACCAACTTAGAATCTCCACAACCTGAAGTGCAGAAATTTTCAGCCTGGGCCTTGATGAACATTTGTGGACGTACCCAAGCCAGTAGGAAACTCCTGCTGGACCTCAACGTTATACCAAAACTCCTTCCGTGAGTTTTCATCAGATTTGTTTTTAACTAATTCTAGCCCTTAGGGTTTATTGATAATGTAAGAACAGGCTCAACTGGACAGTGGTGCAGTAAATAACACGATTAAGGAATGGAAAATATTTTGAACGGGAATGTACACTTCCTAATGTTAATCGTACAGGGTCTTTAAGGAACACAGTATAGACAACCTTTCTAAACATCCTCAAATCTCTGACAGAATGTTGGAGGGCACGGTTGAGTGTGTGCAGACCGCTGCGCTGACACTACGAAATCTGTGTCGTGTTGAGCCTTCATCAGTTCCCTTCAAGCAGTTGGCCCCTTGTCTAAGCACCCTCGCTGCCCTAACAACACACAGAGACACAGACGTGAGACTGTATGCTTGCCGGGGCCTGTTGAGTGCGGGTAGTACATATGGATCTTCTCTTCTCACCGCCCTCACTCCTGCCTTCATCAATACCATCGATCAGCTTCCTGCGTAAGTTTCCTTAGATATTATAACACTATCTTATGAGAATGGTATAGAATTTATTAAGGAAGCTTGCTTAGAGTACTCATGAGTACAGTCTCCTATCGTTTGTTTTTTATAATTTTAAGATTGGTTATACAACAGTAATAATCAGTACATATAATCTTTCTTTCCAGTAAATGTTCATACGAATCACCAGCCGTAAACCTTACCAATATGGTAAAAAACATGATGCCAGCCAGCTGCCTCCCAGCTCAGGTAACATAATACTTTTCCTCTCCAAATTACTTTTTATATTGAACTATTTATTGTTGTTGGTGTATCAGTTATAGATATTCATAAATTATGTTGATATTTACTAATGTGTGTTGTATTTGTAGCAGATGACAAGCCAAGGGAAACAGGACCAGGATGACAAGTTAGGAAAGGTGTCAAAGGGTCAGCAAACACCCACTAAGAGAAGTGCAAGTCCCATTCCCTTAGGAGTGTCCACCAGGAGTACCCCCAAGAGGATGAGGGTGATGAGGGGAAGGCCTTCATGTCCGTCTTGGCCAAGAACACGTGGTAGGACCAGGCGGCCACTGCTCAGTGTCCCTGGCAAATATTCACCTCAACTTGCCCACAAGGTATTATAATACAAGACACTCTTATTTAAAATGTATGTTGCATGTTCTAACGATAGATATTTGCCAAGCAGAAAATAATATGGGTACAAAGTGCTATTTATCAATACTTAAGGGACCTATATTACCGGTCATTTAAGTGACAAGAGATGTCATTGTATATATTGAGATAAACTCCATTTGTACCTTATGTTTGTATAATGTTAATGATGTTATTATTGGTGGAGGAGCAGGTGTGGGCAGCAGTGGAGGCAGGAGACATGGATCAATTGACACAACTAGTCCGGGTAACAGGACCAACTGTGACACGTGGTAACAGTGGCTGTACATTACTACATGTTGCAGCAGTCAACAACCAGCCTGAAGTGGTGGAGTGGTTACTGCAACTACTGAGTCCCAACATGGTAAACAGGGTTGGCCTAACCCCAAGCCATCTAGCAGCCATGAAGGGTCACACACAAGTACTCAGACTCCTACTGAACGACCCTCACCTGGACCATCAGGCCCAAGACCCAGCCGGCAACACCTACAAGCATTGGGTAGGAAAACTCTACTAATTATCCCCAAGGAATCTTTTCAAAATTATCTGTTTATCTCCATAGCACTTTACTACTCACTCCCTGACTACTTGTTTATATCCACCTTACAAATACTATATACAGTATATTATGAGTACCTACATGACTGAGTACTGGACTGTAATTAACTACATTATCAAGTGTAGTGTATAAGTGGCTAACATATTGTTGTTGTGTTATAGTTGTGTGTACCGCTGTTTGAGGCAGTTCTGGAGGAAGATAGAGAGCTCACCAGGTGCTTACTGAGGCTAGGTGCTGATCCTGACCTGGAGGCTGGCAGTGTGGTGCGTGGAGCTCTGGTCAAAGAACTTGGGGTCACCACCGCTAGACAATTGGCCTCCACACTCGGCCACAACCATATTCTTGCTTTGTTTAATAAGGTCAGTGCTCCACCATTATATATATCATATAATCAGCTATAAGAGTAAACTTGAAATTGATATAAACCCTTAGTATTTAGGAATAGATGAGAACCTATGTAGTAATAATATGTGTTAAATGTAATTTAATTGTTGACATAGGAACATAATAAATATCAGATAGGCTAATCTTATATGTCTCGTAAATGGCCACAGACTGAGTCAGGTGACATAAACCACAACCAGTCCAACATGAGTATTTCATTCGGAAGCAACACTGTGCCATCATCTACTACAACGGTACGTATATACAAACTAGTCCAAAGGCTTTATTAACATATTTTGTAATATTTATAACATTTGATATCTTTGAAACTAACATGATTTTAATATGTTGGCTTCTTGTATCTTTACCAATGATGTCTTGTCAACATGCAGGTACGCAACACTTCCTGCAATGGAAATGTTTACAAAGGACGTGGTGCGTATGTGACCATCCTGAGCTACTCTACCTTCCCTGGTCAACCCCACTTGGACCTTTCCACATCTCATACGGCTGTGGACAACTTGGCCAGTACATTTACCAAGCTGGGGTACAGTGGTCACATTCACAAGGACCTAACACAGGAACAGACTAGACAGGTGGTGGCCCGGGTACGGGACATGGAGGTACTGGATCAGGTTGGTTGTGCCATTTTTGTTGTGGTCAGTCACGGCACACCAAACCAACACTTTCTCACTTCTGACGGTCACCTGCTGGACACACAGTGGTTATGTGGTCTATTCAAGGACTCAATGTGTCCATCACTCAAGAACAAAGCCAAACTCTTCATGTTTGACTTGTGTTGTGGACTTTACACCCAGCAACAGGAAGAGGAGAGGGGTCATGGTGGCAGAATAGAGGAACCCCTTAGAGATACAGTGTGTCTCTATTCTAACAGTGGAGAACTGACGTGGTACAGTGACAGTAGTGTTGGTACCCCATTTAGTAATTCTCTGTGTCACACTCTGTCTAATCATAGTCACCAGGAACTAGATGAGATTTACCGACATTTCCTCAGTCACTACAGCAGTACAGTGAGCAACGCAACTCCTCGTCTGTGTAATGTTGGCTTCAATAAGAAGTTCTACTTCACTTCAACATCTTCCAACACCTAATATTAACACACATCTCTGTCATTATATACCAGCCCCTGGTGCCACATATTATTATACCAAAGATTACGTATTCACCTTATTACTCTTGGATCATTCATAGAGAACTGGAAGAATTTCACTGGAATAATTGTTTATGATGAAAAGAAAACCCACATTTTATCAGACTAAAGTTTCTGCTAGAGTGTGAGTTTTCTTCTCGTCACTGACCATTCCTAATTATAATTTCCTCAGCTGTATGTACAGTAATTAAGTATCCTCAAGAAGTCATTGCAACTTCCAACATTGTAAAATTGTCCATCGAGGACATACATGTCTCTTTGATTAATATACTTTATCTGCTAAGATAAATAGCATATTGCTAGCTTCTGTATAATTGCCTGTGACGTCCATAATTGACCTTCTATTAGATTGATGGTATCTGTGGAGATCAAAGCTCTTATATATCATGTAGGCTACGTATAATGATATAAGCGTTTCTCCACGCCTTTCTCTGTACAATTTTATATAATATAAGGGGACACAGGATAGATAAAGTACTAGTAGTAGTTGTTTCGCATTGTGACCATGATTTGCCCCTGCATTCAAGACACGTTACTGTAAACAGACCTTGTGTAGAGTGTTAGCGTCTTCTTTTAACCTCAGTGGGCTAAATTGTTAATATACATTGTTGGAAGGGCATATAACAAAGGAGAAGGCCAGAGTATGCTGACCAACACACAGACAATTTTATAAACAAAATGCTTTTCTCCCAGTTTTTAAGAAGTATTATGTTGCTTATAGCCTCTAGAGTAGACCGTGTTGTTACCAAATTGTTCATATGTCAGGAAGGAAATCACTTTTAAGTTTAATCTATTATAAATGTGGTTCAATTCCCACAATCTCAATTATGTTGTTGATATTTTTATTAAAATAAATATTACTCCTGTATTACTGATACTGTACTCCTGTATATCCTTCTCGATAAGGATTCAATTTCTCAAAGTTTCTTCCTATTATCCAAGTGATTTTAATGTACAGTTTTGGAATAATGTATTTGAACACTGTTAGTTGATTCTGACAACAGCGCCAATAGTAAACACGTCAGTGAGGGAAAGTATTTATGAATTAAAGGATAACTTTTATTACACTATAACATCAAGGAAGACCTTGTGTCATTACCCGGGGTGAACAGACTCTAGGATACACAATACAGGTTATAGGTAGTACACAAAGGTGACTCAGAATATAGTAGTATGCTGGCGTGCCGTGTTGTACCGTAGTGTAGCCGTAGTCGCTGCAGGAGAGTTGGCTGGAGGTAGGAGGTTACCTGTGTGATCAGAACGGGAACACAGTTAGACGTAGGGCAGCTAGGTGGTGTGGCGACAGGCAGGACGACGTTTTGGCAGGAACCTTGTTCTTCCGGGTCTCGAGCTGGAGTGAGTGTCCTAGCAGGTTGTTGTTTTTTATTGCAAGGGAAATTGTCTCTGCTTGGGCCTTACGCCATGAAGGGGAAGCACACTACAAACACCGATCCACTACCAATCCCCCCTTGAAATCAGTAGTGAAGAATGTTGAATCCTGGTGGAAATGCAGGATATCAAAAAGTCTTGGAGAATAGGGGATAGTCTGAGTGGTTTAGTAAAAGTTGGAGTAAGGTTTGGAACGGAGTCTAGTTGAAGAGGTAAGAGGTTGAACTCTGATGGAAAAACAGAGTTTCTATAGATTGATATAATGAGTGATTGGGTGAGAGTGTGTAGTAAAGATTTAAGGTAAAGACTTTGAGCTTATATGTCAAAGTTGGAACGGAGTGTAGTTAGAGGAAGAGTTATTGGATATTCACCTTGCTGAAATAATCCAGTAATGTGTGTGAGGGCGAGGGTATCGTTGACGAGTGGGTTTGATAAAGTGCAAGAGAAGAGGGGTGAGGATTTGAAGGAAGTAGGGGGTTACAGGGGTTTCAGCCCTGTTTCCCTAAGGTTAAAGCCCTAAAAGAAAAATGAAGATTAGTATAGTGTGCTTGTATAGTTGGCGTTCGTTGTAGTGTGTGTAAAATGTGTGTGTTGCAGTTTAGGTTTGTGGGGTGGGGTTAGAGCCATCATACGACCCAGACTTGAGGAAGGAAGTACACAAATAGCCTTAGGCCATGCTTGTCCACTGCTTTTTCCATGAGGGAGTGCCTCTCACAATGACCTACACCAGTCACAGGCTGGTAGTAGGAGAGGTGCCTTGAACTCTTGGTACTGCAAGTGTATGTTTACCGCAGAGGGGCGCATCCCCTCATGAAGCCAACTCTCCTTACGATGTCATCCATGAGGAAGCGCACTTGAGTTGCTCCTGTCGTGACTTGGTTTTCGCCGGTCTGCACTCTGGGTCTCCTTCTTAAGCTGGCTGTGCTTCGGCATTCCAGAAGGTAGTGAATGAGTGGCTCTTCAGTCCTGTTTTCACCGTGCTGACACTCCTCTGACGCTTCTTTTAAAATGCAGTAATGCATCGCTACATATCCCATCCTGATCCGATGTAAGTTGGTCCAGTCTTGGCTTGGAACTTTGGTTGTGAAGGGTATCAATCCTGTTGCTAGGGTGTACCACCTGGCAGCACTTGAGGTTGCAGAGATGTCTCTAAGTTTGTAAAGTATTCTATCCTTGACTGCAGCCCCGGCCATGCTCTTGGTTTTCTTAAAGCTTGGAGGGATTTTGAATGTCAGAGTAGGTCCTCTGGCTGCCAATTTGGCTCCTTTGTCAGCCCTCTAATTTCCGTCCACTCCAACATGACTTGGGATCCAACAGATTGTGATGTGCCTCCCTTGTCCTTGTATCCTTTGTGCCATGGCAAGTACATGGGTCGTCAGTTGGACATTGTCTTCCATGTTGTACTTCCTGAGGTTCTGTAGTGCCATCATTGAATCTGAGTAGATGAGGATCTGGTTCTCTGCCCTTCTCTCTGCATGCTGCATAGCCTGGGCTATGGCTGCGAGCTCAGTCTGAGTGGAGCTGCAGTGGTCAGAGATCCTCCAACCAATGACACTGTTGCCAAGGACAAAAGCGGCACCCGCTCTGCCACTCTCCGGGTCCACGGAGCCATCAGTGTAGTAGACGGCTGTGTCTTCATTATCCATGCTGCCCATCACTCTGGTGGCATGCTGGAGGAGTTCATTTTCATTGAGGTCTTTCTTACCTCTTGGAAGCTGAACTATCTCTGTTTTGATGGCTGGTGTGGTTCACGGTGGTGGCACACGGTACTCACCGGCTAGTGAGCCTGTACCTTTCTTCAGGAGAAGTTTGACGATGAGAAGGCTGTGTGCTGTGTCTGCCACCCTTCGGATCCAGATCCCTCTCTTTGCACTCTGCCTGTCCTTTCTCAGTTCTTTGATGACCTCACTTTTGAAAGGATTATCCCTATAGTGATGAATGGTTCTAGCTACCACACATGACACTACATAGTCGATTCTGTTTTGGATAGAACCCAGACCAGATTCATGCTGCATCACTTCTGTTTTTGTCCATAATGGGGCACCGTATATGGTCCTCATAGCTTTGTTCTAGATGCATTCCAGCTTGCGTGCCAAGGTCTTTGGTATACCTGGAAGCACTATGGCAGCATAATCGATGATTGATCGGATGGCTTGTTTGTAGAACATCGTGAGTTATGTTTGAGGCGCTGCTGTCATAGGACACTAGGGCTCTCAGGGCAGCAAGATGAGATTTAGTCCTATCCTGCAGGTACTCTATCTCTCTTTTCCAACTGAGGCTGTGTGTTATCCAGACTCCTAGGTACAGGTAAGTTGACACCCATTCAAGTCGGGTGTCCTGTATGTGCAGATGCTCTTGGGGAGCTCTCCCCCTGATGAACATTGCCTTTGATTTCTCTCTGGATATTTCTAGGGACTGGTAAGTCGATACTCGACCTTGGTACTTGACCCTGGTGGTGCGGTCCGAGAGGTAGTCCTGTACCCATGCGAGCATTCGACCTCTAACTCCCCTTTCTGCTAGTGCTTCTAGTATGGCATGAAAGTTTGCTAGTTCAAAGGCTTTTTGTAGGTCGAGAAACACATTGGGCTTTTGGTCCTTTACCGTGCTCAGTAGAAATGCAATTGCAGTTCTGGTCCCAGTTCTCTTGACAAAGCCAAAGAGATGTGGATGCCATGGACCAAGCTTCTACAAGAGTCGGTTGAGCACCATCCTATCCATGGTTTTACAGAGACAGCTTGTCAGAGCTATTGGTCTGTACTTGCCCTTCTTTTTGGGCTTTGGAATGGGTAGAATATCTGCCTTTTTCCAAGCCAGGGGCAATCTTCCTACATCCCATGACTGATTCATGATGGTTAGGAGGGCCGAGTGATCCCCAGTACCCAGTCCGGAAATAATTGAGTACGTTATGCCATCATCTCCGGAGGCCGTGTCTTTGCTCTTCTTCCTGGCTCTTAAGAGTTCATCCAGCGTTAGTCTCATCTCGCTCGAGGACTGCTTCATCTATTTTCTATTGTCTCGTGTCACGGAGCTGTTGTCGGCGGTCGTGTATTTCCATCGGGAGATTAGTTGTTGCTGCCCTTGCAGCAAAGTTGCTATTAAGCCTTTCAGCATCTTCTAGTGGGTCGAGACATGCAGGCGGACGAGTTGCCATCCTGCCTTTAGCTATATTGATGTTTCTCCATATCTCTCCCAGTTTGCTGTGTTCGTCAATGGTTGAGCACCATTCATACCATTTCTCTGCTTTCAATCTTCTCGAGATTTCCTTGGCGTGCCGTATCACCTCCTATAGTAGAGAGAGTGATTCAGCAGTAGGGTTTCTCATGTGAAGTTTTCTGTGTTTGTTGATTCTCCTGTTCTGTTCCCTAATTTCATCACAGTATAACCAGTAGTCCCGGTGTCTGGCACCGGTCCTCTTTCTTGGGATGGATTTCTCATCTGCCTTGTTAACTGCATTAGTGAATGCTGTGAGATTGGCGTCAAGGTCTCCTCCCATTTCGTTTTCGTCATGCCAACCTTGTAGGTGGCTCTCGAACTTCCTCCAGTCGGCCTTCTTGGTGTTCTATCCTGGGAGTGGTCTGGGAGCATAAGATCTGGTTCTTAGTTCCAAGCTTATCCTGATGGCATAGTGGTCACTGGTGAGGGTGGGGTGGATCCACCATTTCGAGCAGTGGCCGAGGTCTCTAGATACAAAGGTCAGGTCAAACCTGCCTCCTGCTTGGTGTGTAGGGACATCAGAGTTGAGGAGACAGATGTTGTCTGTTTCCTCCATCACCATGGCCAGGTGTCGGCCCGCATCATTGTTATGTTGTGAGCCAAGAAAGCTGTGGTGGGAGTTGAGATCACCCCCAATCAGCAGGGAGTGTGGTATGCTGAAGAGCTCAGAGAGATCCAGCTCCCACCTTTGGCTTCTGTATATGTTGTATACTTGGAGGTTTGTGGATCCTGTGCGGATCTTGATGGCCAGGACTTCCACTCCTTCCCCTCAAGTTGTTGAATGTTCGAGGAGTTCCTGAAGGATGCTTCTCTTTATGTACGTGGTCAGACCTCTTCGCTCATCACTATGTGGTAGTGTGTAGTGTTCAAATCCTGGGAGTTTGGGTGTTGTCTCGTCGGTAGTGAGGGTCTCCTGAAGGACTACATCGATCTCTTCCTTGACAACAGCTTCTTTTAGGGAGTTGATGTTGCCATGGAGTCCACAGATGTTCCACTGTAGGATCCTCAGCATATTGTGACATCTGACTCAGAATCTGTTTCCTCATCTGTGGCTGGTCTTTGATTGGGACGAGGTGAGAGGGCCAGTGCCCTTCTAGGTGCCTCATTTTTTCCTGGTTTGACAGGCGTGCAGTGTTCTTCGGGTGAGTGGGCGTTTACCTGTTGGGCATTCCTGTTGTGGTACTAGCGCGTTCTGGATGGCAGTAGATACCTCTTCTGACGTTCTCTTGATACTGAGGGAGGCTAGAACCTTCCCAATGATGTCTACCAGCATGCTCTGCATCAGCTGGACTACCTCCTCCTTGTTTTGGCTCCCCTCAATCACCACTTCCTCCTGTGGTGGTGGTGGTGGGAGGACAGCAGGGTTGTTTGTATTCTTCTTCTTCCTTGGTTTTCTTTTCTTCTTGGGAGAGGTGGGCAGTTCATCACCTCTTTGTGTCTCCTTTACCTCTCTGGTCCTCAGTGTTTCTCCCAGCTGGGGGAATTCTTTGTCATCCTGAAGAGGGGGTGGTTGCTGTCTGTCCGCTTTCTTTCAAGCTGTTGACTTAGGCCTGGGAGTTGGGGCTGTCTTGGTGACGTTGCGTGGTCCGATAGCCTGATGTATCCTTTCAAGTCTCGCTGGGCAGCTTCGTAGCCAGACATGGTGAGACTTGTGGCAGTTTGGGCTCCTTGAGGTGGTCTTCTGGCCTTTTTTGTGTGCCTGTATGCACGTCTTGGTCTCATGTAGTCCACTACAGATCCCACAGATGATGGGATTTTTGCAGACTGCCCTGTGGTGTCCGTACTTCTTGCACCTGAAGCATCGAACCGGTTCTGGAATGTAGTTTCTCAGCCGGTATTCACCAAAGGGGCCCAGGTGCAATGCTTCTGAAAGCTTCCTGATGTAGGTGATGAAGACCTGTCGTGTCACCGTCTTGTCCCTGCTCAAACACCTTTTGGCATCCTTTACTGATGGATGAGTCCTGATGGCATCCAAGTCTTGAGTTACTGGGTAGCCCAACACGACACTCTGGTACTACTTGTCTTCTGGAGCTAGTTCATGCAGAATCACACGTTACTCACGGTGGTGGCGAAGGATCTCTTCGTTCTTCCTGTTCCAGGGGTGCAGTACAAACTCCCCTTTATTGTTGGCCCTCGCAGACATCCGGAGATCATGGTGGGCCTTTTCGAGTGCCGTGATTGCCTTCACTTGGCTGTCGTAGGCATTCCAGGAAACCTTGAATTTTGCCAGTTCCTGCCTCTCCTTTTTGCTGTCTGCCTCAGCCGGGGGCTTCCATCTTCGCCTCCTTTTTTGTTGGGTCCATCTGTCATCGTTTTCCTGCTCCTCCCCCTCTTGTTGAGGCTGCGGCGGAGTCTCATCATCTCGTCGCTGCTTCCTCTGGAGATCTTCAGGGCTGTCCCTATCACGCTTCATCGCCTTCATTGTGCTTCCTGCCAGGCTTTATCTCAGCCTCCTATAGTGTATAAGACACTGTTCTTACAGTCCCTGTCCCTACACTGGTGCCTAACCAGCCCAACTACTGTACCGGTTATGGTAGGCCCGGTATTACATAACTAATATCCCGTACCCCTCCTGTAAGGCTTCTGGCGAGATTACCAGTATTACAGGGTTCGACTTCATGGAGTTGGATGTGCATACTACGCTCTGGCCATAGCGCTACACCTCCAACAGGTTAGCAGTTCCCAGGGGGCGGATGCACGAAAGACTTTAGCGGCCGTTAACTTACCTTAGCCTCCATTTTTGCCCTTAACTCACTAAGGTGGTATGCACGAAACACCTTAGCGGCAATTGTGGCGGCCATCTTTAACCTTACGGCTAAGGGTGGTCGAGAGCAACCTTTAGACGACTGTAGGGTTGAGTAGTGGAGCGTTGTGCTGCCGACCTGCCCAAATTATCGTACAGTAATGCCGAAATTATGGTACTTTCCTCAAAATTATGGTACGCTGTGCACATCAATTATGGTATTATTGTACTGCTGTGCTAATCTTTACTAATAAGCACATTTTTAATAACCAAGTTAAAAGACAGAAAAATCACATAGGTTATAATTGCTTTTATTTGTTATTATTTTTAAATTATATCCTTGAATAGATGCTCTTTTCTCACCATAATTATTTATTTTATATGTTCCAACATTGTATTGGTCTACAACAACAACTACAACTACCACCATTGTCCTACCACAACAACAAACATTACACAGGGAATGGTAAGTTTGGAAAATCATCTAAACGGGAATCATCACCACCACATTCACTTCTACCACAACTACAACCTTCACATAAATAGAGAAGAAAAGTAGACAGTAAGAGAGGAATTAAGGTTGTCAGAAATCTCGGCATACTCTGGTTGTAATAGCTAGGCCTAGGCCCCTGTTATGAAGTCGGCAAATTCAAAGTTTCTTAATCCTCCAAACTATGCTAGGAAACGAATGACCCTATAGCCTACATACTAAATCAACGTGTATTCTGGTGTGATGTGGACGAATGGTAGCCACCAGAAAATGTGTTCTCTTTTTTTCCATTCAGTTATCATAATCATGAGTTCTTTATCAGCTGCAGTATAATTTGCACGTCTTGCGTGCTTAGTAGGAGGCTCTTCTACCATATTAAGTTATTAAATGCCAAAATAAACACTTCTATACTCAAGAAATCTCACACAATCTTCCCCTCCCACTCGGCCGGCACTCACGCAATGAAAATGAGTCATTTGTTTGTTTTCTGTGATAAGCTGTCATCCCAACTGACTTCTGATTGGCTTATGTTGCCTAACTTGTCTATGAAGCTGCCCTCTCATTGGCCCAGAGAATGTCAGCTGGTGGTCCATAGTCGGAAGGGAATGGAACGAAACAAACATGGCCGACTGCTAAGATCACCTAAGGGAACACTAAGGTTGATGTTAAGGCCAATGGAGCATACAACCATAGCAGCAACCTTACCATCCCCTTAGCGAAACTGCCTAAGGTTACCTTAACGGTCACTCCGCTAAGGTCTTTCGTGCATCCGCCCCCAGGAACAGTGGCAGCTGTTCCGAAAGAGCCGCTTCATCAGTGCGAGTGTTGAAGAAAGTATTAGGAGAAGAAAAAGTGCGTTGCAAATCGACACTCACAATACAGAATATTGTCAAGCCTTCCAGCCGCACAGGGGTGCTGCCATCGTGGTCCTGTCACAGTGGGGATGACCCAACAACAAACTGAATTGTATGTGTACTGCAACTGTGTCACAAACGTACTCTCTTTATTTATTAACTGAGGCAGGGAAGAGTTTCCCAACTTCTGCCAGGTAGATTGCACAATGTGTGCTAGTCTGTTTAGTCAGCCTTGGTGTTAAACACTTTTTAAAGTGTACACCTTTGGTACAGCAAAAATATCACCTCAGTGCTGTATTTAACCAGTAAAAACAGCTGTGGCTTGTTCAGCTAGCTTCCAAATGTCGTAGGTTCATTGATGCCTTCTGCAGGAGTAGGGTGTCCCTGGATGCAGCCTCTACAAGAGGACTGAGTCCAGTGAACACTCACTGCAGTAGTAGGTAGTGCTTCTCTCAAGCCGATGTTTGAGCAAGCAGTCCTGTAGATGTAGATAGTCTTCCTTCTGCAGGAGGATTAATTGTAAGGTGTGTTCATCTGCACATTGTGTTTACTAAGCAACAATTGCATTCAATATGTTTGAGCAGGCTAACTGAGTGACAGAGTGTGTTCGTGTGTGTGTCGAGACTCAAATGACGTCACAGTTGTCGTTTAGCAGGAAGTACCGGGTGTGTTTGTTCCATATTCAAGAACATTTGTGGTGTATACGTGGCTCTGCTGCTTGTCTATGGAGCCGTCGTACCAGTACTACACCCTCGTCAACACCATGAATATTCTTGCATACGGCCCTGTGTGTGACGTCACAGCTGCGAGGAACATGATCGAGCGAGCAGCCGAGCAGGCGAGGCAACTGTGTGTGTGTGTTGTAGGCGAGGCAACTGTGTGTGTGTGTTGTAGGCAAGGCAACTGTGTGTGTGTGTGTGTTGGGGGAGGATCATAACATACCAAAGCCACTGTGGAATCTGTCCTATGTGTTGGTGTGTTTACAAATGCAACACATGACAACGTTGAGAGAAAGATCATACATAATAAACGTTGCTTATTTCTCATTATTAATTGATTCATGGACAAATTAAATTTAGTAGTATAATTATATTATCTATGGATGCGAATCGAATTACAGCTATAGCTATATATACGATAAACCTTAGTATTTCTATAATAATAATAATAATTTTGTACAAGTTTATAAAATTGTCAGTGGGCTGGTTAGCATGCTCTGGCTCTCATTTGTTTTATGTTTTTCCAAATATAAACTTTTAATTCAGTGTCTCCCTTTAAACATGAAAAGACAACACATGTAGCTTTTTAAATCTATCCCTATATTCGAGGTTAAATAAGAAGGATGCTCCATTCTGTACTGCTTCGAGGAGATAAATATCCTGTCTATAGTGTGGTGACCATTCTTAATTAGAGAAGATGATTTTGTTGGTGAATTTGAAGGTATCAATTAGTGAACCTAAACGTGAACAATGAGGCCTGAGGTGCATTACTCCACTAAATACATGCTATCAGTCAGCAGCTGAATAATAGCAGAGCTGATCCCCACCAATGGGTATACAGTAGTGAAGTTTGACAATAATGTTGACTCTTGTTTAATTAAGAATAGACCTTGGTGATAAAGGGAGGCGGTGTGGATACAAAAGAATAGGATAGAGGGAGAGATGATCGAGGTTGGGTGAATGAGAGGGAGTGTGGTGAGGGAGAAAGGGATTAGAAAAACAAGCAGACAATTGAGTGGTTGGTTATTAAAGAGAGAGATTATTGGAGAAGAGATAGAGGTGAGGGAGAGGGTAAGTAAGAGAGAGCAGTACAATTGTTAGAGAGTAAATGGAGAGAATCGACATGGTTTTGAGGTAGAGAAAGACTCGTGATACAACAGGCAGAGCGAGGAAGTGAGAGAGGGTCCAGGCTGTGACGTCACTACCAGGCTACAACGTGTTGATCAGCTGGCTGGCTCCCATGCTGGCCTCACTCAATATAAACTCAGCGGCCTGCCTCCATTGGCACAGTGTCTGTTCTGGCCCTGCAGTGTCAACAGTAACAGTAGCTATCATACGTATGAAAATCAAACCAATATTGTATGTTCTGAACAGTCGCATCAAGTTCATTGTGTTGCACCAGTGATATCAACGATTATTGTAGTGAGAAATCAAGATTAGAATATTATCTGACAAGACGATTATTATAAAAGTAAAGACCGTCATTGGTTTGTATATTCCCAAGGAGAATATACAGACCAGATGTAAGTAGTGTACAAATAATAACAAGGATATATGGTAGTGGACATGGCACCCAACATTACACAGGTACGTAAGTTACTGTGTAAGTTAACACATCATGTACTGTTGTGGTCAATAATTATCATCCACATTGGGGTGACTCATGTACAAGTTTGACAGTTTCACACAGTTCGTTAGCTGCGAAACTTTACAATAAATAGGTTGAGCAGCATCTTCTAAATTATTACAAGCAGCTACTCACTCTTCAAAACAATAACAACATATGATAACATGAAAACATTAGACAGCAAATTGTCTGAGTTATACATATATGGATGATTATTATTGACCACGACTGTACAGTACAGTTCTTTTTTGTAAACCACCCACCAGTAATTCGTCAGGAAAATTGCACACAGAATTTTTCTTGACATCCCACATCATATGACAATACTTTTTCCACTGAATAATAATGCTGTACTATAATTATTGCAACTACATGTGATGCATTGTGCAGTCCTGCAACGAAATGGATGATAATTGTTTCTGAATTGTTGACTAATTGTAGGTTTGTAACGGAGGTGATGGTACTGTCAACTGTACCAAAGAAAACACACCATCTCTAGTTTGTAAATTCACTGACCATTGCGTGACACCGGAGATGATACAAGAACTACTACAACATGACGATGGCAAGGGAAGTAAGGACCTGGTGGGTGTGGTGACCAAGTTCAGAGAAGCTTTATGCTGCTCTCTTCACCCAGCCACGCCAGTCTGTGATACCAATAATGTCCACACTATTATACAGGCCGAGGGTTGTGTGGCCAAGTTTGTGGAGCTGCTGAACTGTAATGATGAATGGATACTGCAGGTGTGTGTGTATGGCAACAAGTAGAAATGTACAGTCACGGTTTAAAGTCCTGCATCGGGTGCGTGAAAATGATCCATTTTTGTGACTCTTCTGAACCAATATTACAGAGACCAATAGTTTGAGTTTCCAACCAATTTTCGAAGTCGTTTCATTGGAAGGTGTTGCAGGACTATTGACCGTGATTGTACAGTAGTTGGAAATTACTAAATGAAGAATTGATACACTTTCATGACATTATATTTACAATGATTTCAATCTCATTTATTGTCAGACAAATTTAAATAATTATGTTATTGCATTATCATAATTTCATGATTATCAGATTCTTACGGCTGCATAAATCTATCTCATTAATACAATTGTTTAACTTTTGTGATTGATTTGTTTGTTTTGTTGGTGAATTGGATGGTCTGTGATTCCTGCAAACTATGCTACAAAACAGATCCTCTATTTGTAACATTAAGGTCGTCTGTTTCTGTTCATAGTTTGGAGGAATCAGTAAGTCTTTAAGAGAATCTACCCTTAAGCTATAGGTGAATATTTTAAGCCATGTATTCAAAACTGAGAATTGAATATTGCAGAGAGATGCAGGGATGATACTGGCGAACATTGCCTTTGAGGGTGAAAAGGAGGGTCAAGCTGTTGTATCGGCCGGAGCTTTGCACAACCTCATCACCAACTTAGAATCTCCACAACCTGAAGTGCAGAAATTTTCAGCCTGGGCCTTGATGAACATTTGTGGACGTACCCAAGCCAGTAGGAAACTCCTGCTGGACCTCAACGTTATACCAAAACTCCTTCCGTGAGTTTTCATCAGATTTGTTTTTAACTAATTCTAGCCCTTAGGGTTTATTGATAATGTAAGAACAGGCTCAACTGGACAGTGGTGCAGTAAATAACACGATTAAGGAATGGAAAATATTTTGAAGGGGAATGTACACCTCTTCCTAATGTTAATCGTACAGGGTCTTTACGGAACACAGTATAGGCAACCTTTCTAAACATCCTCAAATCTCTGACAGAATGTTGGAGGGCACAGTTGAGTGTGTGCAGACCGCTGCGCTGACACTACGAAATCTGTGTCGTGTTGAGCCTTCATCAGTTCCCTTCAAGCAGTTGGCCCCTTGTCTAAGCACCCTCGCTGCCCTAACAACACACAGAGACACAGACGTGAGACTGTATGCTTGCCGGGGCCTGTTGAGTGCGGGTAGTACATATGGATCTTCTCTTCTCACCGCCCTCACTCCTGCCTTCATCAATACCATCGATCAGCTTCCTGCGTAAGTTTCCTTAGATATTATAACACTATCTTATGAGAATGGTATAGAATTTATTAAGGAAGCTTGCTTAGAGTACTCATGAGTACAGTCTCCTATCGTTTGTTTTTTATAATTTTAAGATTGGTTATACAACAGTAATAATCAGTACATATAATCTTTCTTTCCAGTAAATGTTCATACGAATCACCAGCCGTAAACCTTACCAATATGGTAAAAAACATGAAGCCAGCCAGCTGCCTCCCAGCTCAGGTAACATAATACTTTTCCTCTCCAAATTACTTTTTATATTGAACTATTTATTGTTGTTGGTGTATCAGTTATAGATATTCATAAATTATGTTGATATTTACTAATGTGTGTTGTATTTATTTTGTAGCAGATGACAAGCCAAGGGAAACAGGACCAGGATGACAAGTTAGGAAAGGTGTCAAAGGGTCAGCAAACACCCACTAAGAGAAGTGCAAGTCCCATTCCCTTAGGAGTGTCCACCAGGAGTACCCCCAAGAGGATGAGGGTGATGAGGGGAAGGCCTTCATGTCCGTCTTGGCCAAGAACACGTGGTAGGACCAGGCGGCCACTGCTCAGTGTCCCTGGCAAATATTCACCTCAACTTGCCCACAAGGTATTATAATACAAGACACTCTTATTTAAAATGTATGTTGCATGTTCTAACGATAGATATTTGCCAAGCAGAAAATAATATGAGTACAAAGTGCTATTTATCAATACTTAAGGGGCCTATATTACCGGACATTTAAGTGATAAGAGATGTCATTGTATATATTGAGATAAACTCTATTTGTACCTTATGTTTGTATAATGTTAATGATGTTATTATTGGTGGAGGAGCAGGTGTGGGCAGCAGTGGAGGCAGGAGACATGGATCAATTGACACAACTAGTCCGGGTAACAGGACCAACTGTGACACGTGGTAACAGTGGCTGTACATTACTACATGTTGCAGCAGTCAACAACCAGCCTGAAGTGGTGGAGTGGTTACTGCAACTACTGAGTCCCAACCTGGTAAACAGGGTTGGCCTAACCCCAAGCCATCTAGCAGCCATGAAGGGTCACACACAAGTACTCAGACTCCTACTGAACGACCCTCACCTGGACCATCAGGCCCAAGACCCAGCCGGCAACACCTACAAGCATTGGGTAGGAAAACTCTACTAATTATCACCAAGGAATCTTTTCAAAATTATCTGTTTAACTCCATAGCACTTTACTACTCACTCTCCTGACTACTTGTTTAAATCCACCTTACAAATACTATATACAGTATATTATGAGTACCTACATGACTGAGTACTGGACTGTAATTAACTACATTATCAAGTGTAGTGTATAAGTGGCTAACATATTGTTGTTGTGTTATAGTTGTGTGTACCGCTGTTTGAGGCAGTTCTGGAGGAAGATAGAGAGCTCACCAGGTGCTTACTGAGGCTAGGTGCTGATCCTGACCTGGAGGCTGGCAGTGTGGTGCGTGGAGCTCTGGTCAAAGAACTTGGGGTCACCACCGCTAGACAATTAGCCTCCACACTCGGCCACAACCATATTCTTGCTTTGTTTAATAAGGTCAGTGCTCCACTATTATATATATCATATAATCAGCTATGAGAGTAAACTTGAACTTGATATAAACCCTTAGTATTTAGGAATAGATGAGAACCTATGTAGTAATCATATGTGTTAAATGTAATTTAATTGTTGACATAGGAACATAATAAATATCAGATCTGCTAATTTTATATGTCTCGTAAATGGCCACAGACTGAGTCAGGTGACATAAACCACAACCAGTCCAACATGAGTATTTCATTCGGAAGCAACACTGTGCCATCATCTACTACAACGGTACGTATATACAAACTAGTCCAAAGGCTTTATTAACATATTTTGTAATATTTATAACATCTGATGTCTTTGAAACTAACAGGATTTTAATATGTTGGCTTCTTGTATCCTTGCCAATGATGTCTTGTCAACATGCAGGTACGCAACACTTCCTGCAATGGAAATGTTTACAAAGGACGTGGTGCGTATGTGACCATCCTGAGCTACTCTACCTTCCCTGGTCAACCCCACTTGGACCTTTCCACATCTCATACGGCTGTGGACAACTTGGCCAGTACATTTACCAAGCTGGGGTACAGTGGTCACATTCACAAGGACCTAACACAGGAACAGACTAGACAGGTGGTGGCCCGGGTACGGGACATGGAGGTACTGGATCAGGTTGGTTGTGCCATTTTTGTTGTGGTCAGTCACGGCACACCAAACCAACACTTTCTCACTTCTGACGGTCACCTGCTGGACACACAGTGGTTATGTGGTCTATTCAAGGACTCAATGTGTCCATCACTCAAGAACAAAGCCAAACTCTTCATGTTTGACTTGTGTTGTGGACTTTACACCCAGCAACAGGAAGAGGAGAGGGGTCATGGTGGCAGAATAGAGGAACCCCTTAGAGATACAGTGTGTCTCTATTCTAACAGTGGAGAACTGACGTGGTACAGTGACAGTAGTGTTGGTACCCCATTCAGTAATTCTCTGTGTCACACTCTGTCTAATCATAGTCACCAGGAACTAGATGATATTTACCGACATTTCCTCAGTCACTACAGCAGTACAGTGAGCAACGCAACTCCTCGTCTGTGTAATGTTGGCTTCAATAAGAAGTTCTACTTCACTTCAACACCTTCCAACACCTAATATTAACACACATCTCTGTCATTTTATACCAGCCCCTGGTGCCACATATTATTATACCAAAGATTACGTATTCACCTTATTATTCTTAGATCATTCATAGAAAACTGGAATAATTTCACTGGAATAATTGTTTATGATGAAAAGAAAACCCACATTATAAATTATCAGATTAAAGTTTCTGCTAGAGTGTGAGTTTCCTTCTCGTCACTGACCATTCCTAATTATAATTTCCTCAGCTGTATGTACAGTAATTAAGTATTCCCAAGAAATCATGGCAACTTCCAACATTGGAAAATTGTCCATCGAGGACATACATGTCTCTTTGATTAATATACTTTATCTGCTAAGATAAATAGCATAGTGCTAGCTTCTGTATAATTGCCTGTGACGTCCATAATTGACCTTCTATTAGATTGATGGTATCTGTGGAGATCAAAGCTCTTATATATCATGTAGGCTACGTATAATGATATAAGCGTTTCTCCACGCCTTTCTCTGTACAATTTTATATAATATAAGGGGACATAGGATAAAGTACTAGTAGTAGTTGTTTCGCATTGTGACCATGATTTGCCCCTGCATTCAAGACACGTCACTGTAAACAGACCTTGTGTAGAGTGTTAGCGTCTTCTTGTAACCTCAGTGGGCTAAATTGTTAATATACATTGTTGGAAGGGCATATAACAAAGGAGAAGGCCAGAGTATGCTGACCAACCCACAGACAATTTTATAAACAAAATGCTTTTCTACCAGTTTTTAAGAAGTATTATGATGCTTATAGCCTCTAGAGTAGACCGTGTTGTTACCAAATTGTGCATATGTCAGGAAGTAAATAACTTATAAGTTTAATCAATTATAAATGTGGTTCAATTCCCACAATCTCAATTATGTTATTGATATTTTTATTAAAATATTACTCCTGTATTACTGATACTGTACTCCTGTATATCCTTCTCGATAAGTACTCAAGTCCTTAATGTTTCTTCCTATTATCCAAGTGATTTTAATGTACAGTTTTGGAATAATGTATTTGAACACTGTTAGTAGCTTCTGATAACAGCGCCATTAGTAAACACATCAGTGAGAGAAAGTATTTATGAATTAAAGGATAACTTTTATTAAACTATAACATCAAGGAAGACCTTGCGTCGTTACCCGGGGTGGACAGACTCTAGGATACACAATACAGTTTATTGGTAGTACACAAAGGTCACACAGAATATAGTAGTATGCTGGCGTGCCGTGCTGTACCGTAGTATAGCCGTAGTCGCTGCAGGAGAGTTGGCTGGAGGTAGGAGGTTAACTGTGTGATCAGAACGGGAACACAGTTAGACGTAGAGCAGCTAGGTGGTGTAGCGGCAGGCAGGACGACGTTGGGCAGGAACCTTGTTCTTCCGGTGCTCGAGCTGGAGTGAGTGTCCTAGCAGGTTGTTGTTTTTTATTGCAGGGGAAATTATCTCTGCTTGGGCCTTATGCCTGTGCTGACGGGCCCAACTGTCTGGTTTCCACACCAACACCCGACCCTGTTCAGGGGCGGATACCAGCTTGGTTAACCACATTGTGTTGTTTATAGTCATACCACTTTAAGACGTCCAGAAGGAACCGCCATGAAAGGGAAGCACACTACAACCACCGATCCACCGCCAATCCCCCCTCCAAATCAGTAGTGAAGAATGTTGAATCCTGGTGGAAATGCAGGATATCAAAAAGTCTTGGAGAGTAGGGGATAGTCTGAGTGGTTTAGTAAAAGTTGGAGTAAAGTCTGGAACGGAGTCTAGTTGAAGAGGTAAGAGGTTGAACTCTGATGGAAAAACAGAGTTTCTATAGATTGATATAATGAGTGATTGGGTGAGAGTGTGTAGTAAAGATTTAAGGTAAAGACTTTGAGCTTTTATGTCAAAGTTGGAACGGAGTGTAGTTGGAGGAAGAGTAATTGGAATAATCCAGTAATGTGTGTAAGGGCGAGGGTATCGTTGACGAGTGGGTTTGATAAAGTGCAAGAGAAGAGGGGTGAGGATTTGAAGAAAGTAGGGGGTTACAGGGGTTTCAGCCCTGTTTCCCTAAGGTTAAGGCCCTGGAAGAAAAATGATGATTAGTATAGTGTGCTTGTATAGTTGGCGTTCCTTGTAGTGTGTGTAAAATGTGTGTGTTGCAGTTTAGGTTTGTAGGGTAGGGTGAGAGCCATCATACGACCCAGACTTGAGGAAGGAAGTACACAAATAGCCCTAGGCTCCACTTGTCCACTGCAGTTTGGTGAACTGCCTCTAGTCTCTGGTGCCACGTGGTACTAAACAAAATTAAACAAAAAATGCCACATGAAGACATTATTCCCGAGCATGACACTTTTGACTGAGACCCTCAGTGACCTACACCCATCACAGGCTGCTAGTAGGAGTTGTACCATCAACTCAGGGTGCTGCGTGTATTTGTATTGTGTATAGTGTTTGCAGTTTAGGTTTGGAGGGTGGGGCGAGAGCCATCGTAGGACCCAGACTTGAGGAAGGAAGTACACAAATAGCCCTAGGCTCTGCTTGTCCACTGCTTTTTCCATGAAGGAGTGCCTCTCACTAGCTAACCATGTGGTTTAACCGAGCAGTGGCATTGCTGAGTAAGACCTTCAGTGACCTACACCCATCACAGGCTGGTAGTAGGAGAGGTGCCTTGAACTCTTGGTGCTGCAAGTGTATGTTTACCGCAGAGGGGCGCATTCCCTCATGAAGCCAACTGTCCTTACGATGTCATCCATGAGGAAGCGCACTTGAGTTGCTCCTGTCGTGACTTGGTCTTCGCCGGTCTGCACTCCGGGTCTCCTTCTTAAGCTGGCTGTGCTTGGACACTCCAGAAGGTAGTGAATGTGTGGCTCTTCAGTCCTATTTCCACAGTGCTGACACTCCTCCGACGCTTCTTTTAAAATGCAGTAACGCATCGTTACATATCCCATCCTGATCCGATGGAAGTTGGTCCAGTCTCGGCGTGGAACTTTGGTTGTGAGGGGTATCAATCCTGTTGCTAGGGTGTACCACCTGGCAGCACGTGAGGTTGCAGAGACGTCTCTAAGTCTGGAAAGTATTCTATCCTTGACTGCAGCCCCGGCCATGCTCTTGGTTTTCTTAAGGCTGAGAGGGATTTTGAATATCGGAGTAGGTCCTCTGGCTGCCAATTAGGCTTCTTTGTCAGCCCTCTCATTTCCGTCCACTCCAACATGACTTGGGATCAAACAGATTGTAATGTGCCTCCCTTGTCCTTGTATCCTTTGTGCCGTGGCAAGTACAGGGGTCGTCAGTTGGACATTCTTCCGGGTTGTACTTCCTGAGGTTCTGCAGTGCTGTCATTGAATCTGAGTAGATGAGGATGTGCTTCTCTGCCCTTCTCTCCGCATTCCTCATAGCCTGGGCTATGGGTGCGAGCTCAGTCTGAGTGGAGCTGTAGTGGTCAGAGGTCCTCCAACCAATGACACTGTTGCCAAGGACAAAAGCGGCACCCTCCCTGCCACTCTCCGGGTCCACGGAGCCATCAGTGTAGTAGACGGCTGTGTCTTTGTTATTCCTGCTGCCCATCACTCTGTTGGCATGCTGGAGTTCATTTTCACTGAGGTCTTTCTTACCTCTCAGAAGCCGAACTATCTCTGTTTTGATGGCTGGTGTGGTCCACGGTGGTGGCACACGGTACTCACCGGCTGGTGAGCCCGTACCCTTCATCAAGAGAAGTTTGATGTTGAGAAGGCTGTGTACTGTGTCTGCCACCCTTCAGATCCAGGTCCCTCTCTTTGCACTCTGCCTGTCCTTTCTCAGTTCTTTGATGACCTCACTTTTGAAAAGATTATCCCTATAGTGATGTATGGTTCTAGCTACCAGACATGACACTACATAGTCGATTCTGTCTTGGATAGAACCCAGACCAGATTCATGCTGCATCACTTCTCTTTTGGTCCATAATGGGGCACCGTATATGGTCCTCAGAGCTTTGTTCTGGATGCATTCCAGCTTGCATGCCAAGGTCTTTGGTATACCTGGAAGCACTATGGCAGCATAATCGATGATCGATCGGATGGCCTGTTTGTAGAACATCGTGAGTTATGTTTGAGGCACTGCTGTCATAGGACACTAGGGCCCTCAGGGCTGCAAGACGAGATTTAGTCCTATCCTGCAGGTACTCAGTCTCTCTTTTCCAACTGAGGCTGTGTGTTATCCAGACTCCTAGGTACAGGTAAGTTGACACCCATTCAAGTCGGGTGTCCTGTATGTGCAGATGCTCTTGGGGAGCTCTCCCCCTGATGAACATTGCCTTTGATTTCTCTCTGGAGATTTCTAGGGACTGGTAAGTCGATACTCGACCTTGGTACTTGACCCTGGTGGTGCGGTCTGAGAGGTAGTCCTGTACCCATGCGAGCATTCGACCTTTAACTCCTCTTTCTGCTAGTGCTTCTAGTATGGCATGAAAGTTTGCTAGTTCAAAGGCTTTTTCTAGGTCGAGAAACACGATAATCGGACAATGGCCTTTTGGTCCTTTACCGTGGTCAGTAGAAATGCAATGGCAGTTCTGGTCCCAGTTCTCTTGACAAAGCCAAAGAGATGTGGATGCCATGGACCAAGCTTCCACAAGAGTCGGTTGAGCACCATCCTATCCATGGTTTTACAGAGACAGCTCATCAGAGCTATTGGTCTGTACTTGCCCTTCTCTTTGGGCTTTGGAATGGGTAGAATATCTGCCTTTTTCCAAGCCAGGAGCAATCTTCCTACACCCCATGACTCGTTCATGATGGTTAGGAGGGCCGCGTAATCCCCAGTACCCAGTTCGGAAATAATTGAGTAGGTTATGCCATCATCTCCGTGGGCCGTGTCTTTGCTCTTCTTCCTGGCTCTTAAGAGTTCATCCAGCGTGAACGGTCAGTCAGTCTCATCTCGCTCGAGGACTTCTTCATCTATTTTCTCTTGTCTCGTGTCACGGAGCTGTTGTCGGCGGTCGTGTATTTCCATCGGGAGATTAGTTGTTGCTGCCCTTGCTGCAAAGTTGCTATTAAGCCTTTCAGCATCTTCGAGGGCAGACGAGTTGCCATCCTGCCTGTACCTATATTGATGTTTCTCTATATCTCTCCCAGTTTGCTGTGTTCGTCAATGGTCGAGCACCACTCATACCATTTCTCTGCTTCACTCTTCTCGTGATTTCCTTGGCGTGCCGTATCACCTCCCGTAGTAGAGAGAGTGATTCAGCAGTGGGGTTTCTCCTGTGAAGTTTTCTGTGTTTGTTGATTCTCCTGTTCTGTTCCCTAATTTTGTCACAGTAGAACCAGTAGTCCCGGTGTCTGGCACTGGTCCTCTTTCTTGGGATGGATTTCTCAGCTGCCTTGTTAACTGCATTAGTGAATGCTGTGAGATTGGCGTCAAGGTCTCCTCCCATTTCGTTTTCGTTGTGCCAAATTTGTAGGTGGCTCTTGAACTTCCTCCAGTCGGCCTTCTTGGTGTTCCATCCTGGGAGTAGTTTGGGATCATAAGATCTGGTTCTTAGTTCCAGGCTTATCCTGATGGCATAGTGGTCACTGGTGAAGGTGGCATGGATCCACCATTTCGAGCAGTGGCCGAAGTCTTTAGATACAAAGGTCAGGTCAAACCTGCCTCCTGCTTGGTGTGTGGGGACATCAGAGTTAAGGAGACAGATGTTGTCTGTTTCCTCCATCACCATGGCCAGGTGTCGGCCCGCATCATTGTTATGTTGTGAGCCAAGAAAGCTGTGGTGGGTGTTGAGATCACCCCCAATCAGCAGGGAGTGTGGTATGCTGAAGAGCTCAGAGAGATCGAGCTCCCAACTTTGGCTTCTGTATATGTTGTATACTTGGAGGTCTGTGGATCCCGTGCGGATCTTGATGGCCAGGACTTCCACTCCTTCCCTGCAAGTTGTTGGCTGTTCGAGGAGTTCCTGAGGTATGCTTCTCTTTGTGTATGTGGTCAGACTTCTTCACTCATCACTATGTGGTAGTGTGTAGTGTTCAAATCCTGGGAGTTTGGGTGTTGTCTCGTCGGTAGTGAGGGTTTCCTGAAGGAGGACTACATTGATCTCTTCCTTGACAACAGCTTCTTTTAGGGAATTGATGTTGCCACGGAGTCCGCAGATGTTTCACTGTAGGATCCTCAGCATACTGTGACATCTGAATCAGAATCTGTTTCCTCATCCGCGGCTGGTCTTTGATTGGGACGAGGTGAGAGGGCCAGTGCCCTTCTAGGTGCCTCATTTTTTCCTGGTTTGACAGGCGTGCAGTGTTCTTTGGGGGAGAGGCGTTTACCTGTTGGGCATTCCTGTTGTGGTACCAGCGCATTCTGGATGGCAGTAGATACCTCTTCTGACGTTCTATTGATACTGAGGGAGGCTAGAACCTTCCCAATGACGTCTGCCAGCATACTCTGCGTCAGCTGGACTACTTCCTCCCTGTTTTGACTCCTCTCAATCACCACTTCCTCCTGTGGTGGTGGTGGTGGGAGGACAGCAGGGTTGTTTGTATTCTTCTTCTTCTTCCTTGGTTTTCTTTCTTTTTGGGAGAGGTTGGCACTTCATCTTTGTGTCTCCTTTACCTCTCTGGTCCTCAGTGTTTCTCCCAGCTGGGGGAATTCTTCGTCATCCTGAAGAGGGGGTGGTTGCTGTCTGTCCGCTTTCTTTCAGGCTGTTGACTTAGGCCTGGGAGCTGGGGCTGTCTTGGTGACGTTGCGTGGTCCGATAGCCTCATGTATCCTTTCAAGTCTCGCTGTGCAGCTTCGGAGCCAGACATGGTGAGACTTGTGGCAGTTTGGGCACCTTGAGGTGGTCTTCTGGCCTTCCTTGTGTGTCTGTATGCACATCTTGGTCTCATACAGTTCACTATAGATCCCACAGATGATGGGATTTTTGCAGACTGCCCTGTGGTGTCCGTATTTCTGGCACCTGAAGCATCGAACCGGTTCTGGAATGTACTTTCTTAGCCGGTGTTTACCAAAGGGGCCCAGGTGCAATGCTTCTGAAAGCTTCCCTATGTAGGTGATGAAGATCTGTCGTGTCACCGTCTTGTCCCTGCTCAGACACCTTTTGGCGTCCTTTACTGATGGATGAGTCCTGATGGCATCCAAGTCTTGAGTTACTGAGTAGCCACCACGACACCCTTGTACTCCTTGTCTTTTGGAGCTAGTTCATGCAGAGTCACACCTTACTCACGGTGGTGGCGAAGGATCTCTTTGCTCTTCCTGTTCCAAGGGTGCAGTACAAACTCCCCTTTATTATTGGCCCTCGCAGACATCCGGAGATCATGGTGGGCCTTTTCGAGTGCTGTGATTGCCTTCACTTGGCTGTCGTAGGCATTCCAGGAAACCTTGAATTTTGCCAGTTCCTGCCTCTCCTTTTTGCTGTCTGCCTCAGCCTGGGGCTTCCATCTTCGCCTCCTTTTTTGCCGGGTCCATCCGTCATCGTTTTCCTGCTCCTCCTATTGTTGAGGCTGCGGTGGAGTCTCATCATCTTCTCGTCGCTGCTTCCTCTGGAGATCTTCAGGGCTGTCCCTATCACGCTTCATCGTCTTCATTGCGCTTCCTGCCAGGCTTTATCTCAGCCTCCTATAGTGTATAAGACACTGTTCCTACAGTCCCTGTCCCTACACTGGTGCCTAACCAGCCCTACTACTGTACCGGTTATGGTAGGCCCGGTATTACATAACTAATATCCCGTACCCCCCCTGTAAGGCTTCTGGCGAGATTACCAGTATTACAGGGTTCGACGGGTGCACGTTCGTGGAGTCGGATGCGCGTACTACGCTCTGGCCATAGCGCTACACCTCCAACAGGTTAGCAGTTCCCAGGAACAGTGGCAACCGTTCCGAAAGAGCCGCTTCATCAGTACAAGTGTTGAAGAAAGTATTAGGAGAAGAAAAAGTTTTTATGTAGGCCTACTGTATTTTTTTACATTTTCTATTCACATGAATTTTGCAGACTGTTCCTACTAATTGTAAGTATATCATTCTTGTGTACTGAAACTATCTAAAGTGTATTTTTTTACATTTTCTATTCACATGAATTTTGCAGCTGTTCCTACTAATTGTAAGTATATCATTCTTGAGTACTGATACTACTGAAACTATCTAGAGTGAAGCATTATTACCAAATGTTCTTGAACTACAAAATAAATGTGATTACTTCTATGGACAGCGCAACTGTTATTAAGGTACCTACCATTATCCTGTGAAATGTGCTACTGAATAATTAGTAGTAGGCCTAGTTCAGGCCTCAGGGTATGAAAATAATGTGAGACCTTATAATAATACTGTATTGGTTACCCATGGAGGCACTTTTAGATATCTACAGATTTCTCAAGTTTTTTTTGGCATCCAGCATCAGATTTCCTAAAAATTTTGGTGGCAACACTGCACCTATGGTACAGCTGAAATATCACCTCAGTGCTGTTTTTAACCAGTAAAAACAGCTGTGGCTTGTTCAGCTAGCTTCCAAATGTCGTAGGTTCATTGATGCCTTCTGCAGGAGTAGGATGGCCCTGGATGCAGCCTCTACAAGGGGACTGAGTCCAGTGAACACTCACTGCAGTAGTAGGTAATGCTTCTCTCAAGCCGATGTTTGAGCAAGCAGTCCTGTAGATGTAGATAGTCTTCCTTCTGCAGGAGGATTAATTGTAAGGTGTGTTCATCTGCACATTGTGTTTACTAAGCAACAACTGCATTCAATATGTTTGAACAGACTAACTGAGAGACAGAGTGTGTTCGTGTGTGTGTCGAGACTCAAATGACGTCACAGTTGTCGTTTAGCAGGAACTACCGGGTGTGTGTGGGCCATATTCAAGAACATTTATGGTGTATACGTGGCTCTGCTGCTTGTCTATGGAGCCGTCGTACCAGTACTACACCCTCGTCAACACCATGAATGTTCTTGCATACTGCCCTGTGTGTGACGTCACAGCTGTGGGGAACATGATCGAGCGAGCAGCCGAGCCAACTGTGTGTGTGTTAGGGGAGGGAGGGAGGGGGGATATATGACGTCAGAGCTGCGGTGTAGATGCATGATCTGGCAGGCTAACCGCTATACAGGCAAGTGATGAATGACTGTTGGCTGCTTCCACGTGAATGATCGTAATAATGGAACTACCCGACATATTTTGTGGATATAGATATTGAGTTTGTTGGATATAAATAAGACAGACAAGTGTGGTTGGTTGGGGAGGATCATGACATACCAAAGCCACTGTGGAATCTGTCCTATGTGTTGGTGTGTTTACAAATGCAACACATGACAACGTTGAGAGAAAGATCATTCATAATAAACGTTGTGTATTTCTCATTATTAATTGATTTATGGACAAATGAAATTTAGTAGTATAATTATATTATCTATGGATGCAAAGCGAATTACAGCTATAGCTATATATACGATAAACCTTAGTATTTCTATAATAATAATAATATTGTACAAGTTTATAAAATTGTCTGTGGGCTGGTTAGCATGCTCTGGCTCTCATTTGTTTTATGTTTTTGCATATATAAACTTTTAATTCAGTGTCTCCCTTTAAACATGAAAAGACAACACATGTAGCTTTTTAAATCTATCCCTATATTCGAGGTTAAATAAGAAGGATGCTCCATTCTGTACTGCTTCGAGGAGATAAATATCCTGTCTATAGTGTGGTGACCATTCTTAATTAGAGAAGATGATTTTGTTGGTGAATTTGAAGGTATCAATTAGTGAACCTAAACGTGAACAATGAGGCCTGAGGTGCATTACTCCACTAAATACATGCTATCAGTCAGCAGCTGAATAATAGCAGAGCTGATCCCCACCAATGGGTATACAGTAGTGAAGTTTGACAATAATGTTGACTCTTGTTTAATTAAGAATAGACCTTGGTGATAAAGGGAGGCGGTGTGGATACAAAAGAATAGGATAGAGGGAGAGATGATCGAGGTTGGGTGAATGAGAGGGAGTGTGGTGAGGGAGAAAGGGATTAGAAAAACAAGCAGACAATTGAGTGGTTGGTTATTAAAGAGAGAGATTATTGGAGAAGAGATAGAGGTGAGGGAGAGGGTAAGTAAGAGAGAGCAGTACAATTGTTAGAGAGTAAATGGAGAGAATCGACATGGTTTTGAGGTAGAGAAAGACTCGTGATACAACAGGTAGAGCGAGGAAGTGAGAGAGGGTCCAGGCTGTGACGTCACTACCAGGCTACAACGTGTTGATCAGCTGGCTGGCTCCCATGCTGGCCTCACTCAATATAAACTCAGCGGCCTGCCTCCATTGGCACAGTGTCTGTTCTGGCCCTGCAGTGTCAACAGTAACAGTAGCTATCATACGTATGAAAATCAAACCAATATTGTATGTTCTGAACAGTCGCATCCAGTTCATTGTGTTGCACCAGTGATATCAACGATTATTATAGTGAGAAATCAAGATTAGAATATTATCTGACAGGACGATTATTATAAAAGAAAAGACCGTCATTGGTTTGTATATTCCAAAGGAGAATATACAGACCAGATAGAAGTAGTGTACAAATAATAACAAGGATATATGGTAGTGGACATGGCACCCAACATTACACAGGTACGTAAGTTAACACATCATGTACTGTTGTGGTCAATAATTATCATCCACATTGGGGTGACTCATGTACAAGTTTGACAGTTTCTCACAGTTCGTTAGCTGCGAAACTTTACAATAAATAGGTTGAGCAGCATCTTCTAAATTATTACAAGCAGCTACTCACTCATCAAAACAATAACATCATATGATAACGTGAAAACATTAGACAGCAAATTGTTTGAGTTATACATATGTGGATGAATATTATTGACCACGACTGTACAGTACAGTTCTTTTTTGTAAACCACCCACCAGTAATTCGTCAGGAAAATTGCACACAGAATTTTTCTTGACATCCCACATCATATGACAATACTTTTTCCACTGAATAATAATGCTGTACTATAATTATTGCAACTACATGTGATGCATTGTGAAGTCCTGCAACGAAATGGATGATAATTGTTTCTGAATTGTTGACTAATTGTAGGTTTGTAACGGAGGTGATGGTACTGTCAACTGTACCAAAGAAAACACACCATCTCTAGTTTGTAAATTTACTGACCATTGCGTGACACCGGAGATGATACAAGAACTACTACAACATGACGATGGCAAGGGAAGTAAGGACCTGGTGGGTGTGGTGACCAAGTTCAGAGAAGCTTTATGCTGCTCTCTTCACCCAGCCACGCCAGTCTGTGATACCAATAATGTCCACACTATTATACAGGCCGAGGGTTGTGTGGCCAAGTTTGTGGAGCTGCTGAACTGTAATGATGAATGGATACTGCAGGTGTGTGTGTATGGCAACAAGTAGAAATGTACAGTCACGGTTTAAAGTCCTGCATCGGGTGCGTGAAAATGAGCCATTTTTGTGACTCTTCTGAACCAATATTACAGAGACCAATAGTTTGAGTTTCCAACCATTTTTCGAAGTCGTTTCATTGGAAGGTGTTGCAGGACTATTGACTGTGATTGTACAGTAGTTGGAAATTACTAAATGAAGAATTGATACACTTTCATGACATTATATTTACAATGATTTCAATCTCATTTATTGTCAGACAAATTTAAATAATTATGTTATTGCATTATCATAATTTCATGATTATCAGATTCTTACGGCTGCATAAATCTATCTCATTAATACAATTGTTTAACTTTTGTGATTGATTTGTTTGTTTTGTTGGTGAATTGGATGGTCTGTGATTCCTGCAAACTATGCTACAAAACAGATCCTCTATTTGTAACATTAAGGTCGTCTGTTTCTGTTCATAGTTTGGAGGAATCAGTAGGTCTTTAAGAGAATCTACCCTTAAGCTATAGGTGAATATTTTAAGCCATGTATTCAAAAGTGAGAATTGAATATTGCAGAGAGATGCAGGGATGATACTGGCGAACATTGCCTTTGAGGGTGAAAAGGAGGGTCAAGCTGTTGTATCGGCCGGAGCTTTGCACAACCTCATCACCAACTTAGAATCTCCACAACCTGAAGTGCAGAAATTTTCAGCCTGGGCCTTGATGAACATTTGTGGACGTACCCAAGCCAGTAGGAAACTCCTGCTGGACCTCAACGTTATACCAAAACTCCTTCCGTGAGTTTTCATCAGATATGTTTTTAACTAATTCTAGCCCTTAGGGTTTATTGATAATGTAAGAACAGGCTCAACTGGACAGTGGTGCAGTAAATAACACGATTAAGGAATGGAAAATATTTTGAACGGGAATGTACTCCTCTTCCTAATGTTAATCGTACAGGGTTTTTAAGGCACACAGTATAGGCAACCTTTGTAAACATCCTCAAATCTCTGACAGAATGTTGGAGGGCACGGTTGAGTGTGTGCAGACCGCTGCGCTGACACTACGAAATTTGTGTCGTGTTGAGCCTTCATCAGTTCCCTTCAAGCAGTTGGCCCCTTGTCTAAGCACCCTCGCTGCCCTAACAACACACAGAGACACAGACGTGAGACTGTATGCTTGCCGGGGCCTGTTGAGTGCGGGTAGTACATATGGATCTTCTCTTCTCACCGCCCTCACTCCTGCCTTCATCAATACCATCGATCAGCTTCCTGCGTAAGTTTCCTTAGATATTATAACACTATCTTATGAGAATAGTATAGAATTTATTAAGGAAGCATGTCTAGAGTACTCATAAGTACAGTCTCCTATCGTTTGTTTTTTTATAATTTTAAGATTGGTTATACAACAGTAATAATCAGTACATATAATCTTTCTTTCCAGTAAATGTTCATACGAATCACCAGCCGTAAACCTTACCAATATGGTAAAAAACATGATGCCAGCCAGCTGCCTCCCAGCTCAGGTAACATAATACTTTTCCTCTCCAAATTACTTTTTATATTGAACTGTTTATTGTTGTTGGTGTATCAGTTATAGATATTCATAAATTATGTTGATATTTACTAATGTGTGTTGTATTTGTAGCAGATGACAAGCCAAGGGAAACAGGACCAGGATGACAAGTTAGGAAAGGTGTCAAAGGGTCAGCAAACACCCACTAAGAGAAGTGCAAGTCCCATTCCCTTAGGAGTGTCCACCAGGAGTACCCCCAAGAGGATGAGGGTGATGAGGGGAAGGCCTTCATGTCCGTCTTGGCCAAGAACACGTGGTAGGACCAGGCGGCCACTGCTCAGTGTCCCTGGCAAATATTCACCTCAACTTGCCCACAAGGTATTATAATACAAGACACTCTTATTTAAAATGTATGTTGCATGTCCTAACGATAGATATTTGCCAAGCAGAAAATAATATGGGTACAAAGTGCTATTTATCAATACTTAAGGGGCCTATATTACCGGACATTTAAGTGACAAGAGATGTCATTGTATATATTGAGATAAACTCCATTTGTACCTTATGTTTGTATAATGTTAATGATGTTATTATTGGTGGAGGAGCAGGTGTGGGCAGCAGTGGAGGCAGGAGACATGGATCAATTGACACAACTAGTCCGGGTAACAGGACCAACTGTGACACGTGGTAACAGTGGCTGTACATTACTACATGTTGCAGCAGTCAACAACCAGCCTGAAGTGGTGGAGTGGTTACTGCAACTACTGAGTCCCAACCTGGTAAACAGGGTTGGCCTAACCCCAAGCCATCTAGCAGCCATGAAGGGTCACACACAAGTACTCAGACTCCTACTGAACGACCCTCACCTGGACCATCAGGCCCAAGACCCAGCCGGCAACACCTACAAGCATTGGGTAGGAAAACTCTACTAATTATCCCCAAGGAATCTTTTCAAAATTATCTGTTTAACTCCATAGCACTTTACTACACACTCTCCTGACTACTTGTTTAAATCCACCTTACAAATACTATATACAGTATATTATGAGTACCTACATGACTGAGTACTGGACTGTAATTAACTACATTATCAAGTGTAGTGTATAAGTGGCTAACATATTGTTGTTGTGTTATAGTTGTGTGTACCGCTGTTTGAGGCAGTTCTGGAGGAAGATAGAGAGCTCACCAGGTGCTTACTGAGGCTAGGTGCTGATCCTGACCTGGAGGCTGGCAGTGTGGTGCGTGGAGCTCTGGTCAAAGAACTTGGGGTCACCACCGCTAGACAATTGGCCTCCACACTCGGCCACAACCATATTCTTGCTTTGTTTAATAAGGTCAGTGCTCCACTATTATATATATCATATAATCAGCTATGAGAGTAAACTTGAACTTGATATAAACCCTTAGTATTTAGGAATAGATGAGAACCTATGTAGTAATAACATGTGTTAAATGTAATTTAATTGTTGACATAGGAACATAATAAATATCAGATAGGCTAATCTTATATGTCTCGTAAATGGCCACAGACTGAGTCAGGTGACATAAACCACAACCAGTCCAACATGAGTATTTCATTCGGAAGCAACACTGTGCCATCATCTACTACAACGGTACGTATATACAAACTAGTCCAAAGGCTTTATTAACATATTTTGTAATATTTATAACATCTGATGTCTTTGAAACTAACAGGATTTTAATATGTTGGCTTCTTGTATCTTTACCAATGATGTCTTGTCAACATGCAGGTATGCAACACTTCCTGCAATGGAAATGTTTACAAAGGATGTGGTGCGTATGTGACCATCCTGAGCTACTCTACCTTCCCTGGTCAACCCCACTTGGACCTTTCCACATCTCATACGGCTGTGGACAACTTGGCCAGTACATTTACCAAGCTGGGGTACAGTGGTCACATTCACAAGGACCTAACACAGGAACAGACTAGACAGGTGGTGGCCCGGGTACGGGACATGGAGGTACTGGATCAGGTTGGTTGTGCCATAATTGTTGTGGTCAGTCACGGCACACCAAACCAACACTTTCTCACTTCTGACGGTCACCTGCTGGACACACAGTGGTTATGTGGTCTATTCAAGGACTCAATGTGTCCATCACTCAAGAACAAAGCCAAACTCTTCATGTTTGACTTGTGTTGTGGACTTTACACCCAGCAACAGGAAGAGGAGAGGGGTCATGGTGGCAGAATAGAGGAACCCCTTAGAGATACAGTGTGTCTCTATTCTAACAGTGGAGAACTGACGTGGTACAGTGACAGTAGTGTTGGTACCCCATTCAGTAATTCTCTGTGTCACACTCTGTCTAATCATAGTCACCAGGAACTAGATGAGATTTACCGACATTTCCTCAGTCACTACAGCAGTACAGTGAGCAACGCAACTCCTCGTCTGTGTAATGTTGGCTTCACTAAGAAGTTCTACTTCACTTCAACACCTTCCAACACCTAATATTAACACACATCTCTGTCATTTTATACCAGCCCCTGGTGCCACATATTATTATACCAAAGATTACGTATTCACCTTATTACTCTTGGATCATTCATAGAAAGCTGGAAGAATTTCCCTGGAATAATTGTTTATGATGAAAAGAAAACCCACATTATAAATTATCAGATTAAAGTTTCTGCTAGAGTGTGAGTTTTCTTCTCGTCACTGACCATTCCTAATTATAATTTCCTCAGCTGTATGTACAGTAATTAAGTATTCCCAAGAAATCATGGCAACTTCCAACATTGTAAAATTGTCCATCGAGGACATACATGTCTCTTTGATTAATATACTTTATCTGCTAAGATAAATAGCATAGTGCTAGCTTCTGTATAATTGCCTGTGACGTCCATAATTGACCTTCTATTAGATTGATGATATCTGTGGAGATCAAAGCTCTTATATATCATGTAGGCTACGTATAATGATATAAGCGTTTCTCCACGCCTTTCTCTGTACAATTTTATATAATATAAGGGGACACAGGATAGATAAAGCACTAATAGTAGTTGTTTCGTATTGTGACCATGATTTGCCCCTGCATTCAAGACACTTCACTGTAAACAGACCTTGTGTAGAGTGTTAGCGTCTTCTTTTAACCTCAGTGGGCTAAATTGTTAATATACATTGTTGGAAGGGCATATAACAAAGGAGAAGGCCAGAGTATGCTGACCAACCCACAGACAATTTTATAAACAAAATGCTTTTCTACCAGTTTTTAAGAAGTATTATGATGCTTATAGCCTCTAGAGTAGACCGTGTTGTTACCAAATTGTGCATATGTCAGGAAGTAAATAACTTATAAGTTTAATCTATTATAAATGTGGTTCAATTCTCTCAATCTCAATTATGTTATTGATATTTTTATTAAAATATTACTCCTGTATTACTGATACTGTACTCCTGTATATCCTTCTCGATAAGTACTTAACTCCTTAATGTTTCTTCCTATTACCCAAGTGATTTAAATGTACAGTTTTGGAATAATGTATTTGAACACTGTTCGTAGCTTCTGACAACAGTGCCATTAGTAAACACATCAGTGAGAGAAAGTATTTATGAATTAAAGGATAACTTTTATTAAACTATAACATCAAGGAAGACCTTGCGTCATTACCCGGGGTGAACAGACTCTAGGATACACAATACAGTTTATTGGTAGTACACAAAGGTCACACAGAATATGGTAGTATGCTGGCGTGCCGTGCTGTGCTGTAGTGTAGCCGTAGTTGCTGCAGGAGAGTTGGCTGGAGGTAGGAGGTTAACCGTGTGATCAGAACGGGAACACAGTTAGACGTAGGGCAGCTATGTTGTGTAGCGGCAGGCAGGACGACGTTGGGCAGGAACCTTGTTCTTCCTGTGCTCAAGCTGGAGTGAGTGTCCAAGCAGGTTGTTGTTTTGTATTGCAAGGGAAATTATCTCTGCTTGGGCCTTATGCCTGTGCTGGCGGGCACAACTGTCTGGTTTCCACACCAACACCCGACCCTATTCAGGGGCGAATGCCAGGTGTCTGGCACCGGTCCTCTTTCTTGGGATGGATTTCTCAGCTGCCTTGTTAACTGCATTAGTGAATGCTGTGAGATTGGCGTAAAGGTTTCCTCCCATTTCGTTTTCGTCGTGCCAACCTTGTATGTGGCTCTTGAACTTCCTCCAGACGGCCTTTTTGGTGTTCCATCCTGGGAGTGGTTTGGGAGCATAAGATCTGGTTCTTAGTTCCAGGCTTATCCTGATGGCATAGTGGTCACTAGTGAGGGTGGGGTGGATCCACCATTTCGAGCAGTGGCCGATGTCTCTAGATACAAAGGTCAGGTCAAACCTGCCTCCTGCTTGGTGTGTGGGGACATCAGAGTTAAGGAGACAGATGTTGTCTGTTTCCTCCATCACCATGGCCAGGTGTCGGCCTGCATCATTGTTATGTTGTGAGCCAAGAAAGCTGTGGTGGGTGTTGAGATCACCCCCAATCAGCAGGGAGTGTGGTATGCTGAAGAGCTCAGAGAGATCCAGCTCCCAAATTTGGCTTCTGTATATTATGTATACTTGGAGGTCTGTGGATCCTGTGCGGATCTTGATGGCCAGGACTTCCACTCCTTCCCCGCAAGTTGTTGGCTGTTCGAGGAGTTCCTGAGGTATGCTTCTCTTTGTGTATATGGTCAGACTTCTTCGCTCATCACTATGTGGTAGTGTGTAGTGTTCAAATCCTGGGAGTTTGGGTGTTGTCTCGTCGGTAGTGAGGGTTTCCTGAAGGAGGACTACATTGATCTCTTCCTTGACAACAGCTTCTTTTAGGGAGTTGATGTTGCCACGGAGTCCGCAGATGTTTCACTGTAGGATCCTCAGCATACTGTGACATCTGACTCAGAATCTGTTTCCTCATCCGCGGCTGGTCTTTGATTGGGACGAGGTGAGAGGGCCAGTGCCCTTCTAGGTGCCTCATTTTTTCCTGGTTTGACAGGCGTGCAGTGTTCTTTGGGGGAGGGGCGTTTACCTGTTGGGCATTCCTGTTGTGGTACCAGCGCGTTCTGGATGGCAGTAGATACCTCTTCTGACGTTCTCTTGATACTGAGGGAGGCTAGAACCTTCCCAATGACGTCTGCCAGCATGCTCTGCGTCAGCTGGACTACCTCCTCCCTGTTTTGACTCCTCTCAATCACCACTTCCTCCTGTGGTGGTGGTGGTGGTGGGAGGACAGCAGGGTTGTTTGTATTCTTCTTCTTCTTCCTTGGTTTTCTTTCTTTTTGGGAGAGGTGGGCACTTCATCTTTGTGTCTCCTTTACCTCTCTGGTCCTCAGTGTTTCTCCCAGCTGGGGGAATTCTTCGTCATCCTGAAGAGGGGGTGGTTGCTGTCTGTCCGCTTTCTTTCAGGCTGTTGACTTAGGCCTGGGAGCTGGGGCTGTCTTGGTGACGTTGCGTGGTCCGATAGCCTGATGTATCCTTTCAAGTCTCGCTGTGCAGCTTCGGAGCCAGACATGGTGAGACTTGTGGCAGTTTGGGCTCCTTGAGGTGGTCTTCTGGCCTTCCTTGTGTGTCTGTATGCACATCTTGGTCTCATACAGTCCACTATAGATCCCACAGATGATGGGATTTTTGCAGACTGCCCTGTGGTGTCCGTATTTCTGGCACCTGAAGCATCGAACCGGTTCTGGAATGTACTTTCTTAGTCGGTATTTACCAAAGGGGCCCAGGTGCAATGCTTCTGAAAGCTTCCTTATGTAGTTGATGAAGACCTGTCGTGTCACCGTCTTGTCCCTGCTCAGACACCTTTCGGCGTCCTTTACTGATGGATGAGTCCTGATGGCATCCAAGTCTTGAGTTACTGGTTAGCCCAGCACGACACTCTTGTACTCCTTGTCTTCTGGAGCTAGTTCATGCAGAGTCACACCTTACTCACGGTGGTGGCGAAGGATCTCTTCGCTCTTCCTGTTCCAGGGGTGCAGTACAAACTCCCCTTTATTGTTGGCCCTCGCAGACATCCGGAGATCATGGTGGGCCTTTTCGAGTGCCGTGATTGCCTTCATTTGGCTGTCGTAGGCATTCCAGGAAACCTTGAATTTTGCCAGTTCCTGCCTCTCCTTTTTGCTGTCTGCCTCAGCCTGGGGCTTCCATCTTCGCCTCCTTTTTTGCCGGGTCCATCCGCCATTGTTTTCCTGCTCCTCCTCTTGTTGAGGCTGCGGTGGAGTCTCATCATCTTCTCGTCGCTGCTTCCTCTGGAGATCTTCAGGGCTGTCCCTATCACGATTCATCGTCTTCATTGCGCTTCCTGCCAGGCTTTATCTCAGCCTCCTATAGTGTATAAGACACTGTTCCTACAGTCCCTGTCCCTACACTGGTGCCTAACCAGCCCTACTACTGTACCGGTTATGGTAGGCCCGGTATTACATAACTAATATCCCGTACCCCCCCTGTAAGGCTTCTGGCGAGATTACCAGTATTACAGGGTTCGATGGGTGCACGTTCGTGGAGTCGGATGCGTACTACGCTCTGGCCATAGCGCTACACCTCCAACAGGTTAGCAGTTCCCAGGAACAGTGGCAACTGTTCCGAAAGAGCCGCTTCATCAGTACAAGTGTTGAAGAAAGTATTAGGAGAAGAAAAAGTTTTTATGTAGGCCTACTGTATTTTTTTACATTTTCTATTCACATGAATTTTGCAGACTGTTCCTATTACTAGTAAGTATATCATTTTTGTGTACTGAAACTATCTAGGGTATATTTTTTTACATTTTCTATTCACATGAATTTTGCAGACTGTTCCTACTAATTGTAAGTATATCATTCTTGAGTACTGATACTACTGAAACTATCTAGAGTGAAGCATTATTACCAAATGTTCTTGAACTACAAAATAAATGTGATTACTTCTATGGACAGCGCAACTGTTATTAAGATACCTACCATTATCCTGTGAAATGTGCTACTGAATAATTAGTAGTAGGCCTAGTTCAGGCCTCAGGGTATGAAAATAATGTGAGACCTTATAATAATACTGTATTGGTTAGTCATGGAGGCACTTTTAGATATCTACAGAATTCTCAAGTTTTTTTTGGCATCCAGCATCAGATTTCCTAAAAAATTTGGTAACAACACTGCACCTATGGTACAGCTGAAATATCACCTCAGTGCTGTTTTTAACCAGTAAAAACAGCTGTGGCTTGTTCAGCTAGCTTCCAAATGTCGTAGGTTCATTGATGCCTTCTGCAGGAGTAGGATGGCTCTGGATGCAGCCTCTACAAGGGGACTGAGTCCAGTGAACACTCACTGCGGTAGTAGGTAGTGCTTCTCTCAAGCCGATGTTTGAGCAAGCAGTCCTGTAGATGTAGATAGTCTTCCTTCTGCAGGAGGATTAATTGTAAGGTGTGTTCATCTGCACATTGTGTTTACTAAGCAACAACTGCATTCAATATGTTTGAGCAGACTAACTGAGTGACAGAGTGTGTTCATGTGTGTGTCGAGACTCAAATGACGTCACAGTTGTCGTTTAGCAGGAACTACCGGGTGTGTGTGGGCCATATTCAAGAACATTTATGGTGTATACGTGGCTCTGTTGCTTGTCTATGGAGCCGTCGTACCAGTACTACACCCTCGTCAACATCATGAATGTTCTTGCATACGGCCCTGTGTGTGACGTCACAGCTGCGGGGAACATGATCGAGCGAGCAGCCGAGCCAACTGTGTGTGTGTTGCGGGAGGGAGGGAGGGGGGATATATGACGTCACAGCTGCGGTGTAGATGCATGATCTGGCAGGCTAACCGCTATACAGGCAAGTGATGAATGACTGTTGGCTGCTTCCACGTGAATGATCGTAATAATGGAACTACCCGATATATTTTGTGGATATAGATATTGAGTTTGTTGGATATAAATAAGACTGACAAGTGTGGTTGGTTGGGGAGGATCATAACATACCAAAGCCACTGTGGAATCTGTCCTATGTGTTGGTGTGTTTACAAATGCAACACATGACAACGTTGAGAGAAAGATCATACATAATAAACGTTGTGTATTTCTCATTATTAATTGATTTATGGACAAATGAAATTTAGTAGTATAATTATATTATCTATGGATGCAAACCGAATTACAGCTATAGCTATATATACGATAAACCTTAGTATTTCTATAATAATAATAATATTGTACAAGTTTATAAAATTGTCTGTGGGCTGGTTAGCATGCTCTGGCTCTCATTTGTTTTATGTTTTTGCAAATATAAACTTTTAATTCAGTGTCTCCCTTTAAACATGAAAAGACAACACATGTAGCTTTTTAAATCTATCCCTATATTCGAGGTTAAATAAGAAGGATGCTCCATTCTGTACTGCTTCGAGGAGATAAATATCCTGTCTATAGTGTGGTGACCATTCTTAATTAGAGAAGATGATTTTGTTGGTGAATTTGAAGGTATCAATTAGTGAACCTAAACCTGAACAATGAGGCCTGAGGTGCATTACTCCACTAAATACATGCTATCAGTCAGCAGCTGAATAATAGCAGAGCTGATCCCCACCAATGGGTATACAGTAGTGAAGTTTGACAATAATGTTGACTCTTGTTTAATTAAGAATAGACCTTGGTGATAAAGGGAGGCGGTGTGGATACAAAAGAATAGAATAGAGGGAGAGATGATCGAGGTTGGGTGAATGAGAGGGAGTGTGGTGAGGGAGAAAGGGATTAGAAAAACAAGCAGACAATTGAGTGGTTGGTTATTAAAGAGAGAGATTATTGGAGAAGAGATAGAGGTGAGGGAGAGGGTAAGTAAGAGAGAGCAGTACAATTGTTAGAGAGTAAATGGAGAGAATCGACATGGTTTTGAGGTAGAGAAAGACTCGTGATACAACAGGCAGAGCGAGGAAGTGAGAGAGGGTCCAGGCTGTGACGTCACTACCAGGCTACAACGTGTTGATCAGCTGGCTGGCTCCCATGCTGGCCTCACTCAATATAAACTCAGCGGCCTGCCTCCATTGGCACAGTGTCTGTTCTGGCCCTGCAGTGTCAACAGTAACAGTAGCTATCATACGTATGAAAATCAAACCAATATTGTATGTTCTGAACAGTCGCATCAAGTTCATTGTGTTGCACCAGTGATATCAACGATTATTGTAGTGAGAAATCAAGATTAGAATATTATCTGACAAGACGATTATTATAAAAGAAAAGACTGTCATTGGTTTGTATATTCCAAAGGAGAATATACAAACCAGAAGGAAGTAGTGTACAAATAATAACAAGGATATATGGTAGTGGACATGGCACCCAACATTACACAGGTACGTAAGTTAACACATCATGTACTGTTGTGGTCAATAATTATCATCCACATTGGGGTGACTCATGTACAAGTTTGACAGTTTCACACAGTTCGTTAGCTGCGAAACTTTACAATAAATAGGTTGAGCAGCATCTTCTAAATTATTACAAGCAGCTACTCACTCTTCAAAACAATAACATCATATGATAACGTGAAAACATTAGACAGCAAATTGTTTGAGTTATACATATGTGGATGATTATTATTGACCACGACTGTACAGTACAGTTCTTTTTTGTAAACCACCCACCAGTAATTCGTCAGGAAAATTGCTCCACAGAATTTTTCTTGACATCCCACATCATATGACAATACTTTTTCCACTGAATAATAATGCTGTACTATAATTATTGCAACTACATGTGATGCATTGTGCAGTCCTGCAACGAAATGGATAATAATTGTTTCTGAATTGTTGACTAATTGTAGGTTTGTAACGGAGGTGATGGTACTGTCAACTGTACCAAAGAAAACACACCATCTCTAGTTTGTAAATTCACTGACCATTGCGTGACACCGGAGATGATACAAGAACTACTACAACATGACGATGGCAAGGGAAGTAAGGACCTGGTGTGTGTGGTGACCAAGTTCAGAGAAGCTTTATGCTGCTCTCTTCACCCAGCCACGCCAGTCTGTGATACCAATAGTGTCCACACTATTATACAGGCCGAGGGTTGTGTGGCCAAGTTTGTGGAGCTGCTGAACTGTAATGATGAATGGATACTGCAGGTGTGTGTGTATGGCAACAAGTAGAAATGTACAGTCACGGTTTAAAGTCCTGCATCGGGTGCGTGAAAATGAGCCATTTTTGTGACTCTTCTGAACCAATATTACAGAGACCAATAGTTTGAGTTTCCAACCATTTTTCGAAGTCGTTTCATTGGAAGGTGTTGCAGGACTATTGACTGTGATTGTACAGTAGTTGGAAATTACTAAATGAAGAACTGATACACTTTCATGACATTATATTTACAATGATTTCAATCTCATTTATTGTCAGACAAATTTAAATAATTATGTTATTGCATTATCATAATTTCATGATTATCAGATTCTTACGGCTGCATAAATCTATCTCATTAATACAATTGTTTAACTTTTGTGATTGATTTGTTTGTTTTGTTGGTGAATTGGATGGTCTGTGATTCCTCCAAACTATGCTACAAAACAGATCCTCTATTTGTAACATTAAGGTCGTCTGTTTCTGTTCATAGTTTGGAGGAATCAGTAGGTCTTTAAGAGAATCTACCCTTAAGCTATAGGTGAATATTTTAAGCCATGTATTCAAAACTGAGAATTGAATATTGCAGAGAGATGCAGCGATGATACTGGCGAACATTGCCTTTGAGGGTGAAAAGGAGGGTCAAGCTGTTGTATCGGCCGGAGCTTTGCACAACCTCATCACCAACTTAGAATCTCCACAACCTGAAGTGCAGAAATTTTCAGCCTGGGCCTTGATGAACATTTGTGGACGTACCCAAGCCAGTAGGAAACTCCTGCTGGACCTCAACGTTATACCAAAACTACTTCCGTGAGTTTTCATCAGATTTGTTTTTAACTAATTCTAGCCCTTAGGGTTTATTGATAATGTAAGAACAGGCTCAACTGGACATTGGTGCAGTAAATAAAACGATTAAGGAATGGAAAATATTTTGAACTGAATGTACACCTCTTCCTAATGTTAATCGTACAGGGTCTTTAAGGCACACAGTATAGACAACCTTTCTAAACATCCTCAAATCTCTGACAGAATGTTGGAGGGCACGGTTGAGTATGTGCAGACCGCTGCGCTGACACTACGAAATCTGTGTCGTGTTGAGCCTTCATCAGTTCCCTTCAAGCAGTTGGCCCCTTGTCTAAGCACCCTCGCTGCCCTAACAACACACAGAGACACAGACGTGAGACTGTATGCTTGCCGGGGCCTGTTGAGTGCGGGTAGTACATATGGATCTTCTCTTCTCACCGCCCTCACTCCTGCCTTCATCAATACCATCGATCAGCTTCCTGCGTAAGTTTCCTTAGATATTATAACACTATCTTATGAGAATGGTATAGAATTTATTAAGGAAGCTTGCTTAGAGTACTCATGAGTACAGTCTCCTATCGTTTGTTTTTTATAATTTTAAGATTGGTTATACAACAGTAATAATCAGTACATATAATCTTTCTTTCCAGTAAATGTTCATACGAATCACCAGCCGTAAACCTTACCAATATGGTAAAAAACATGAAGCCAGCCAGCTGCCTCCCAGCTCAGGTAACATAATACTTTTCCTCTCCAAATTACTTTTTATATTGAACTATTTATTGTTGTTGGTGTATCAGTTATAGATATTCATAAATTATGTTGATATTTACTAATGTGTGTTGTATTTGTAGCAGATGACAAGCCAAGGGAAACAGGACCAGGATGACAAGTTAGGAAAGGTGTCAAAGGGTCAGCAAACACCCACTAAGAGAAGTGCAAGTCCCATTCCCTTAGGAGTGTCCACCAGGAGTACCCCCAAGAGGATGAGGGTGATGAGGGGAAGGCCTTCATGTCCGTCTTGGCCAAGAACACGTGGTAGGACCAGGCGGCCACTGCTCAGTGTCCCTGGCAAATATTCACCTCAACTTGCCCACAAGGTATTATAATACAAGACACTCTTATTTAAAATGTATGTTGCATGTTCTAACGATAGATATTTGCCAAGCAGAAAATAATATGGGTACAAAGTGCTATTTATCAATACTTAAGGGGCCTATATTACCGGACATTTAAGTGACAAGAGATGTCATTGTATATATTGAGATAAACTCCATTTGTACCTTATGTTTGTATAATGTTAATGATGTTATTATTGGTGGAGGAGCAGGTGTGGGCAGCAGTGGAGGCAGGAGACATGGATCAATTGACACAACTAGTCCGGGTAACAGGACCAACTGTGACACGTGGTAACAGTGGCTGTACATTACTACATGTTGCAGCAGTCAACAACCAGCCTGAAGTGGTGGAGTGGTTACTGCAACTACTGAGTCCCAACCTGGTAAACAGGGTTGGCCTAACCCCAAGCCATCTAGCAGCCATGAAGGGTCACACACAAGTACTCAGACTCCTACTGAACGACCCTCACCTGGACCATCAGGCCCAAGACCCAGCCGGCAACACCTACAAGCATTGGGTAGGAAAACTCTACTAATTATCCCCAAGGAATCTTTTCAAAATTATCTGTTTAACTCCATAGCACTTTACTACTCACTCTCCTGACTACTTGTTTAGATCCACCTTACAAATACTATATACAGTATATTATGAGTACCTACATGACTGAGTACTGGACTGTAATTCACTACATTATCAAGTGTAGTGTATAAGTGGCTAACATATTGTTGTTGTGTTATAGTTGTGTGTACCGCTGTTTGAGGCAGTTCTGGAGGAAGATAGAGAGCTCACCAGGTGCTTACTGAGGCTAGGTGCTGATCCTGACCTGGAGGCTGGCAGTGTGGTGCGTGGAGCTCTGGTCAAAGAACTTGGGGTCACCACCGCTAGACAATTGGCCTCCACACTCGGCCACAACCATATTCTTGCTTTGTTTAATAAGGTCAGTGCTCCACTATTATATATATCATATAATCAGCTATGAGAGTAAATTTGAACTTGATATAAACCCTTAGTATTTAGGAATAAATGAGAACCTATGTAGTAATAATATGTGTTAAATGTAATTTAATTGTTGACATAGGAACATAATAAATATCAGATAGGCTAATCTTATATGTCTCGTAAATGGCCACAGACTGAGTCAGGTGACATAAACCACAACCAGTCCAACATGAGTATTTCATTCGGAAGCAACACTGTGCCATCATCTACTACAACGGTACGTATATACAAACTAGTCCAAAGGCTTTATTAACATATTTTGTAATATTTATAACATCTGATGTCTTTGAAACTAACAGGATTTTAATATGTTGGCTTCTTGTATCTTTACCAATGATGTCTTGTCAACATGCAGGTACGCAACACTTCCTGCAATGGAAATGTTTACAAAGGACGTGGTGCGTATGTGACCATCCTGAGCTACTCTACCTTCCCTGGTCAACCCCACTTGGACCTTTCCACATCTCATACGGCTGTGGACAACTTGGCCAGTACATTTACCAAGCTGGGGTACAGTGGTCACATTCACAAGGACCTAACACAGGAACAGACTAGACAGGTGGTGGCCCGGGTACGGGACATGGAGGTACTGGATCAGGTTGGTTGTGCCATTTTTGTTGTGGTCAGTCACGGCACACCAAACCAACACTTTCTCACTTCTGACGGTCACCTGCTGGACACACAGTGGTTATGTGGTCTATTCAAGGACTCAATGTGTCCATCACTCAAGAACAAAGCCAAACTCTTCATGTTTGACTTGTGTTGTGGACTTTACACCCAGCAACAGGAAGAGGAGAGGGGTCATGGTGGCAGAATAGAGGAACCCCTTAGAGATACAGTGTGTCTCTATTCTAACAGTGGAGAACTGACGTGGTACAGTGACAGTAGTGTTGGTACCCCATTCAGTAATTCTCTGTGTCACACTCTGTCTAATCATAGTCACCAGGAACTAGATGAGATTTACCGACATTTCCTCAGTCACTACAGCAGTACAGTGAGCAACGCAACTCCTCGTCTGTGTAATGTTGGCTTCAATAAGAAGTTCTACTTCACTTCAACACCTTCCAACACCTAATATTAACACACATCTCTGTCATTATATACCAGCCCCTGGTGCCACATATTATTATACCAAAGATTACGTATTCATCTTATTACTCTTGGATCATTCATAGAAAACTGGAAGAATTTCACTGGAATAATTGTTTATGATGAAAAGAAAACCCACATTATAAATTATCAGATTAAAGTTTCTGCTAGAGTGTGAGTTTTCTTCTCGTCACTGACCATTCCTAATTATAATTTCCTCAGCTGTATGTACAGTAATTAAGTATTCCCAAGAAATCATGGCAACTTCCAACATTGTAAAATTGTCCATCGAGGACATACATGTCTCTTTGATTAATATACTTTATCTGCTAAGATAAATAGCATAGTGCTAGTTCTGTATAATTGCCTGTGACGTCCATAATTGACCTTCTATTAGATTGATGGTATCTGTGGAGATCAAAGCTCTTATATATCATGTAGGCTACGTATAATGATATAAGCGTTTCTCCACGCCTTTCTCTGTACAATTTTATATAATATAAGGGGACATAGGATAGATAAAGTACTAGTAGTAGTTGTTTCGCATTGTGACCATGATTTGCCCCTGCATTCAAGACACGTCACTGTAAACAGACCTTGTGTAGAGTGTTAGCGTCTTCTTGTAACCTCAGTGGGCTAAATTGTTAATATACATTGTTGGAAGGGCATATAACAAAGGAGAAGGCCAGAGTATGCTGACCAACCCACAGACAATTTTATAAACAAAATGCTTTTCTCCCAGTTTTTAAGAAGTATTATGATGCTTATAGCCTCTAGAGTAGACCGTGTTGTTACCAAATTGTGCATATGTCAGGAAGTAAATAACTTATAAGTTTAATCTATTATAAATGTGGTTCAATTCCCACAATCTCAATTATGTTATTGATATTTTTATTAAAATATTACTCCTGTATTACTGATACTGTACTCCTGTATATCCTTCTCGATAAGTACTCAAGTCCTTAATGTTTCTTCCTATTATCCAAGTGATTTTAATGTACAGTTTTGGAATAATGTATTTGAACACTGTTAGTAGCTTCTGATAACAGCGCCATTAGTAAACACATCAGTGAGAGAAAGTATTTATGAATTAAAGGATAACTTTTATTAAACTATAACATCAAGGAAGACCTTGCGTCATTACCCGGGGTGAACAGACTCTAGGATACACAATACAGTTTATTGGTAGAACACAAAGGTGACTCAGAATATGGTAGTATGCTGGCGTGCCATGATGTGCCGTAGTATAGCCGTAGTTGCTGCAGGAGAGTTGGCTGGAGGTAGGAGGTTAACCGTGTGATCAGAACGGGAACACAGTTAGACGTAGGGCAGCTATGTTGTGTAGCGGCAGGCAGGACGACGTTGGGCAGGAACCTTGTTCTTCCTGTGCTCAAGCTGGAGTGAGTGTCCTAGCAGGTTGTTGTTTTTTATTGCAAGGGAAATTACCTCTGCTTGGGCCTTATGCCTGTGCTGGCGGGCCCAACTGTCTGGTTTCCACACCAACACCCGACCCTATTCAGGGGCGAATGCCAGGTGTCTGGCACCGGTCCTCTTTCTTGGGATGGATTTCTCAGCTGCCTTGTTAACTGCATTAGTGAATGCTGTGAGATTGGCGTAAAAGTTTCCTCCCATTTCGTTTTCGTCGTGCCAACCTTGTATGTGGCTCTTGAACTTCCTCCAGACGGCCTTTTTGGTGTTCCATCCTGGGAGTGGTTTGGGAGCATAAGATGTGGTTCTTAGTTCCAGGCTTATCCTGATGGCATAGTGGTCACTAGTGAGGGTGGGGTGGATCCACCATTTCGAGCAGTGGCCGATGTCTCTAGATACAAAGGTCAGGTCAAACCTGCCTCCTGCTTGGTGTGTGGGGACATCAGAGTTGAGGAGACAGATGTTGTCTGTTTCCTCCATCACCATGGCCAGGTGTCGGCCCGCATCATTGTTATGTTGTGAGCCAAGAAAGCTGTGGTGGGTGTTGAGATCACCCCCAATCAGCAGGGAGTGTGGTATGCTGAAGAGCTCAGAGAGATCCAGCTCCCAACTTTGGCTTCTGTATATTATGTATACTTGGAGGTCTGTGGATCCTGTGCGGATCTTGATGGCCAGGACTTCCACTCCTTCCCCGCAAGTTGTTGGCTGTTCGAGGAGTTCCTGAAGGATGCTTCTCTTTGTGTATGTGGTCAGACTTCTTCGCTCATCACTATGTGGTAGTGTGTAGTGTTCAAATCCTGGGAGTTTGGGTGTTGTCTCGTCGGTAGTGAGGGTTTCCTGAAGGAGGACTACATCGATCTCTTCCTTGACAACAACTTCTTTTAGGGAGTTGATGTTGCCACGGAGTCCGCAGATGTTTCACTGTAGGATCCTCAGCATACTGTGACATCTGACTCAGAATCTGTTTCCTCATCCGCGGCTGGTCTTTGATTGGGACGAGGTGAGAGGGCCAGTGCCCTTCTAGGTGCCTCCTTTTTTCCTGGTTTGACAGGCGTGCAGTGTTCTTTGGGGGAGGGGCGTTTACCTGTTGGGCATTCCTGTTGTGGTACCAGCGTGTTCTGGATGGCAGTAGATACCTCTTCTGACGTTCTCTTGATACTGAGGGAGGCTAGAACCTTCCCAATGACGTCTGCCAGCATGCTCTGCGTCAGCTGGACTACCTCCTCCCTGTTTTGACTCCTCTCAATCACCACTTCCTCCTGTGGTGGTGGTGGTGGTGGGAGGACAGCAGGGTTGTTTGTATTCTTCTTCTTCTTCCTTGGTTTTCTTTCTTTTTGGGAGAGGTGGGCACTTCATCTTTGTGTCTCCTTTACCTCTCTGGTCCTCAGTGTTTCTCCCAGCTGGGGGAATTCTTCGTCCTTTACTGATGGATGAGTCCTGATGGCATCCAAGTCTTGAGTTACTGGGTAGCCCAACACGACACTCTTGTACTCCTTGTCTTCTGGAGCTAGTTCATGCAGAGTCACACCTTACTCACGGTGGTGGCGAAGGATCTCTTCGCTCTTCCTGTTCCAGGGGTGCAGTACAGAGTCTCCTTTATTGTTGGCCCTCGCTGACATCCGGAGATCATGGTGGGCCTTTTCGAGTGCCGTGATTGCCTTCACTTGGCTGTCGTAGGCATTCCAGGAAACCTTGAATTTTGCCAGTTCCTGCCTCTCCTTTTTGCTGTCTGCCTCAGCCGGGGGCTTCCATCTTCGCCTCCTTTTTTATTGGGTCCATCTGTCATCGTTTTCCTGCTCCTCCTCCTCTTGTTGAGGCTGCGGCGGAGTCTCATCATCTCGTCGCTGCTTCCTCTGGAGATCTTCAGGGCTGTGCCTATCATGCTTCATCGCCTTCATTGTGCTTCCTGCCAGGCTTTTTTTCAGCCTCCTATAGTGTATAAGACACTGTTCTTACAGTCCCTGTCCCTACACTGGTGCCTAACCAGCCCTACTACTGTACCGGTTATGGTAGGCCCGGTATTACATAACTAATATCCCGTACCCCCCCTGTAAGGCTTCTGGCGAGATTACCAGTATTACAGGGTTCGATGGGTGCACCTTCATGGAGTTGAATGTGCATACTACGCTCTGGCCATAGTGCTATACCTCCAACAGGTTAGCAGTTCCCAGGGGGCGGATGCACGAAAGACTTTAGCGGCCGTTAAGTTACCTTAGCCGCCATTTTTGCCCTTAACTCACTAAGGTGGTATGCACGAAACACCTTAGAGGCAATTGTGGCGGCCATCTTTAACCTTACGGCTAAGGGTGGTCGAGAGCACCATTTAGACGACCGTAGGGTTGAGTAGTGGAGCGTTGTGCTGCCGACCTGCCCAAATTATCGTACAGTAATGCCGAAATTATGGTACTTTCCTCAAAATTATGGTACGCTGTGCACATCAATTATGGTATTATTGTACTGCTGTGCTAATCTTTACTAATAAGCACATTTTTAATAACCAAGTTAAAAGACAGAAAAATCACATAGGTTATAATTGCTTTTATTTGTTATTAATTTTAAATTATATCCTTGAATAGATGCTCTTTTCTCACCATAATTATTTATTTTATATGTTCCAACATTGTATTGGTCTACAACAACAACTACAACTACCACCATTGTCCTACCACAACAACAAACATTACACAGGGAATGGTAAGTTTGGAAAATCATCTAAACGGGAATCATCACCACCACATTCACTACTACCACAACTACAACCTTCACATAAATAGAGAAGAGAAGTAGACGGTAAGAGAGGAATTAAGGTGGTCAGAAATCTCGGCATACTCTGGTTGTAATAGCTAGGCCTAGGCCCCTGTTATGAAGTCGGCAAATTCAAAGTTTCTTAATCCTCCAAACTATGCTAGGAAACGAATGACCCTATAGCCTACATACTAAATCAACGTGTATTCTGGTGTGATGTGGACGAATGGTAGCCACCAGAAAATGTGTTCTCTTTTTTTCCATTCAGTTATCATAATCATGAGTTCTTTATCAGCTGCAGTATAATTTGCACGTCTTGCGTGCTTAGTAGGAGGCTCTTCTACCATATTAAGTTATTAAATGCCAAAATAAACACTTCTATACTCAAGAAATCTCACACAATCTTCCCCTCCCACTCGGCCGGCACTCACGCAATGAAAATGAGTCATTTGTTTGTTTTCTGTGATAAGCTGTCATCCCAACTGACTTCTGATTGGCTTATGTTGCCTAACTTGTCTATGAAGCTGCCCTCTCATTGGCCCAGAGAATGTCAGCTGGTGGTCCATAGTCGGAAGGGAATGGAACGAAACAAACATGGCCGACTGCTAAGATCACCTAAGGGAACACTAAGGTTGATGTTAAGGCCAATGGAGCATACAACCATAGCAGTAACCTTACCATCCCCTTAGCGAAACTGCCTAAGGTTACCTTAACGGTCACTCCGCTAAGGTCTTTCGTGCATCCGCCCCCAGGAACAGTGGCAGCTGTTCCGAAAGAGCCGCTTCATCAGTGCGAGTGTTGAAGAAAGTATTAGGAGAAGAAAAAGTGCGTTGCAAATCGACACTCACAATACAGAATATTGTCAAGCCTTCCAGCCGCACAGGGGTGCTGCCATCGTGGTCCTGTCACAGTGGGGATGACCCAACAACAAACTGAATTGTATGTGTACTGCAACTGTGTCACAAACGTACTCTCTTTATTTATTAACTGAGGCAGGGAAGAGTTTCCCAACTTCTGCCAGGTAGATTGCACAATGTGTGCTAGTCTGTTTAGTCAGCCTTGGTGTTAAACACTTTTTAAAGTGTACACCTTTGGTACAGCTGAAATATCACCTCAGTGCTGTATTTAACCAGTAAAAACAGCTGTGGCTTGTTCAGCTAGCTTCCAAATGTCGTAGGTTCATTGATGCCTTCTGCAGGAGTAGAGTGTCCCTGGATGCAGCCTCTACAAGAGGACTGAGTCCAGTGAACACTCACTGCAGTAATAGGTAATGCTTCTCTCAAGCCGATGTTTGAGCAAGCAGTCCTGTAGATGTAGATAGTCTTCCTTCTGCAGGAGGATTAATTGTAAGGTGTGTTCATCTGCACATTGTGTTTACTAAGCAACAATTGCATTCAATATGTTTGAGCAGGCTAACTGAGTGACAGAGTGTGTTCGTGTGTGTGTCGAGACTCAAATGACGTCACAGTTGTCGTTTAGTAGGAAGTACCGGGTGTGTTTGTTCCATATTCAAGAACATTTGTGGTGTATACGTGGCTCTGCTGCTTGTCTATGGAGCCGTCGTACCAGTACTACACCCTCGTCAACACCATGAATATTCTTGCATACGGCCCTGTGTGTGACGTCACAGCTGCGAGGAACATGATCGAGCGAGCAGCCGAGCAGGCGAGGCAACTGTGTGTGTGTGTTGTGGGCGAGGCAACTGTGTGTGTGTGTTGTAGGCAAGGCAACTGTGTGTGTGTGTGTGTTGGGGGAGGATCATAACATACCAAAGCCACTGTGGAATCTGTCCTATGTGTTGGTGTGTTTACAAATGCAACACATGACAACGTTGAGAGAAAGATCATACATAATAAACGTTGTGTATTTCTCATTATTTATTGATTCATGGACAAATGAAATTTAGTAGTATAATTATATTATCTATGGATGCAAACCGAATTACAGCTATAGCTATATATACGATAAACCTTAGTATTTCTATAATAATAATAATCATTTTGTACAAGTTTATAAAATTGTCAGTGGGCTGGTTAGCATGCTCTGGCTCTCATTTGTTTTATGTTTTTCCAAATATAAACTTTTAATTCAGTGTCTCCCTTTAAACATGAAAAGACAACACATGTAGCTTTTTAAATCTATCCCTATATTCGAGGTTAAATAAGAAGGATGCTCCATTCTGTACTGCTTCGAGGAGATAAATATCCTGTCTATAGTGTGGTGACCATTCTTAATTAGAGAAGATGATTTTGTTGGTGAATTTGAAGGTATCAATTAGTGAACCTAAACCTGAACAATGAGGCCTGAGGTGCATTACTCCACTAAATACATGCTATCAGTCAGCAGCTGAATAATAGCAGAGCTGATCCCCACCAATGGGTATACAGTAGTGAAGTTTGACAATAATGTTGACTCTTGTTTAATTAAGAATAGACCTCGGTGATAAAGGGAGGTGGTGTGGATACAAAAAGAATAGGATAGAGAGATAGATAATCGAGGTTGGGTGAATGAGAGGGAGTGTGGTGAGGGAGAAAGGGATTAGAAAAACAAGCAGACAATTGATTGGTTGGTTATTAAAGAGAGAGATAATTGGAGAAGAGATAGAGGTGAGGGAGAGGGTAAGTAAGAGAGAGCAGTACAATTGTTAGAGAGTAAATGGAGAGAATCGACATGGTTTTGAGGTAGAGAAAGACTCGTGATACAACAGGCAGAGCGAGGAAGTGAGAGAGGGTCCAGGCTGTGACGTCACTACCAGGCTACAACGTGTTGATCAGCTGGCTGGCTCCCATGCTGGCCTCACTCAATATAAACTCAGCGGCCTGCCTCCATTGGCACAGTGTCTGTTCTGGCCCTGCAGTGTCAACAGTAACAGTAGCTATCATACGTATGAAAATCAAACCAATATTGTATGTTCTGAACAGTCGCATCAAGTTCATTGTGTTGCACCAGTGATATCAACGATTATTGTAGTGAGAAATCAAGATTAGAATATTATCTGACAAGACGATTATTATAAAAGAAAAGACCGTCATTGGTTTGTATATTCCCAAGGAGAATATACAGACCAGATAGAAGTAGTGTACAAATAATAACAAGGATATATGGTAGTGGACATGGCACCCAACATTACACAGGTACGTAAGTTAACACATCATGTACTGTTGTGGTCAATAATTATCATCCACATTGGGGTGACTCATGTACAAGTTTGACAGTTTCTCACAGTTCGTTAGCTGCGAAACTTTACAATAAATAGGTTGAGCAGCATCTTCTAAATTATTACAAGCAGCTACTCACTCTTCAAAACAATAACATCATATGTTAACATGAAAACATTAGACAGCAAATTGTTTGAGTTATACATATATGGATGATTATTATTGACAACGACTGTTGAGTACAGTTCTTTTTTGTAAACCACCCACCAGTAATTCGTCAGGAAAATTGCTCCACAGAATTTTTCTTGACATCCCACATCATATGACAATACTTTTTCCACTGAATAATAATGCTGTACTATAATTATTGCAACTACATGTGATGCATTGTGCAGTCCTGCAACGAAATGGATGATAATTGTTTCTGAATTGTTGACTAATTGTAGGTTTGTAACGGAGGTGATGGTACTGTCAACTGTACCAAAGAAAACACACCATCTCTAGTTTGTAAATTCACTGACCATTGCGTGACACCGAAGATGATACAAGAACTACTACAACATGACGATGGCAAGGGAAGTAAGGACCTGGTGGGTGTGGTGACCAAGTTCAGAGAAGCTTTATGCTGCTCTCTTCACCCAGCCACGCCAGTCTGTGATACCAATAGTGTCCACACTATTATACAGGCCGAGGGTTGTGTGGCCAAGTTTGTGGAGCTGCTGAACTGTAATGATGAATGGATACTGCAGGTGTGTGTGTATGGCAACAAGTAGAAATGTACAGTCACGGTTTAAAGTCCTGCATCGGGTGCGTGAAAATGAGCCATTTTTGTGACTCTTCTGAACCAATATTACAGAGACCAATAGTTTGAGTTTCCAACCAATTTTCGAAGTCGTTTCATTGGAAGGTGTTGCAGGACTATTGACTGTGATTGTACAGTAGTTGGAAATTACTAAATGAAGAATTGATACACTTTCATGACATTATATTTACAATGATTTCAATCTCATTTATTGTCAGACAAATTTAAATAATTATGTTATTGCATTATCATAATTTCATGATTATCAGATTCTTACGGCTGCATAAATCTATCTCATTAATACAATTGTTTAACTTTTGTGATTGATTTGTTTGTTTTGTTGGTGAATTGGATGGTCTGTGATTCCTGCAAACTATGCTACAAAACAGATCCTCTATTTGTAACATTAAGGTCGTCTGTTTCTGTTCATAGTTTGGAGGAATCAGTAAGTCTTTAAGAGAATCTACCCTTAAGCTATAGGTGAATATTTTAAGCCATGTATTCAAAACTGAGAATTGAATATTGCAGAGAGATGCAGCGATGATACTGGCGAACATTGCCTTTGAGGGTGAAAAGGAGGGTCAAGCTGTTGTATCGGCCGGAGCTTTGCACAACCTCATCCCCAACTTAGAATCTCCACAACCTGAAGTGCAGAAATTTTCAGCCTGGGCCTTGATGAACATTTGTGGACGTACCCAAGCCAGTAGGAAACTCCTGCTGGACCTCAACGTTATACCAAAACTCCTTCCGTGAGTTTTCATCAGATTTGTTTTTAACTAATTCTAGCCCTTAGGGTTTATTGATAATGTAAGAACAGGCTCAACTGGACAGTGGTGCAGTAAATAACACGATTAAGGAATGGAAAATATTTTGAACGGGAATGTACACCTCTTCCTAATGTTAATCGTACAGGGTCTTTAAGGAACACAGTATAGGCAACCTTTCTAAACATCCTCAAATCTCTGACAGAATGTTGGAGGGCACGGTTGAGTGTGTGCAGACCGCTGCGCTGACACTACGAAATCTGTGTCGTGTTGAGCCTTCATCAGTTCCCTTCAAGCAGTTGGCCCCTTGTCTAAGCACCCTTGCTGCCCTAACAACACACAGAGACACAGACGTGAGACTGTATGCTTGCCGGGGCCTGTTGAGTGCGGGTAGTACATATGGATCTTCTCTTCTCACCGCCCTCACTCCTGCCTTCATCAATACCATCGATCAGCTTCCTGCGTAAGTTTCCTTAGATATTATAACACTATCTTATGAGAATGGTATAGAATTTATTAAGGAAGCATGTTTAGAGTACTCATGAGTACAGTCTCTTACCGATTGTTTTTTTATAATTTTAGGATTAGGTAAACAACAGTAATAATCAGTACATATAATCTTTCTTTCCAGTAAATGTTCATACGAATCACCAGCCGTAAACATTACCAATATGGTAAAAAACATGAAGCCAGCCAGCTGCCTCCCAGCTCAGGTAACATAATACTTTTCCTCTCCAAATTACTTTTTATATTGAACTGTTTATTGTTGTTGGTGTATCAGTTATAAATATTCATAAATTATGTTGATATTTACTAATGTGTGTTGTATTTGTAGCAGATGACAAGCCAAGGGAAACAGGACCAGGATGACAAGTTAGGAAAGGTGTCAAAGGGTCAGCAAACACCCACTAAGAGAAGTGCAAGTCCCATTCCCTTAGGAGTGTCCACCAGGAGTACCCCCAAGAGGATGAGGGTGATGAGGGGAAGGCCTTCATGTCCGTCTTGGCCAAGAACACGTGGTAGGACCAGGCGGCCACTGCTCAGTGTCCCTGGCAAATATTCACCTCAACTTGCCCACAAGGTATTATAATACAAGACACTCTTATTTAAAATGTATGTTGCATGTTCTAACGATAGATATTTGCCAAGCAAAAAATAATATGGGTACAAAGTGCTATTTATCAATACTTAAGGGACCTATATTACCGGACATTTAAGTGACAAGAGATGTCATTGTATATATTGAGATAAACTCCATTTGTACCTTATGTTTGTATAATGTTAATGATGTTATTATTGGTGGAGGAGCAGGTGTGGGCAGCAGTGGAGGCAGGAGACATGGATCAATTGACACAACTAGTCCGGGTAACAGGACCAACTGTGACACGTGGTAACAGTGGCTGTACATTACTACATGTTGCAGCAGTCAACAACCAGCCTGAAGTGGTGGAGTGGTTACTGCAACTACTGAGTCCCAACCTGGTAAACAGGGTTGGCCTAACCCCAAGCCATCTAGCAGCCATGAAGGGTCACACACAAGTACTCAGACTCCTACTGAACGACCCTCACCTGGACCATCAGGCCCAAGACCCAGCCGGCAACACCTACAAGCATTGGGTAGGAAAACTCTACTAATTATCACCAAGGAATCTTTTCAAAATTATCTGTTTAACTCCATAGCACTTTACTACTCACTCTCCTGACTACTTGTTAAAATCCACCTTACAAATACTATATACAGTATATTATGAGTACCTACATGACTGAGTACTGGACTGTAATTAACTACATTATCAAGTGTAGTGTATAAGTGGCTAACATATTGTTGTTGTGTTATAGTTGTGTGTACCGCTGTTTGAGGCAGTTCTGGAGGAAGATAGAGAGCTCACCAGGTGCTTACTGAGGCTAGGTGCTGATCCTGACATGGAGGCTGGCAGTGTGGTGCGTGGAGCTCTGGTCAAAGAACTTGGGGTCACCACCGCTAGACAATTGGCCTCCACACTCGGCCATAACCATATTCTTGCTTTGTTTAATAAGGTCAGTGCTCCACTATTATATATATCATATAATCAGCTATGAGAGTAAACTTGAACTTGATATAAACCCTTAGTATTTAGGAATAGATGAGAACCTATGTAGTATAATATGTGTTAAATGTAATTTAATTGTTGACATAGGAACATAATAAATATCAGATAGGCTAATCTTATATGTCTCGTAAATGGCCACAGACTGAGTCAGGTGACATAAACCACAACCAGTCCAACATGAGTATTTCATTCGGAAGCAACACTGTGCCATCATCTACTACAACGGTACGTATATACAAACTAGTCCAAAGGCTTTATTAACATATTTTGTAATATTTATAACATCTGATGTCTTTGAAACTAACATGATTTTAATATGTTGGCTTCTTGTATTCTTACCAATGATGTCTTGTCAACATGCAGGTACGCAACACTTCCTGCAATGGAAATGTTTACAAAGGACGTGGTGCGTATGTGACCATCCTGAGCTACTCTACCTTCCCTGGTCAACCCCACTTGGACCTTTCCACATCTCATACGGCTGTGGACAACTTGGCCAGTACATTTACCAAGCTGGGGTACAGTGGTCACATTCACAAGGACCTAACACAGGAACAGACTAGACAGGTGGTGGCCCGGGTACGGGACATGGAGGTACTGGATCAGGTTGGTTGTGCCATTTTTGTTGTGGTCAGTCACGGCACACCAAACCAACACTTTCTCACTTCTGACGGTCACCTGCTGGACACACAGTGGTTATGTGGTCTATTCAAGGACTCAATGTGTCCATCACTCAAGAACAAAGCCAAACTCTTCATGTTTGACTTGTGTTGTGGACTTTACACCCAGCAACAGGAAGAGGAGAGGGGTCATGGTGGCAGAATAGAGGAACCCCTTAGAGATACAGTGTGTCTCTATTCTAACAGTGGAGAACTGACGTGGTACAGTGACAGTAGTGTTGGTACCCCATTCAGTAATTCTCTGTGTCACACTCTGTCTAATCATAGTCACCAGGAACTAGATGAGATTTACCGACATTTCCTCAGTCACTACAGCAGTACAGTGAGCAACGCAACTCCTCGTCTGTGTAATGTTGGCTTCAATAAGAAGTTCTACTTCACTTCAACACCTTCCAACACCTAATATTAACACACATCTCTGTCATTTTATACTAGCCCCTGGTGCCACATATTATTATACCAAAGATTACGTATTCACCTTATTACTCTTGGATCATTCATAGAGAACTGGAAGAATTTCACTGGAATAATTGTTTATGATGAAAAGAAAACCCACATTATAAATTATCAGATTAAAGTTTCTGTTAGAGTGTTAGTTTTCTTCTCGTCACTGACCATTCCTAATTATAATTTCCTCAGCTGTATGTACAGTAATTAAGTATTCCCAAGAAATCATGGCAACTTCCAACATTGTAAAATTGTCCATCGAGGACATACATGTCTCTTTGATTAATATACTTTATCTGCTAAGATAAATAGCATAGTGCTAGTTCTGTATAATTGCCTGTGACGTCCATAATTGACCTTCTATTAGATTGATGGTATCTGTGGAGATCAAAGCTCTTATATATCATGTAGGCTACGTATAATGATATAAGCGTTTCTCCACGCCTTTCTCTGTACAATTTTATATAATATAAGGGGACATAGGATAGATAAAGTACTAGTAGTAGTTGTTTCGTATTGTGACCATGATTTGCCCCTGCATTCAAGACACGTTACTGTAAACAGACCTTGTGTAGAGTGTTAGCGTCTTCTTGTAACCTCAGTGGGCTAAATTGTTAATATACATTGTTGGAAGGGCATATAACAAAGGAGAAGGCCAGAGTATGCTGACCAACCCACAGACAATTTTATAAACAAAATGCTTTTCTCCCAGTTTTAAAGAAGTATTATGATGCTTATAGCCTCTTGAGTAGACCGTGTTGTTACCAAATTGTGTACAGTATAATTATATCAGGAAGGAAATCACTTATAAGTTTAATCTATTATAAATGTGGTTCAATTCCCACAATCTCAGTTATGTTATTGATATTTTTATTAAAATAAATATTACTCCTGTATTACTGATACTGTACTCCTGTATATCCTTCTTGATAAGTACTCAACTTTTCAATGTTTCTTCCTATTATCCAAGTGATTTTAATGTACAGTTTTGGAATAATGTATTTGAACACTGTTAGTAGCTTCTGATAACAGCGCCAATATTAAACACATCAGTGAGAGAAAGTATTTATGAATTAAAGGATAACTTTTATTAAACTATTACAGTGGTCTTCAACTTTTTTTTATGTTGTTCACCCGTAGTGGTGATTAGGCAGAAGCTGTCCATCGCTCACCCACCTCCCCCTAAAAGAGTCTCTTAAAAAATCTCACATCTTAACATTTAAAATCTAACTTTCATATCTCAATTCTACGACTATGTAAACAGAAATGAGGTTTTGGGAGATTGCAGGCCATCTTTTACAATTCTGTTTTATACCATTGATAATTATATTCTCTTGTTTATATACAGACACGTGCAGGTCAGGATCTCGTCCACTCCTCACTTAATCTCGTCCACCCTAACGTGGACTGTCCACCCAGGTTGAATAGCACTGCCCTATAACATCACGGAAGACCTTGCGTCATTACCCGGGTTGAACAGACTTAAGGATACACAATACACTTTATTGGTAGTACACAAAAGTCACACAGAATATGGTAGTATGCTGGCATGCCGTGCCATAGAGGAGCCGTAGTCACTGCAGGAGAGTTGGCTGGAGGTAGGAGGTTAACCGTGTGATCAGAATGGAAACACAGGTAGACGTAGGGCAGCTAGGTGGTGTGGCAGCAGGCAGGATGACGGTGGGCAGGAACCTTGTTCTTCCGGTGCTCGAGCTGGAGTGAGTGTCCTAGCAGGGCTGGCCACCCCTTATATTTGGTCTGAGCCAGGGAGTGGAGACAACAGCTGCTGTCCCCAGGGGTCTTATGGCAGCTTGGCTGTGGGTAGGTGTGGTCCCAGGGGCGGCTTAGGTCTGCATGGGTCGAGGATTAGCATACCTGGCCAGCTAAGAATAGACCAGGGATCTAGGAGTGGTATAGAAAGGGCTCCTAAGCCTTGGACGGCAACCTATCTAGGAGAGAGTGCACTCTGAATTCAAATCTCTGCTGTCTTGTAGGCATCCTCTTTAGGAAAAGACTCGGGAGTAAACCCTAATAAATCCGGAGTCAGAGTCCCTAAGGCAGTTCGTCGTTGACTTCAATTTCGTTCTGGCAGCTCCTGCGACCTCGTTGGCGCCAAACTGTAGCAGCCCTGCTGTTCCTTTGGGTCCGTCAGCGAGGTGCAGATTAGGGCCATGTTGCATGGGCAACAGCTTGTCCTCCATATTACAATGCCCAGGCTTACATCCATCCACACCATCACCTACACACTCACACCTACAACCTCGAGAGTACACTCCAGCTTCGCCATTAATTTGGTGTCTACAGAACACGGGAAACAACAGATACCGGTTATAAACCATCACTCAATTGGCGTAGAGTGTGGTGCCAGGGGTTGCTTCTGACGGTGGGAGAGATCTTCGAGTCTCATTGGATAGCTACAGCCCGCCTCAAGCTGGGCAGCCCCCAGCCAGTAAGGTGCTGTCCCGCCACGGTCTGCTTTCTCCATTGGATGCATAGGGATTAGGAGAACATCTGACAAGCAGATCGTCAACTACTGCACCAGGCAACAATAAAAGAATTTCAAGAAAGAGACCAGCTCTAAAACTGGGATGTTAGAATGTTCTGACAATGATGCCCGGCTTTTCTCAAGACCTTCAGGATTGCCACTCTGCAGGAAACACGACTAGCCGACGCAGGTGCACTGAAGGAGAGGGTCTACACATTTTTCTAGCAGGGGAAGAGCTCTGATGAGCCCAGAGAGTATGGAGTAGGATTTGCGGTAAAAAACAGCTTGCTGAGTATGGTAGAACCAGGCAGCGGCAGCTCTGAGCGACTCCTAAAGGCCGTATCACAAGGTAGCTCTTTTCCTGCGACATCGTGTCCTGCGACACCATTTTCGACGACATGTCGTGGCAAACAATAGCACTCGGCAAATTCTCAAGAAAGACAACAACGACGACACCATGCAGGCGGCGTGACAACCAAAACACTCTGTCACAAAATCTAAATCACCAAGGATGGACGCCATTAACCGAGCAATTTTAGCTGTTGGAGCATGTGCAATTGCTTTGGAAGAAAGAGGAAAGAGGTTTGGACCAGGCGGCAGGTGAAAGCAGAAATGTAAACAAACCCCGAAATCAAATCAATGTTTGATACTCATATTTAAAAGTTAAATTCGGTGTATATAATATATAAGATATAGGAATACAATTTCTATATTCAAATAATTTTATCTAACACTACTTAAATCATAATATGCCATAATAATATTATATTCCATACAATATTATTCACTATAGACTTTCACCGACTTTCTCCCTGTCGCAGGAAATCCCTGACAGTTTTCGATAATTTCCGTGGACACCTTGTCGTCCGAAATCTCCTGTTTCCCGCGACATGTCGTCGAAAATGGTGTCGCACGACACGATGTCATAGGAAAAACTGTCCGTGTGATACCCGCTTAACTCTCTGCCTTAACACCACTGAAGGCCCCGTCACCCTAGTCCGTGTGTACGCCCCGACGCTGTCCACCACTTCAGATGCCAAGGATGAGTTCTACAAGAACCTCGCATCTATCATCAGGAACATCCCCAGCACTGAACAACTTGTTCTCCTTGGTGACTTCAATGCCAGAGTGGTTGCAGAAATTGACTCATGGCCTTCTTTCCTTGGTCCGTTTGGAGTTGGAAAACTGAACAAAAACGGACAGCGACTGCTCAAGTTTTGTGCCTTTCACAACCTGTGCATCACCAACTCCTTCTTCAAGACAAAGCCTCAACATAAGGTCTCCTGGAGACACCCGTGCTTAAAGCACTGGCACCAACTAGATTTGATCCTGGTTAGGCGTGCCACCATCAAGAATGTTCTTCACACACGCTCTTACCATGGCACGGACTGCAACACAGACCACTCCCTGGTATGCTGCAAGATCAGGCTGCAACCCAAAAAGTTCTACCGTGCAAAGAAACCGGGGATCCCATGCATTGACTTCAGCAAGATGACCCAGCCGGATCTAGTAGATTGGTTCGCAGAGGCATTTGGGAAGGAGTACAATGCATCGCAGCCCGGAGACACCGCCACAGAGAAGTGGGAAACTTTGCGAGACACCATCCACTGCACTGCCCTGGCTACCTTTGGGAAGAAAACCTCGAAATCACATGACTGGTTTGAAGCCAGGGCATCAGAGATGACCACTGTTATCGATGCCAAGCGTGCCGTACTCGCCGAGTACAAGCGGTCACCCACTGAGAGGAACCTGCAGATGCTCAGGGCTGCCAGGAGCAAGGTCCAGCACATTGCCAGGTGCTGCACCAACGAGTACTGGACAGAGCTCATTGAGACGATCCAGACGGCTGCTGCAATGGGCAACATTAGAGGGATGTACGGTGGCATCAAGAAGGCACTGGGACCAACGCAGAGCAAGACGGTCCCCCTCAAATCCGCCACTGGGGAAATCATCACTGACCAAGGCCAGCAGATGGATAGATGGGTGGAACATTATTCCGACCTCTACTCCAGAGAGAACACAGTGGCCCCCTCAGCCCTTGAGTGCATGCCTGTCATGGAAGAGCTCGATGCAGAGGCAACCGTGGATGAACTCAGCAAGGCCATTGACAGTTTGGCAACAGGAAAGGCACCAGGCAGCGACAGTATTCCTCCAGACCTTATCAAGCACTGCAAGACTACCCTACTGCAGCCTCTGCACGAAGGCCTATGCCAGTGCTGGGGAGAGGGAGCTGTGCCGCAGGGCATGAGAGATGCCAAGATCGTTGTTACCCTATACAAGAACAAGGGCGAGAGGAGCATCTGCAACAACTACAGAGGCATCTCCCTACTCAGCATCGTGGGCAAAGTCTACGCTTGGGTCCTCCTTATCCGACTGCAGAAGCTGGCTGAGTGTGTCTACCCAGGATCACAGTGTGGCTTCCAAGCTGAAAGGTCCACGGTGGACATGGTCTTCTCCCTTCGTCAACTCCAGGAGAAGTGTGGAGAGCAGCGGATGCCCCTGTACGTCGCATTCATCGACCTCACCAAGGCCTTCAACCTTGTCAGCAGAGTTGGTCTTTTCAAGGCACTCAGAAAGATCGGATGTTCCCCCAAGACTGCACAGCTTAATCGAGTCCTTCCACTCCAACATGAAGGGGACTGTGCAGTTCACTGGCAACCTCTCCGAGCCCTTCAACATACGCAGTGGGGTCAAACATGGCTGCATGCTCGCCCCAATTCTCTTTGGGATCTTCTTCGCTCTCCTCCTGAGGCACGCATTCGGCACAGCACAAGAGGGAATCTACCTGCGGACCAGATCAGATGGCAGGCTCTTCAATCTTGCCCACCTAAAAGTGAGGACAAAGGTCCGAGAAGCCTTCATAAGAGACATGCTGTTCGCTGATGATGCCGCAGTGGCGACACACACTCAACGGGAACTGCAGCTGCTGATGGGCTGCTTCTCCCAGGCCTGCAGGGACTTCGCGCTGACCATCAGTCTGAAGAAGACCAACGTCCTGGGCCAAGATATTCCTGCACCACCAGTCATCACCATCGACGGCTATGAGCTTGATGTTGTTCGCCAGTTCATGTACCTTGGATCCACCATCACCGATAACCTCTCCCTTGACGCTGAGATTGACAAGAGGATTGGGAAGGCAGCCACAACATTCGCCCGCCTCACATCAAGATTGTGGACCAACCCCAAGTTGACCGTGAAGACGAAGATGGCTGTGTACAATGCCTGCGTCCTCAGCACCTTGCTATATGGCAGCGAGACATGGACCACGTATGCCTGCCAGAAGAAAAGGCTCAACTCCTTCCACCTCAGAAGCCTCCGACGCATACTCGGCATCTCCTGGCAAGACAAGGTGACCAACACTGACGTCCTATCTCGCGTTGGCCTTCCCACCATGTACACCCTGCTGAGACAACGTCGGCTGCGCTGGCTAGGTCACGTTTGCCGCATGAAGGATGGCCGAATCCCAAAAGACATCCTCTACGGAGAGCTTGCCACAGGACAGAGAAGCATTGGCTGCCCGCAGCTAAGGTACAAAGATGTGTACAAGAGAGATATGAAGGCGCTTGACATCAACACCAACTCCTGGGAGGACCTCGCAGCCGACCGTGCCAGCTAGAGAAGCACGCTTCACAAGCAGCTGGTGATTGGTGAAGAGAAGTTGTCTGCTGTGGCAGCAGAGAAGTGAGCTCGCAGAAAGGCAACTACAACCAACAGATCAGAATCAACTCACAGATGCGACCTATGCGACCGTGACTGCCACTCTCGCATCGGTCTACGACTCTACACAGTCATAAGAGGCGCTGCTCAAGCCGAGCAGACAGTCGGGAAAACTAACGGACGGATATATTTATCCATGGTCAGTCATGACCGATGTGGGCAGACTGATACCTAGTGATACAGGAGTGGCCATATGTGTGTGGTACAGTCATGGTCAATAGTCCTGCAACACCTACCAATGAGATGGCTTCGAAAAAATGATCCGAAACTATAGCTGTTGGTCTCTGGAATATTGGATCATAAGTTTCAATCAAATGGCTCGCTTTTATTCACCAGGTTGCAGGACTTTTGACCATGACTGTACATAAAGTGGTCACACATGTGGCCGCTACAACACTGTCTGTGGTTTGTCGACGTCTCCTAATATCAGTTATCGTTATGTAGTAATGGATGAATTTTGCCTATTGCTACCTTGTTTATCCCAGGCATTGTTACCAGAATCCGCCAACGGTGTTCAGATACTTTGTTTCCCAGCTGTACATTCTGGGATTGAATTTTGTCAGAATTTGTGTAAAACGTGTACATGGTATACCCTGATGTTGTGCTACTATATATTAAGTGTGGCACCAACATCCACACCGATATTTCCAACAATATGTGGATAGCAAGTTAACAAATGAAGACATCCTCCTTCCTCTGTAATATATATATATATATATATATATATATATATTTATATATATATATATATATATATATATATATATATATATATATATATATATATATATATATATATATATATATATATATATATATATATATATATATATATATATATATATATATATATATATATATATATATATGGCCATAATTTCTGGACACGGCAGATGTGTTGCTCTAGCACTTTGTGGTGTCTGCAACACTGAATAAGTTACTCTAGAGTACCTTAAAAAGTATATTACGTTAATCATATTAATGTGTATTTCCTTTGTTACCCCTTTAGACGTTTTGTATTCTATAATTTACACACAAGAGAAAACGTCAATACTTTATCGTAGACTTTTTCATATAATTTTTAGCCTATTATCATAATTATGCCAAAAAAAGAGGAGATATATTTGAATGGTATATGATATAAGTGGCAGATTTTAAGCATATTTATACCAAAGAAAATATTGAATACGGTGGAGGAGTCTGAGGAAGAAACAGACAGTTGAAAAGGCATTAATTTGTTAAATTTACTGCTGTGACTGTTAACCTTTATGGTGTGCAGCGTTAAGTAATGGTAGTGATAAGTATTTACGTAATATATATATATATATATATATATATATATATATATATATATATATATATATATATATATATATTGCTATGTGACAAGTTTTGCTTTTGTCTTGTTTTGAACTATTTGTTGTGCAAGTGTAGCCTTGTGAGTTTCCTATGCCTGGCTCGAGATCCTGTATGGGATCTCATGAGAAGTGAGTTCGTGAGTATTGGGTTTGTTACCGTCCACACCATTTGACCAGAGGGAAATGGGGGGTTGGGGGAGGAGATGGTTACCAATGGCGAGAGTTGACGTGTAGCAGACACTCGGTGGAATTTGGAGAGGAGAGCACCAGCTATGGCTCAGTCAACACCCATTACGAACACTACCACTTCCCCTGCCGACCTTCTTGTTGGCAGGGTGAAGTGGTTTAACAACTTGAAGGGCTATGGCTTCGTTACGAGCAACAATCATGAATACTTCTCTCTGCAGCCACTACCTCACCACCATCAGTTGGATCAGTGGATCAGTTGTAAAGCAGTTGATGGGAAGTAAAGCTGTGAAAATGATGGTAAGCTGGTCATTGCCTTCAGGATTTAGAGAAAGTGTATGGTAGATTGATGTAGAAGGACAATGGAATGAATATGTTGTAGATGTAAGGTATGTACCGAGGGAAGGAAAGCTGATGAATGAGCGTGTGGCATATGTGAATATAGATAAAGAACAGACGTAGTGACACACACACACACAGGACTGACAGGAGGAGGCTGAAGGCACCAGCCGAACAAGGCAGTAGTACTAGGGTGGATGTTGGACTGGTGATAGGGAGGGTTGGAACCTCCGTTTCACCTGTCTGTCCACCTTTGCTGATCATTTTCGTGTCTCACCTACACTGAGAGTAGTCCAACATGCACTGCAAGACAGTAATCTCTTTCTATTTACATAATACAAACAAACACACTATTATCCCCCTCCCCCCAATTGAAAATGTTAGTAATTAACAACATAGCCTCGGAGGCTCCCGGGGATGGACCAGTAAACTTCCCTCTTCCTGGACCCTTTGTTGACGACCCCCTGAGATGCCCTGGACCATTGACTGACTCATTCACATTTACTGAACACCACCTCTTCTCCACTAAACCCCATCTTCTCTTCCTCATCGAAACTCAGATCTCAGCATAAACCAATGGCAACCCCTTTTCTGTTTCCTCTTACTTTCTCTATTCTCAGTTTCGAGCCAAAGGCGGCTGTTGCGTGTACGTGTGCAACGACCTCATTTATTCTCGTGTTCCCGAACCTGACTCTTCTGAATTTTCAACCCTCTGGCTTCGGCTCACCTAAATATAACTGTGCTGTATATCTCTCTCCAAACTCTACTGACTATCCAAAATTCTTTAACTATCCTACCTCAAAAGTGGAACACATTCTATCCCATTCTCCTTTCTCAGAAATATCCGTTTTAGGAGATTTCAGTGTTCACCACCGCCTTTGGCTTTAATCTCCCTTCACTGATCCACTTTTTTTTTTTTTTTTTTTTTAATTAATTGCGCCATAGCGTCAATCAACAGGCAGGCAACAATACATACAGGTAGGCTGGACCCATGAAAATCCAATGACTACAACCACACACACACACACACATCACGAAAACATAACAGAATGAAGCACAAGCATACAGACAAATATTTACATTATGACCTACTTAAATCCACCAAAACGAGGGTGGCGTACCAGAAGTTCCTCTAAAACCTGGTGGTTCAGCAGGTGTCGACAAACCACATCAAGTGGCAGGCCCCGGGGCAGCAAGTGTTGGACAGTGGGGCAGGCCAGGCAATAGTGCTCTATAGTGTTAGCACAAGGTGCTCGACACAAGCGACACTCAGTGAAAGGAGGCTCACCCTGCATCCCAGCAACCTGCCATGGTGGCCGGTAGCCAAGCCTCAAACGAGCAGAGACTACATTGTGCCTCCGAACCATGAGTCCTCGACGACGGTAGGAATATTTGCAGACAGACTCGTAATGGGTGATGGAGATGCTGAAGGCCCTCTCTGCATCTCTGTGTTGCCGTACAGGGAGGAGAGCGACGGAGCGGACTCTAGAGAGGTAACATGTCAGGGAGAGAGGACGTCCAACACCACGAGGAGGCAGATGGCAGGCTTCCTTTGCGAGTCTGTCAACTGTACCATTGTGACGTAAACCTACATGGGATGGCACCCATAAAAATATGACAGTCAAGTTACGATGACGCAATAAGGCCAAAAAAGATAAAATTTGCTGAATAACAGTAGAGTGTGTGGGCTGAACACTAGAGAGGGAATGAAGGGCAGGTTTGGAGTCACAAAAAATGGCAGCATTAACTCCACGTTGACAAACAAGACTAACAGCATCCAGAATGGCATACAGTTCACACAATGTTGAGCTAGAGTGGTTACAGAGACGACGGCCAACCCAGCCCCCTGGAGGTGACATCATGTCAGGTGAGAAAACGGCACAACCTGCTGTACCATCCACTGGCAATGAGCCATCAGTTTAGAGGCAGTACGGATCTGTGATTGAGGACGTCACTGTTTTTATGTGTTCCAGAGCCAACTGCCGCTGTAGAGAAGGCAGTTCCGACTTGGAAGTAGGTGTAAAGCTCACATCAGGTGTTGGTAGCATCCACGGAGGGGGCCCTGGGGGGACGTCTGCCACCATTATATCTATATTAAGACTACGGAGCATAGAGGAAACAGACCTTATAAGAGTACGTCCAGCAGGCAGTATGGGAGGGACCAAGTAGTTTGGTCTAAGAGAAGTCCTGACTAACTGAGAGTAATGGGGTGAAAGATGTGGGAAATGGAGGCACTTGACAGTGAGGCAAGTAACATTAGAACAAATTCTCTCGATTAATGGGGGAAGACGCAACTCACGCTGCATGTTCACTATCCTGGTCGACATTGGACAACCGAGAATTATTCTCATTGCTCTATTCTGAAATTTTTCTAAAGTTTCAAGAGTAGCCCTGGGAAGTTGAATCAAAGCAGGGGAGAGGTAATCAACAACTGAACGGAAAAAAGCAATATAGATGGTTCTGGCTACTGGGATGGAGATGCCCGAGGAGTTGTTGGTGAGCCATTGAAGTGGTGTAAGTCGGCGCTGGAGACGACCCAACAAGTCCTGGACAATGGGATGGTCTTGAGGTCTGGCAGGGACAATCTGCCAAATATTGACTGGGACACCCAGGTAGTGGTATTGGGAACACATGGGAATGACTGTCCCTCCAATGGTGAACACTCGCCGAGCTTGAGGAAGGTGGCAGGTGAATATTCTGCTCTTATCTGGTGAGACAATAATGCCACAGAGAAGGAGTCAAGAAACCGCTGGAGATCCCTTGGTGAGGTAGAATGAACACAGATATTATCAGCATAGCACTTAATTGTAGCTCCAGGAATATCAGGTAGAGAAGTGAGCAGCCGATGCATCAGAATATTAAATAACAATGGGCTGAGAACACCTCCTTGAGGCATACCAAGATGAAAACTGCACAAAGGACTGAGCGCACCACTGAAAAACACACGGGAGGTCCTGTTACTCAAGTAGCCCCGAATCCACTGTAATAGATTACCCTTTATCCCAAAGTCAACCAGTTGATCCAAAATGAAGTCTCTATTAGCAACATCGAAGGTCAATGAAGGCCACCACACTGTCCCTGGAAAGGCGAGAGTACAGGTCGACTAGGGAGTGGTGTGTGCTCCACTGGGGAAGGAAACCAAACAGCCATGGAGAAAGGCGATCCTGCAATCTGTACATGAGACGATTGAGTAAGATTCTCTCCATAACCTTACAAAAACAGGAAGTAAGGGAAATAGGCCTGAACTTTGCAGTGCCAGGCTTAGGGATGGGTATTATTGTGCTGCTGGTCCAGGCTCGTGGTACACAACCATCACGAAGACAAAGATTGTACAGTCGAAGTAGAGGGTTCCCAGGAACTTGTTGAAGTAGGCACAGCACAGCATAAGTAATACCATCATCACCAGGGGAAGAAGCTCTACCCCGAGAGAGAGCACGGCGCAACTCCTCCTCAGTTATCTCCTCTGCATCATCGTCATCATCTTGCAACAGAGCAGACATTAGACGTAGCCGATGGACAGCAGCACTGGAAGTGAGTGCATCTTGTATGTGGATGGGTAGACTGACTGGGGTAGATTGTTCTGACCAAGCATCGACAAGTTGTTGGGCATAGTCGGCAGGAGTGTGATGACGAGCAGTGGCCGGCGTCTTTTTAACAACCCGACGGATGAGGTGCCACACAGAAGCCACACTTGTTTGCTGGTTGATGCTGTCCGTGAACTGCTGCCAAGACTCAGTGTGAGCACACTCCTGCAGGGCAACTAAAGCGTCCCTAGACATCTGGTAACGATGGAGCAGGTCAGGGGTTGGGTTGGCTTGAAACAATAGGCCATCACGTTCAGCCTCCTCCTTTGCCTCCTGTATACGTGCATCCAGCGTCCAGGAGTGGGCAGTATGGCGATGCTGGAGGTGTGGCCGGGAGACGTATAGCCTATAAAAGTTATGAGTAGCAGATACAAGATCAGAGTACAACTGTTCAGCTGATGACATATCAAATGTAGGGAATCCATGGGCCATAAATAAGATGTAAGTCGTGCAATATTTAGGGGGCACAGCAATATGCAAACGAGTGGCTGAAGCACTTGACCCAGCAGGTAGAGAATAATGAAACTGAAGAGCGATGTGATCAGAGAATAAGTCTGGCACGGAGGAGCACAGGGCCTGAGACGCTATCAGGCCAGACGAGAGGATGTAATCCAGATTACCTCCCTGGCAATGAGTGGCACCGCCAGTGTCCCAGCATGTCAGATGATGCTTGCGGATGTATGAAAGGAGACGAACACCATTACGATTAATAGAGCCAGAACCATCACCCAAATCAGAATGCCGAGCATTAAAATCTCCCATATACACCATACCATGCACTGTTGGAGAAGGAAGAGCCTCAAGAGTGAGTCTAGCTGGGGCAGAATAGACATTACATAATTGGAGTACTCCATTCCCAGGTAGGACCTCAAATAGCTGAAAGGTCATGTCAGGTACAGTGGATGTACGGAGAAGGCGATGTGGCAAGGAGCTATGTATGTAAGTCAGGAGACCATTCCTTACCAGATGAACATATGGCACATAACCTGAGAGGGGAGGAGCTTGCCCAAGAGCGAGCGGCCGTCCTGGAAATGCTTCCTGGAGAAAAATAACACTGGGATGATGACGAAAAACATAGGCCTTGAGTTGAGTGAGCTTAGCATAACTGGTGATACCACATACATTGCAGGAGATGACATCCAGTCGGCAATCACTAACGAACTTTGTATTTGGAGGTAGAAGTCCGGTGAGTGAGGGCAGATGAGCGACCTGGAGAAGAAGATGGACCAGGAGAAGGGACTGACTCGAAAAGCTTTTCAAGGCGAGATGCAACAGTATCCATCTTTTCGGTAAGGGTAGTGATAGTTGAGATGATGGCCTGCTGAGCCTCGACCAAGGTGGAGAGCTTGGAGTCATTAGCAGCCTGAGCGGCAACCAGCCCATCAATCCTGGCTTCAAGGGCAGAAAAACGGTTCTCGAGAGCCGTACATCGTGCCATGAGGGTAGCAACAGACTTGCAGAGGGCCAGGTCCGGAGGCGAGGCAGGGCTGGTAGGAGGAGCAGACTGGGGAGGTGGTGGTGGCGGTGGTGGAGGCGGAGCAATAGTAGAGACACGAACCTGAACCTGACGTCGAGTACATCCATGCCACACGTTAACCCCTGGCTGAAGGCATTGTGGACACTTCCATCGGGACGTATCCTCAGGAGGTGAAGGCTCAGAGGTGGAGGCAGCAGGAGGTGATGGTTCACCCCTGACAGGACACGTCTTGGCATCATGGTCGGCGGCACACCATGCACACTTCAGCCTGGCAGAACAGTACCGGGAGATATGCCCAACTCTCCAGCACCTGTAGCACCAAGGCTGGTCATTATGAAGTTTCCTCACCTCACACGGTGGAAGACAAGGGATGAAATCAAAGGATATCTCATTTGGAGGTGGATCGGGTTGACTCCAGACAACAACAATACTGCTAATGGGGGAACCATCTTGGAAAAAACGACGGGCAGAATACACACCAGGGTATCCCTTATCAAGTTTCGGGTCAACATCAATAGGAAAACGGGTGAGGATGTAGCTGGGGAACTTACGAGGCCTCTCGGGTGAGTCTTCAAGAATGAGAGGCAGAGACAAAAATTCACCAGCCTTTACTCTATCAATGATGTCCTGACGTTTCCTAGATATGTAGACAAACCGGGAGATGACAGCAGCCATCTTGACTTAAGCCAGTTCGCGCTGCAGCTGGAAGGCCCTGTTGACATCAGACAACCAACGCAGCTTTGTGCCCATAGATGGGTTCCCAGAGAAGGAGAGCTTGACATAGGCATTTCTTGGGGCAAAAGCAGGAAGGTTGGACGAGGGCAAGGAGATGGTATACAAAGAAGAAACACCAGGGTGAGTCAGAAAAGGTACGTCGTGCACAGCTGAAGCACCCTTGGCAGTCTTGGCAGCCGGAGGTAAACAGTCCACACCATCGGAATCCTGCGAGGAGTCGGACGAGGCATCAACGGGTCGCCTGGTAGAGGTTGAGGAGGTGGAAGGCTGCAACCGAGGAGAGGGGGGGAGGGTTGCGAGAAGGCAGCTCAGGCCAGTGATCCTCGATAGGAGACTCATCCTCTTCCGACATAGCCAAGTCAGCCTCCAGGCAGGAAGTTACATCCGAATCCGCGCTCTCCATCTGGCCAGGCAAGGCCTAGATGGGAAGCAAACAACAACTCGAACAGCTGAACACTCAATCAGCCAGGGACACACACACACACACAGACAATCACAACAAATCTATACACAGAACCACAACAGGCAAACAACACCAGCAACACCACAGAAACAACAACACACAAACAAGAACTCACAAACAATACAAAAAATACACAAACAAGAGCTCCAAAACAACCCAAACAACAACACAATAGAGGTAGAGCGACATGAGTACGTCCACACTCCACAAGTTCTGGAGCGAGACTGACTGATCCACCTGGTAAACAAGCCTTCACCTTTGCTATCCTCAACGACCTAGAGCAGTTAATTCAGTACCCTACCCGTATTCCAGACCACCTTGGATATCAGCCAAATATCATTGACTTATTCCTAACCTCTCATCCTTCTGCTTATACTGTTGAACTTTTCTCTCCATTGGGCTCCTCCGATCACAATCTTATTTCAGTATCCTGTCTTATCGCTCCCATAAAACCTTTAGACCCTCCCAGGAAGCGGTGTCTGTGGCACTACTGTGCAGCCAAATGGGATGATCTGAGGCAGTACTTTTAAGATTTCCCATGGAATGATTTTTGCTTCCATGGCCGGGGTCCCTCTGAGTGTTTTGCACACATCACAGAGGTGATCCTCTCGGGCATGAAGGTATACATTCCATATTCTTTCCTTTATACTACTACATGAAATTCTTGGTTTAATCACGCTTGTTCTACTGCTGTCCATAATAAGGAGGAAGCTTTCAGACTGTACATCTTCAAACTGATGAATCTCATGCTTTGTATATTTCTGTCCAGAACCGTGCCAAATCTGTTCTCCGACTAACCAAATATCCTTCATCTGTGCCAAGTACAATGACTTTTCCAGCTCTTTCTCCTCCTGATGTTTCTGGCATCTTGCCAAAAATATCTCCAGCAACACTGCTTCTTCCTCTTTCTCTAATCTCATCCTTCCTGGTGGACATGTAGCCATACTCTGTTCGGAACTTCAGTGAAGCCTTTACTGTCGCGCTAGACATATCTGAAGCTTTTGATGAGTCTGGCACAAAGCCAAACTTTCTAAACTTCCCTCATTCGGCTTCTATCTTTCCCTCAGTGTATTTAGGCCTAGGCATCTCTGATTTTCTTTCTGATCGTTCTATAGCTGTTGTTGTAGACAGTCACTGTTCTTTCTCTAAATCTATCAGCAGTGTTCCTCAGGGATCTGTCCTTTTACCTACTCTCCTTCTCCTTTTCATTTAATTACCTTCTTACCTGTACCTCTTCCTATATGTAGTCCTAGGCTGATGATTCCACTTTGCACTACTCCACCCATGCAGTTTGACAACCACCCAACCCAGCAGCTCCTCTCCACATCACGTGATGAAGTAGTAGCACACCTGACTTATGACCTTTCCTTCATCTCCGACTGGGGTAGAGAGAACCATGTAGTTTTCAATGCCTCTAAAACACAGTTCCTTCACCTATCAACAACACCCACTAATTTTCCAAATGACTATCTCCTCTTCTTCAACGATACACAAGATTTTTCTCCATCTCTTAATATTCTTGGAATCTCTTGTTCTCACAATCTCTCTTGGAGAGATCGTATTACTTCTCTTACTAAAACTGCCTCAAAGAAGGTGGGTGTGCTGCACAGATTAAGTGAATACTTCACCCCCACACAGTTGCTGTCTCTGTATAGGGGTCTCATCCGCCCCTGTATGGAGTATGGCTCTCATGTGTGGGGTGGCTCAACCTTCACAACACTCCTGGATAAAGTGGAATCAAACGTCTTTCGTCTCATCAACTCTCCTTCTCTTACTGAATCACTACAACCTTTTTCTCTTTACCGCAAAGTTGCATCACTCTCTTCTATCACTATTACACTGGACATTACTCTTCTGAACTCTCTCAATGTACTAGTATGCTTCTTCCCCTCAGGATAAGATGCAACACTCGTCAAACCTCTCGTTCTCACCCGTTTTCTGTCCAACTCCCCAATAAAAGAGTTAACCGGTAATCTCAGTCTCATAATAAATTACATATCACAACTGGTCAACTTTGGAACACTCTAACAAAAAGATGACTCATTGCTATTATGTTGTATGGTGAACGAAAAATAGCCAGACTGATTGAAAACAGATGAAACCAAATCACGCTACGACTGTATCAGGAGGAATAGATTTGAAGAGGGATAACGGAGACTGCCCTAGGCTAAAAGAACCTGGAGAGAGAGAGAGAGAGAGAGAGAGAGAGAGAGAGAGAGAGAGAGAGAGAGAGAGAGAGAGAGAGCAGGCCCCACCTTGAATAAATGATTTAACTTGCAGTAAGACGGTCGTGTAAAACTAAAGCTCACGGCAAACACACACACACACACACACACACACACAACTAAAAGATCATAATATATACACTATTTACACTCATAAAAGGCTAACCTACTCTTTTCTCAACACACCTACACACACTACCCTTAAAAACTGATTCACCGCTGACACACTCATTGATGCTGACACACTCCCCCTCGACACACACACACACACACACACACACACACACACACACACAACAGATGGAGAAAAGCCAAAAGTCAGCCCATATTTAATTGAAATACAGTGACACTTTAATACATTTTTCGTTCAGTCATTGTTACAGTACACGTTCGATATTATGTCCTTTCCTTTTAACCTCGAAGTAATTATCGAAACTATTAAGAGTTATAAAATCCAAAGTGACCGACTCTGTTCATCCGATGTACAGCCACAATCAAATATCCACCGACACTTTCCTTCCATCGTAGTAAATATCTTGGTAATAAAGAACAACACGTGTATGTTTTTGCAGCACCTCATAATGATAAATGAGATTTGAATTGACGTAAGGTGTTGTATGATTATATTTCGATATGATACTGATTTACTTGCATGAGTGAGGATGACAGAAGACCCCTCCTCCTAGACCTGGAAAACCCTACATGTAGATACTGTGGAACGAGTGAGAAGGTAATAAATAGCTAGAGAAATGGGACAGAAATTATGCAACAAACAAGTGAAGTATCCTAAGAAAATATGAGTTATGGGTTGTCATCAATTTTACCAAGACCATTCTCAACAATTATTATCCTTTCTTTCTGGCTGACCTACCTATTATAAGCTATTAGCAAGGCAATTCTCTATCCAACACAGCCTGCCTCTTCAGCTTATCTATACTAAGCTATTAACGAAGCTAGAAAGAAACTACGAGCTATCCTGAATTTTAACAAGACAATTCCAAACCAAATAAGCTTTTTTTTATTTTTTAGTTAACCTATATATTTACTAGCCTATTAAAGAAGCTACTAAGAATGATTGTGTCATACTCAATTTGACATGATATTTTTTTATAACCAAAATAGCCTTTCTTATTAGCTTTTTTTACCTATAATAAGCTATTAACGAAGCTACTAAGAAAATAAGGGTTATCCTCAAGTTTAGCAAGACAATTCCCAGACAAAATAGCCTTTCTTTTTAACTTTCCTTGCTATTAACGAAGCAACTGAAAAAATGTAGGTTATCTATTATTTTAGCAACGAAAGGCAATTACCCTCAACGTAATTAATCTTTCTTATTATTTTTTCAACTTTCCTTAATCAGCGTGTCTCTATTTGGTCCTCATTGTCCGCTATACGAGTTTTTCTTCACATTATTGAGAGAAAGCAAGTCGTCCTTAGCGTTTCCATAAAGTAATTTGCTTAGCTGTTTTGAAAGGTATTTGGACATGGTTTGGGGTCCCCTCTTATATACATATATTTTTGCTTGTCTTATCTTTTATTGCCCACTTAATAATAATAATAATAATAATAATAATAATAATAATAATAATAATAATAATAATAACTCACTCATGAGGGTATCTTGTCTTTAGTCTTCACCGTCCTTTAGATATTTATATAAATAAATGAATAAATAAATAAGATAAATAATATAGTGTCCATAAAATAAATAAATGAATACATATATGAATAAATAAATGAGATAAAATAAAATCCAAAGTGACCGACTCTGTTCATCCGATGTACAGCCACAAACAAATATCCACCGACACTTTCCTTCCATCGTAGTAAATATCTTGGTAATAAAGAACAGCACGTGTATGATTTTGCAGCACCTCATAATGATAAATGAGATTTGAATTGACGTAAGGTGTTGTATGATTATATTTCGATATGATACTGAGTTACTTGCAAGATGGAAGGAAAGTGTCGGTGGTTATTTGATTGTGGCTGTACATACTGTTTTGGAACCCATTTCATTCCTGTACACAAACCACCTTCACCACATTTAAGGGGGTGCGGTAATGGGGGGACAGGCTTGGGGGGTGCGGGAGTAGGGGACAGGCTTGGGGGTCATTTGGGGGGTGCGGGTGTAGGGGGATAGGCTTGGGGGGGGGTTAGGGGGGAGCTGGAATAGGGGACAGGCTTTCTACCCACCCCAAGCCTCATGTCCCCCTATTCCCGCACCCCCCAAACCCTCACCAAGCCTGTCCTCTACACCCGCACCCCCTTAAGTGAAGATAATTTTCTTTTTGCAAATTGGATGGCTACTGATTCTTCCTAACTATATCAGACAACAGACTCCCTCACTCAATGGTACAAATATGGGATCTGTTTTGTGATATAGCTTGGAGAAATCAGACACCTTCCAAGTCACCAACAAGAGAATCTCCCTTTTAAAAACCCTGTGATCGTGTGTGTGACTTGGTGACTTCTGATTCCTCCTGACTGTTTCACGAAACAAGCTACTTCAAAGTTCAACATAGGTGGTGTTTTGTGGCCCAATATATGAAGGACTCGCTAGCCTCCAATTCTCTGACTACATCACTGGGTCTCTTAAATTAAACCGATTGTCTCCTAATTCTAATGACTTCTTTCATGTCTAATAATAAGCCTTTGGAATACATTGAATCTAAAAATATATATATAAATACAGAAATACAGGAGAGGACACAATGCGTTTATGCCACAGGTGTTAAGGGGATATAGAGTATGCCTATACTTTTGGTACTACATACATTAGAGTGCCTTGAATACTCCTATGTAAGCCCAGAGACAGAACCAGATTGATTTAAATTATGATGACCTGTTACTTGGAATGGTTTGAAGGAATTATTTGCTTCAGATTTACCAACATTGTCCTTCCCCCTTATAATTAAGAGCTATTATTACAGCTGATACAATCCTTTCATTCATTACCATACTCTTTTTCTATTACCATTACTTGGCCCATTTCCTCTTCAGTCACCAGTGGGTTGGTTATATTATACATTTACTTGTCTGTACGGTATATTATCTTTAGAAACGTTTAGCCTGCACCCTGGAAACAAACAAATATACAGATTGATTTTTATGTAAATTCCTTCCAATTTCATCAGTTTTCATAATGCCTTACTCTTACTAGTCTTATTCTTTTTTTTTCTTCTTTTTTTATCTTCCTTCTTCTTCTTCTTCTTCTTCTTATTATTATTATTATTATTATTTTTATTATTATTATTATTATTATTATTATTATTATTATTATTATTATTATTATTATTATTATTATTATTATTATTATTATTATTATTATACAAAACACATCTTAATTAACATTAGCACCGCTTATTCTTTTGGTAAATTGGAGAACTACTGATTTTTCCTCCAGACTATCTCAGGAAACAAATCATCTCAGCGTTAGTAATACGGGATCAGCTGTTTCGTAGCACACTTTGGAGGATTCAGTAGCCCTCCAAATTACAGTCAAGAGTTTCTCCCCTATAGTGTCAAAATAGAAGAGGCTGATAATAATGATAGACAACACGTGTAGTTTCATTTAATGTGTGTATCAATTATTGTTCTGTGATTTCCTTCCAGTACGGTACAGTCACGGTCAAAAGTCCTGTAATATATAGGTAACTGAAGGTGAGCCATGAGTGAATCTTATGAACTGATATTACAGACACTAACAGATGCAGTTTTGTATCATTATTTTCTCGAGGCTGTTTCATTCGACTGTGATACAGGACTTTTGACCGTGACTATTGTTATTCTATGGGCCCATCGTACCGGCACCATACCATCGTATGCACCATGAATGTTCATGAATATGGCCCTACATAACACAGTAAACATTACACCTAAAGCACACTCACTCACAGAAGTATTCCACATTTGTCACTATAATAATGATCTAAATGTGTGTTCACTGCTTCACTGCCATTATTTTTGTACAACTTATACATGAGTTGAAGCATGCATTCGCTTCACAAAATCGACGACAAGGAACAACACCTCATTATAGAAGGAGCCGTTATTGACGAGGATTTGCTACTGCTTTTCCAGGTCAAAAGAACGTTCCTACCCACATTGGTAGGAGAAAAAAAAAAAAAAAAACACACACACACACAAAAAAAGCGTGTCGCCTCACTCGTCACTTCTTGAAGGATAGATATTTGAAAAGATGGTAATCGAACAAGACATTTACTATATTAAGTTACAATATCTACGTGGAAATTTAACAAACTTCTCTGGTACTTCAGTTTACGAGCCTGTGAAGCTTATATTTCCACACTGTACAGTACTTCATGACGTGATAGATGTGGCGACACGACTTTTGCTGCCGACTGTACAAAGGGGGTCAATGATTCTGTCCTGATCCAAGACACAATTTGAACCTCAACCAACATCGCATCCCATCACTCCTCCCGAGTCACTTCACTTGGTAGAGATTCATATTGTGCCTCGGAACATGACACAATTATTGACCCCCAATGTAATGTCATGCACAGTCAAAAGTCCTGCATCGGGTGCATGAAAATGAACCGTGAGAGTGAATCTTATGAACCAATATTACAGAGGCCAATAACAGTTATAGTTTCGCACTATTTTTCAAGGCCGTTTGAGGACTATTGACCGTGACTGTACAGTACTATGGTGCACAAGAGTTTATTCCGTCAGTCAGCCACAATATAACTGAATCACCTGTGGTTCGAACGACTGCACAATATAGGATAGATGGTGAACTGTGATTTGTCGTTTGAACCACAGAAAATTCAGTCATATTGTGTTGTGGCTGGATGAGGGAACGAAATTTTGTGAACCATAGTGCAGTACAGTTGCCTGCACTAGTAACGAGCACAGCGTCCGGTGGGTTTGTAGAAATGCAGCACAACTGTGTTTGTTTTGACATAACGTCCTTATGGTGGATATTACAGCAAGGTTGAGTTCTGTCCATTCATTTACTATTACAATAATGAGTAAACAAACACAGTGGTGCTGCATTTCAACAAACCTATCCAACGCTGTTTTCGTTACTAGTGAAGGAAACTGTAAGTGTTTTTGTGCTGAAGAAACAATAGCAAAACGTTGGTAATAAACCTTCCTTCTCATATAGTGTTGTTCCTTATCTAAACATAATTATACTTGTCTAGGAATCAAGAGCAAGACCTTACAATCACCACTCAGACTACATCTATTGAATTAAGGGGATGATACACTTTTGGTACATTGGAGTCCTTTGATTCCTCCAAAGTATAAAAGGAAAAAGGATCAAATAAAAAAATAAATTGATGGCCTGTTGCTTGGAATGGTTTGAAGGAATCAGTTGCTCCAGATTTACCAATACTGTATTTCCCACTTGTTGTATTTCTGTCGGTATAGGGAAGTGGCATCCCATCGCCAACCATTCTTGTGATGGTGTAGTCAGTCTCATATACCCTATAGGATACAGGGTGGGGGGGGGGGAGTGATGGTTAGGGACCCCGCTCTCTATCAATGACCCAACCAAAGGCTCAAATAGTCTCGGAGCTGGACCCCTTGCCTGTTGGGGGTCCCTCCTTGGCACTAGACCCTCCCTACCCCTTGAAAAAAAGAAATAGAGTATTGATGATGATAATGTATTTCCCCCTTAACCTATTCAGCATTGTGGTGCACGTCAATGATTTTCCTCTGCTGATTCCTCCAAGCTTTGTCACCAAACAGATCTCCTCTATTGGTAACACTGAGGTGATTTGTTTACTGACATAGGTTGCAGGATTCAGCAGTAGCCAGACCTCCAGTTTACTAAAAAGAGGTTTTCCCCTTAAAGGGATAGCACACTGTTGGTATATCTGGAGCAAGTGATTCCTTCCAGCTATTCCATCATTAGGCCACTATTATTTCTGCAAATTTGGTCCTGCAGTCTGGCATATTATGGAGGAATCAAGTCGCTCCAATTGATCAAAGGTATACTATCCCTTTAAAGCTGCCAGAAATCAAACAGTTACTTAAGGGGGTATATTGTACAGTGTTGTTGGTGGTGACAAATCTGAAGCAAATAATTCCTTCAAGCATTCCAAGCAATAGGATACCATTATATTTATTAATTCCTGACATACTATACATTGGAGGAATCAAGGCACTCCAATGTATCAAAAATGTATTACCCTGCTTAAAATAAATATAAGCCAAACAAGACACTAATTAAGTTGTCATCTCTGATGGATATAAAGAAAGTATACAAAGATAAGGAGGTTTAGACTCGTTTCTTCAGACACACAAACAGACACAATATTTTTAACATTTTGGGTAAATACAAATTGCTTTTCTAGTTCGTCTTTAAGCTTGCCATCAATACAGATTTACATGTATTGTAATATGCTATACACATTGCCTCTGGGTTGTAAGTTCTGTAACACTACAGTATACTATTCAGTAAATGAATACAGGTATTATCTATTCAAGTAAAATGTATATAGTTATGGACAGACAGTCAGTATGACATATAAAGTGATTTTTGTGCTAGTGAATTAATATATGCAATGATGAGAGTGTAATGTAGTGTGGGTCAGGGGTAGTAATGTGTTGGATAATAATAAGACTGGGTAGAACAAGACGGGACGGGACGGGACGACGACAGGAGAGCAGAGCAAGGCAGAGCAAAGCCAATATGTTATTGGCCCTGAGGCAGAGTAGAGCAGAGCAGAGCTGGGTGTGGGGCAAGGTACAGTTGTCTCCACAGCACTCGCTGACTTTGACGCAATGTGTCACAACCGTGTTTTTTACAAACACGGTAGCAGGGGTGAATTCTGTCCATTCACTCAAAGTCTTAAACAAACATATTGATGACACATTTCGCCAAACCCACCGGACTCAGTGCTTGGAACTAGTAGAGGTAACAGTACAGGGCAGAGCAGAGCAGAGCAAAGCAGGGTGTAAGGCAAGGTAGAGTAGAGCAGAACGGAGCAGGGCAGGGCAGGGCAGGGCAGGGTGTCAGGCAAGGTACAGTACAAGAGAGCAGGGTAAGGCGGGGAATCTAAAGCATGAGGCGGTATAGGAGTGTGATGACCAGGAGCCAGATGGAGGTGTTGAAGAGGGACGGCGCTGAGTCCATCCCCGTGCCTGAAACACAAACAAAAAACATTGGTTGGTTGGTTGGTTGGTGGAGTGTCACAAATATTCACACAAATCAGTTCTATATATATTTTTTCAAGTTCCTTATTTACCTTTAGTTCAAGCCCTCAACACTCAGGGAAACTAAAGGCCATAAAGTTATGTTACATAAATGGATATTGATGGCATATAAATAAATCAGTGCAAATAATTATATGTATATATGAGCAAGTTAGAAGTTTACTGTGCCATATCTTTCCAACTGACCTGTAGTATGGTAGAGGTTAGGGCTGGCGAACCACCTGCTGGACGGCTCGCGTATCTCGACCTGATCTGACCTGGTGTAGAGAGCACCCACCCTCGCCTCACACACGATGGTCATGGCACCGCTGTGGAAGTGATGGCTGGCCACACGTAGTCTCAGTTGTGTTGTGACCCGCTCCAAACCAGCCGGGGAGGTCACATGTTCAGTCATCACCACACTGCCACCACTCACCACCTAACACGAAGGATGAAAGGAGAAAAGAAGGAAGGGGGTCTGTCGTTAGTCATCACCAGTCACCACCTAACACGAAGGAAGGAAGGGGTTCTGTCATTAGTCATCACCACATTACTTATCACCACTCACCACCTAACACGAAGGATGATGGGATGATGTCATTAGTCATCACCACACTATACCTGCCACAAACCACCTGATTGAAGGAAGGGATAATGAAGGAGTTTCGTCACCTAAACACACTCTCATTCACAAGTAAGACAAAGTGTTAAAGAAGAGAACAAAATATAGTTACCGTAATTGGAAGTAGGGGTATTGTCATTATCTATTGTAGGCTGGAGTCAAACACATAGCCTACTATAGACACTAAATGATAGTCTTCGTATTAATTAAGGGAAGGAGATCGTGAGGGTAAATTCGAGGGCTATTGATTCCTCCAAACTATGTCACGAAACAGATCCCCTATTCGTAACATTGAAGTGATTTGTTTCCTGGCATACTTTGGAGGAATCAGTAGCACTCCAATTTACCAAAAAGATGGTCCTCCTCTTAAGGGGGTGCGGGAATAGGGGGACAGGCTTGGGGGGGTGCGGGGAGGTTTAGGGGGGTGCGGGAGTAGGGGGACAGGCTGGGGGGGGGGGTTAGGGGACAGGCTTTCTACCCCCTCAAGCCTGTCCCCCTACTCCCGCACCCCCCGCACCCCCCCAAGCCTGTCTCCTACTCCCGCACCCCCTTAAAAGGTTAAAATAGAGGGAGAGCACATAATGTTTAACTAACCTTGTGACCATTGAGTATCCATGTGAGTGCCGGTGCTGGCTTGGCTAGGGGTGTGGTACAGTTGAGGTGGAGTCGTTGGTTGAGTTGGTAGTAATTCTGGCTGCCTGTGATGGTGGGTGGGCCGGGGGGCAGCACTGGCAAAATACGGATAACAAGAATGGGTATACTAAAATCACAAAGAATCACCATACATACTTTCGAATTTGTGGAAAAGAAGAAAGAATTATGTGGTTGATACATCACCAATCATACTGTCAGTGTTATTACCATCCATCAGGGGAGCAGATATTGACGGTAAATTGGAGTGCTACTGAATCCTCCAAACTATATCCCGAAACATATTCCTTATTAGTAGTATTGAAGTGAATTGTTTCCTGTCATAGTCTTGAAGAATCTGAAGCCCTCTAACTTAGGGAATGGAAAAAGGAAATAATTAATCATATACGGTACTGTCCATATCATTACTATCTTTGATTAAAGGGACAATATACTTATTTACTTTTGGTTTATTAGATTGCTTTGATTCCTCCAAAATATGCCAAGAAACAGGACGAGATTATAAAAAATAATGTTGGTGTCCCGTTGCTTGAATAGTTTGGAGAAAACAGTTGTTCCAGATGAAACACACTGTACACTCGCAATCCAAAATTTGTATCCTGGTCTTGTTGAAGTTTCGAATCATAAGATATACTAATGAACCAATTACAACGCTTATACCGTTTCATATGTTGCTGTCGAAACGGTCGTTTAGGTAGTCAGAGCCTGGCAATGACTAAAATAGATTCGATTGGTGTTTCACAAAATGGGTCGCATGACACACAAGAAGAGAAACATTGCGCTGTGTATTATTAAAGCAATGTGTTCAAAGATAAAAAAAAGAAAGTCCATGAGGAGATATGATGTTAAGAGTGCCTATACAAAGAGAAACAAACATAGTAAGTGTTGTGAAAACATCAAAATGGACCGTGAGGCCCCTTCCAACACTGTCTGCGACAGACACTTGGCAAAAGTGAACCACCAGAGGCGAGCCAGCGAACAAACCCTCGTTTTTGTCTGTGTTTATGACGGACAGTGTGTGGACGGGGCTTAACACTTTTATAAACTCATTTCAAAAGTGATACCTTATTCTAGCAAACAAGATACTGTATGACCATGAGGCAGAGAACTTCAATTCCACCTTGTCAACCAACAGGCAAAGCCTCGTTTCTTCGATAAGCAAGAGGAAAACCTTTACGAAGCTTTGCTCGCTGTTTCTCCATTTCTGACGTCACACCAGGCAAAGACTACCGAGCAAAGTTCGTCCGTGTTATTATATGTGTTTATATGGTAGTCAAGGGATACTATCTTTGATTGACGTATATAGATGTTTCGATAAATGACAGTCTAGATTTACTTACATTAATTAAGAAGAACATTATTGATTAGGAGATATGACTAACAGAAAATGTCTAGTAGACAACTCGTATATCCATGAAAGGCTACTCTGCCACATCATAGGGTTGGCCAGAGGAGGCTGCTGAACAATTCCTGTCAGCAATAGTACCGTATGTTTTTTTTTAACAACACATTTTATCGTAATTTATTATGTATTTTTACCACAATGAATATAATTATTCATTTTATAGCCATATAATAGTATTAAAGGTCATGTGTGTTACTAGTAAAGAAAATCCGACTTAAAAATGAATCAGGATAAAGGAGAGCAGACGGGAGCTGCTGGAGTGTTGATTACCGCTGGCCGCTAGAGGCGCCACCGTCCCAGTCAGCCACAGTGACGACACCAAAATAACATGGAGTGGCCTATCCTTCTTACAGTACTAGAATCCTCTTATAACTAAACGATTGTGTTAACTATTATTGTTTTGAAGCCGTTGACGAAACATTATAAAGAGATGCCCCACACTATAACCTATCTTGTATTATCGTAATAAAAAACTGATATATATTAATTTTAATATTTTATTGGGTAACGGCCTGATTCATGATGTTATAACATTAGTCTTACCAAGTAGGGGGAATTTTTCGTAGACATGGAGAATTAGAGGTAGGAATGGGGAAATTATATAAAGACTGTTCAAGAGTAAATGGGGAAATTTTTACCAGACGAAATATATCAAGAAAATGGTAAATATACGATTATCTTCAAGAGTAAATAGGGAACTTGTGAGGAAAAAAAGGGAAATTGATGGTAAATGTCCGACTTTCTTCAGGATTAAACAGGGAATTATTGAGGTAAAATGGGAAAATCTGATGTTGTTGAAGTTGGGGAAATTTCGTGAAGCAGACCTGTCATACTGTCAACAACACAGTGGGAACAACAACACAGGTGACGGCCCCAATGGTGAGTAGCATTTATCACTATGTATTTCCTACGTATTCCGTCCATCATCCTCAGATCTAAAGTCAAATTGGCCTCCCATATATTCATCGTTATATTGTACACCTCCTACAGTGGGTTGGAGGACGTAGGAAGCCTTTACGTACAGCCACAATCAAATAACCACCGACAATTTCCTTCCATCGTAGTAAATATCTTGGTAATAAAGAACAACACGTGTATGTATGATTTTGCAGCACCTCATAATAATAATTGAGGGGGTTGAGTTGACGTAAAGTGTTGTATGATTATATTTTGATATGATACTGATTTATTTGCATGATGGAATGGAAGTGTCGGTGGATATTTGATTGTGGCTTACATTGACCAGATGACTGAGGTAAATAGCCCAGTGTGATACCTGCTTAATTACTGTGACGGTCCTAAAATCTGGTTGATATATTGGACCATATTCAAGAACATTCATGGTGCATACGATGGCTCCATAGACAGACAACATAGCCGTCAAGAATCTTCATGGTGCATACGATGGCGTGGTACCGGTACGATGGCTCCATAGACAGACAACATAGCCATCAAGAATCTTCATGGTGCATACAATGGCGTGGTACCAGTACGATGGCTCCATAGACAGACAAACAACAGAACCATCGTACAGTATCACACCATCTACGAATACACCACGGATGATCTTGAATACTGATCTTTAATTATGAGACACGTGGGCTTGAGGTAATTAAAGCACGTGAGTAAATATGGTATTTATAATCATGGAGAGTAAATCTTTGGAATCACGCCTCCATCTTTTTTTTTTTTTTTTTTTTTTTTTTTTTTAGAGAATCATCTTAAAATGAAAGGATTTGAAGTTTTTTGTTTAAATTGATTGTCGGAAATGATGTATTTTGATACTATTGCCACCCCATTCCTACCTATACAATCTTGGGGGAGAGCCTGGGAATCCGGGGTTTTGGGTGGGAGAAAATGCGTAAATTAGAATGTTTTACTTTTATAGTGAATTGATGATCAGGCATAAATGTAGGAAATTGAAAACGCGAGCCAAGTTTTGAAATGGAGACCAACCATTAATGTCGAAATTTGAAAATGCGATTATTTTTCCTTTCAAATTTACATAATATAATATGGTGTAATTGTCCTGTGCAGGTGTCTTCTAAATCTCAGTGTTGCAACATGAGTCTTGTTAAGAGGATAATATACTTTTGTTACATTAGAGCATCTTGATTCCTCCAAAGTATGTCAGGCAACAGGACCAAATTAATAGAAATTATGGTGATCTGTTGCTTGTAATAGTTTGGAGAAATCCTTTGCTCCAGGTTTACCAACACTGTACTATAATACCCCATTAATACAGATCTTGAAGTAAAAATCTACGTGAAAGAAAAAAAAGGGAAATATTAACTAGACTAAATTTCTCTGTTGAGTGTCAGTCATTACTCTTGATAAATGATATTCAGTATGTGGTATATCTAACTTATTAATATTAAGTATACGGTATGTGTAATGGTTGTAGATGGACTCCAATACATACCATAATATTATGTTGGCCTACCGTTGCACTTGATTGTAATATGTGCACTAAATGATGTTTAAAGATAAATATATGTCAGTGTAATATTATTAAAAATCAGTTTGAAGCATAGTACATTAGAGTGAGTGTAATGATGCCTTTAATATTATTAGATGAAGAGTAAGTGACTGACTGCCTATTAACGTATTTGGTATTTAAATGGAGCCGCGCTGCTTTTTTTTTCCGAGAGTTTGTCGGCAATCAAACCAAAAGTAAAATACGATAGCCAGAATAGAGATGAACGCCAGCCATAAAGACCTCAAAGTAACCATAGGATTTTAAGGTATATGTTGTCAGTGATTTTCTCAGGGCCTCGCATCCTAACACAATGAAAACCTTCCGTACAAAAACCCCTTGGCAGAAATTAATATACACCAGAAAATTGTATAGCGATTATGAATATGTAGACTTAAGCAAACTCCCTTTTCTTTATGTATAGGGAATATGGGTTGTGTTTAGCCAAAGAATGTCAGATGTCAGCAGGCGTGAGTAACTAGGCTATTCACACACCTTATTGTATTTAACTGAGAGTGCATTGCTTCAGTGGATGCTTGTTTACCGTCCAGCAGTGTCTCAATAATGTGTTGTGAATGGAATGTGCTATTTGTGTAATTTAGTGTGACCGTGAAAGATAAGGAACATAGTCTTATTACCTATTTAACAACCTTCAATAGGCCAACAACAACTATCTCGACTCCCAAGATTGTGAGGGTGGCACTCCCTACTCATTCAACATAAACAAACTTTATTGAAGGTTTCTGATGTAAACAGGAACTTTGCGTTCAGGCACGATTTTGTTGATAGGCTCTGGGATTTAAATAATATACAGTACAGTACAGTATAAAGTAAAAATATTCATCTTCCACCGCCCTGCCGAGTTCACACCAAATGACACCATCGTTATGAAGTTAAATATCCGATTGACGTTTACTGTTGTACTGAAGCTGCAGAGAGCAAAGTTTATAGACATTAAACAAATTATACTCTAAATTACATGATTGGTCACACAAATTAAATATTACATAAATTATTCTCCAAATTGGTGTAAGCTTTGATTTTACCTTGCAATACAGTATATTCTGTACTATATATATATGTACAGTATATTCTGTACAGATTGCTCAAAAGATTATTTTTCCATATAAATAAATCTTTTGTTTAAAATATATAGCTATTTATGGTTGGGATGATTATACTAATTATTATTTTTTCTCTTAGGTTGATTGAAGTAGTGAAGTGTTGACTCAGCGTACAATAGTAGCCTGGCCCACTTTAGAGTGAGTGGAACATTTTGTGGACAGTCAGGATGGACCCTCTCTAATCGCTTCCTCAAAGTAAGTAACTGAATCTTGTAACATTGTCTTTTTATCTTGGAATGGGATTTACCGAAGTTGATGAGCCCAGTATTATTGTTTATCATTAACTTCCCTTGTTCAACGAAATTTGAAAAATTATTTCTAGCAACAATCCCACATTTTATTATGGATTATTTAAACGTTGTCATCTGAGAGTGTAGGGTGCTTATAATCACTTAATGCATAACACGTACAGTACATGTACTCGTTAATAATATCACAACAGTTTTGTACTTTGAATTTAATTGAAAAATTAAAGTTACGAACCTGAAGTTTCTAAACTCACAATTGACTATTGACTCAGAAGTCAAAACCAACGATAGTACGGTAATACTTGGACACTAGTTTCATATCTGTAGTTCCAGTGTTGGGTGTTGGAGGCATGTTGTTTGGTGTAAGGGTATACATATATAGGTAGTGAGTGAGGTTCTCTGTGATTATGATTCAGCAATATGCCATCGGACGGATTTGAAGTATTACATGTTCACTCTGCTAAGTTTTTTTTTCAACTTTTGGCATCAATTTTGTTTAAATCAGGGAGATGGAATAACGATGGATGGCGACTGCAATGATCTTCAAACCTGTACAGTACACTTCGCTCCGTACCATTTCATTACACCAAGGCATCTATCTATTCATTCCACCCATATTTTTCCTTTCCTTAGAGTTTTACACTGGATCCCACAAGATTCATTTCAATTTGCACTCCTAATATTTTCCTACGCTCTCATTTCGTCGGGGAATCTTCAATAATACTTATGGAAGGGAACGTGTGTTATTGGGTGCTGGTAGTTACTGGGGTATAAAGAGAAAATATGAATGATACAATGAATCATATTAGAGTAAAAGAATATTTGTGGATCACACAATTTGGGGATAATATGATGTCCCTATTCCAGACGAAACTATTATGGGAAAATATTCTCTGATCTTTGACGAAGCATCCAATAATTATACAGGATAGTCCCGGAGAGAACATACACGGTAGAGAACCCCAGTGTAGAATAAATGTTTCGTTTTGACCATCTCGTGTTGATGGTGTAATGGTTTAACACAGGTTCAATAGACGATGCATATAATTACGTATTACATATTGTTAAAAACCTAGTTATGTGTTGGCATTTGCAGCCACCTCTATTCTTATCATCAACATCACAACACCACCATTATCCCCATCACCCCTACAACCACCACTCCTCTTCACATTTACAACCATCACTAGTCACCATCACCTTCACATCTACAACCACTATATACAGCAACACAACACCACTACTACCAACACAACACCACCACTACAGTCTACAGTCACTATTGCCTTCCCATTTACAACCACCACCACCATCACACCACCATTACAGTCACGATCACCCCCATCATTTTACCACAACACCACCTCAGCCACTGTCACATTCACATCTATACAACCACCACACAACTCACAGCTCCACCACAACACCAATACAATCCTCAACTACCACAGTACACCACACCACACCACACCACCACCACCACCATCACCACCACCACATCATCAACTTGTCTCAACTTCCCGCCTCAAAAACCAGACTGGCCCTTGAGTCGCGGTTCCCCCAAGTTTCTGATTCTTGTGTGGAAAAAGCAAAGCCTTCTTCCCCTTATCTTACAGGTCTTCCTTCCCTCCCGGAGGCGCTAACTTACGCCTGGCTTCCTTCCCCTGTTCGTCGTAACCTATCGGGAGACATTAGTAAATCCTCCTGCCTGTTTGCAAGAGCCTATAATGAACAGAGTAATTTGGATTTTCACGATGCAAAACTAGCCATGCAGTCTATACACATACAGCCGCAGACAATGATAATTAATCATCCACATTGGAACGATTCATGTAAACATTTGACAGCTTCCCTCTGTTTGTTAGCTAAGACATTTTTCAATAAGTAGGTTAAAGATCATTTATAATTTACTACAAGCAGCTAGTCACTATTCAAATCAATAATATCATATGACAACGTGAAAACAATACTTAGAATGTTTTTTCAGTTATCCATATGTGTATTGAAACTTATGTTCACGGCCAATAGTCCTGCAACAACTTTGGATGAAACGGCCTCGAAAATTTTTGCGAAACTATAGCTGTTGGTGTGTGTAATATTGGTTCATAACATTAATTTTAATGGTTCACTGGAATACAGTATACTGAGGCAAGACTTTTGACCATGACTGTACTAGTTGTACTGTATCTCCGACAACTGCTGTAACTGCTACAATAAATATTACTACTAATCATCATCATCAAATATTGTTATAAGAGTAATTTATGTGTAATAGTTATATATATATATTGACTATCATTTTGCAAAGCAGATTTTTTCTCTGAGCGGAGCGAGTGGAGTTTTCTAAATTTTCAGAAATTTTTCTTTCCATTGGTTTTGGAAAGCTTTTTGGCCTGATGGTCAACCTCAGTTTTTGTGCCCCAGATTTTGGAAAATGTTTGAACCTAACTCCTCCTAGACCAGACCAGATATCATCACCAAACTTTCAGGGAAGTTTCATACAGCTTTGTGATGTCGTCTCCCCACTGAAATATACATTAATTTTCCGTTGCTTCTTCCATGCCTGGGTTGGGACTCGGTCACTCTTAATTGTCCATCAATCATTAGTTTTGCGCCAACCATGACCAACCAAAGTCTATTTCTTTCGTTTTCTGTGGGCAGAAAATATCCTAAACCATTGGCTGCTCCCAACCCCATGATGCTCTTTTCCTCACTTGTTTTCTCGACCACACTTCAGGGGAAAGTATACTTTTGCTACATTAAAGCATATTGATTCCTCCCAGGTATGTCAGGAAACAAGACCAGATTAACAATAATAATGGTGATCTGTTGCTGGGAATTGTATGGAGAAATCAATTTCCCCAGATTTACCAGCACTGTACCTTAAGATTTCGTTCTATCGGGTGGAGTAAGAAAAGCTCCAGGTATCTGCTAATTAAGTTAAAACTGGTAGGACTTATTTACTGAACAATTTTATCTTCAAGGGGAGAGTTAAAGTATACTTATCATGATGTTGTTGTGTTTTCTGTATGCACTTCATCCCTTACTTAATTGTTGTTTCTCTCTCACTCTCTTGAACTGGGATAGTGCTAATCATTTGTCCTAAGTATGTGTAACCTTCCAACTTTGATTTGCTCATCTACTATCTGGTCATTGAATATTACGTTAGTTTATTGTTACGTTTATCTTTAAGTGGGAAGTTTTGTATCGGTAATTCTGGAGCAACTGAATCCTTCAAACTATTCCAAGCAACAGAACACCGTTATTTTTGCACATGTGGTCCTGTTTCCTAGCATACTTTGGAGGAATCAAGGCACTCCAATGTACCTAAAAAGAATTACCACCTTAATCTCATCTTCTGATATTTTCTGTGTACTCCTTTAATTATTTGCTGTACCTCATATCGTAATTGTTTAACAATTAATAATGGCATTCGAGAATCTTAATGTTACTCAGGTGTTCTCAGTCAATATTGATTCCTGTATTGTTCCCATTCTTAATTCTTGAAAACTTCATCTAAGCAAACATTGAGCAGTTGGTGAGATTGTGTTGCCCTGTCGAACTCCTTCCTGTTTTGTTGGTATTATCTCTCATTTTTGTGTTCTTAAACTTTTGATTTTAAAACATTCTCTCATGGTTGGTTAGAATCGATTGTAGCGTTTGTTCTCTTTATTATTGTAAACAGCTTAATTGTTGACCACAGAGAGCAAACTGATTGGTCGGTAATACTTCAGATATTTAATATGGCCTTTTTACTGATTAGGATAATACTGGTATTCATTAGGCTTTGGGAAGAGTATAAAAATATAGACATTTTGTACAAGACAGTTCAAGTTTCTTACGTAGACAATCTCCTGTGGATTCATACAGGTCAATTGTTAAGCCATTTTTAGTATTACCTTTGTTCATCTCGAGCAAAGCTTTTATTATTTCGTCTAATATTATACTATATACATATTTGCACATTCGTTGTCAGATATATCTGCCTCGATGTTGACGCTTTTACAATCCTCGTTGCTGTATACACCAGTTTTGTATACACAAAATTCTGGCTACCACATCCATGTTACTCGTGATATCTGTGTTGGTAGCTTTCAGATCAAACAAACGAATATTATCAAGGCCAGAATTTCATGCATTTGACTTTCCTCATGTTGTTGTTTGCTGTATTTATATATTCTCGTTTGTTACATATTATCATCATGTTATTGTGCTTCTTATTAAGGTATTTTATTGTTTAAAAGAGGTTTCCTTTGTCACTCTTGAGAAAATCTTCACCCCACTTTTAAGAACTGCTTTCGTAACTTTTCAAGCTAGATTAATGTTTGCTTTATCAACATATCATTCTCCTTCATCTGTTACAGAGGAAAATACTTTCTGTACCGACATGTTCTTCACCCATTCTTCCATTACCACCGTCAGTTGTTCAGTCGTAATCTAAAGATCTACAGTATACCAAATTCTTGTTATATTTCTTCAAACAGAAGTGTGTAGTTTAATTAATCACTCATGTCATTAGTGCAGGTCAACTTCAGGTATTCATATCCACAGTTTTCCCACAAATTTATCGAAGTCTTTTACGATCTCGTCTCAGATTGTAAACATTAAGGGGCTACCAATTCCTCCAAACTCTGTGGTAAATATATCACCTCAATAGTACTAATAGTGTATCTGTTGTTTCTTTCCCTTCATGATTCTGGCAATCCCTGCCACATTTCAACTAATTCGTTTTTATTTTCGAGCACATGGGACGCAACGAATTAAGATTTGTGTACTGTAAGCGTCACCGGGCTCTACACTTTTAATGGCATCATTTGTTTGGGGTGAAATGGAGAGCAAATGAATTCCTCAAACTGATTCTTTAGAAAACATGCATGTACACTTCAGTATATGACTAAAAGATCTGTTGTGTATTAAATGATAGAGAAATCAATAACCCTTCACCTTCCACACATACAAAGACCCTCACCCCTAAAAGATCTGTTGTGTATTAAATGATAGAGAAATCAGTAACCCCTCACCTTCCACACATACAAGGACCCTCACCCCTAAGAGATCTGTTGTGTATTAAATGATAGAGAAATCAATAACCCTTCACCTCCCACACATAAAAGGACCCTCACCCCTAAGAGATCTGTTGTGTATTAAATGATAGAGAAATCAATAACCCTTCACCTTCCACACATACAAAGACCCTCACCCCTAAGAGATCTGTTGTGTAGCATAGGTTTGTCTGAGAGGAATCAATAGCCCTTCAGTTATCACACACAAAACAACTAATAGATCTGTTGTGTAGCATATTGTAGCATATAGGTTAGAGGAATTAGTAGCCAGCTCTCCAGTTCTCACATATATAAAATGATCCTACCACCCTTCCATAACTGCTCGAGAGAGGGCTAGACTGAGTGGGTGTATAGACGGGTGAGTGGAGACTTCGAGAAAATTTTATGTTGTGTAAAATCATTTGGAAGAATCAGTATCCCTTCAGTTCTCACACATAAAATGACCCCTACTCTCCTTGAGATAATTACCTCCACTACCCCCCCCCCCCCTCCACCCTTTAACCGCTGGTGAGATGACTAGACAGGGTTGGTGGGTGGTTGGGTGATCGTCGTCCACTCTCCCTCGGCTCCCAGTAATCACATCCAGTAGGAGATGAATGTTACACTAATTGGATTGTGGGGCCATCCAGGAGTAGTAGTGGTAATAACCAGGCAGGGAACTGTGTGTGTGTGTGTGTGTGTGTGTGTGTGTGTGTGTGTACATTTGAGGGAGTATGTATATACAGCGTATGTGTGTGTTTTAGGAGCATGTATCTACTGTGTGTGTGTATGTGTGTAAATTTGAGGGAGTACCGTATGTATCTACAGTGTGTTTGTGTGTGTGTAAATTTGAGGGAGTATATATCTACAGCGTGTTTGTGTTTGTGTGTGTGTGTGTGTGTGTGTGTGTGTGTGTGTGTGTGTGTGTGTGTGTGTGTGTGTGTGTGTGTGTGTGTGTGTGTGTGTGTGTGTGTGTGTGTGTGTGTGTGTGTGTGTGTGTGTGTGTGTGTGTGTGTGTGTGTGTGTGTGTGTGTGTGTGTGTGTTGTAGATTTGAGGGAGTATGTATATATAGTGCGTGTGTATGTATGTTTATATATGTATATGTGTTTTAGGAGCATATATCTACTGTGTTGTGTGTGTGTGTGTGTGTGTGTGTGTGTGTGTGTGTGTGTGCAGAAATTTGAGGGAGCATGTATCCTGAGTCCCCTGTATGTATTATTCCTCATGTGTACATACTTACCTAATCGTATAACTAAAGGACTAAGTTAAGCACGTGATGTCTCCTCTTTCTATCCCTTATTTATCCTACATATAGAAACGCTCTCAGGAAATTCTAACTGATTCGGCTACATAGGTTAGAATACCGTTCGATCATTTTCATGGATTTATTGGGAAACACTGTAGGTTGTTTCTTAAGTCATTGTAAACTGTAATATAATAATTTGGTATTCTTTTCCTGTGTCCTTTTGATGATGTTATAATGCACTTTAAAATCTGTTTCTTCAATATCCTCTTTCCCTGTTATAAATGTATGCAGAAATACCAAGTACCGTATCTTGTAGGCTACTGATTTTTGTCGAGACGGTGGGAGTTATGTGTACTTTTGTCAATAGCTCCATTTTTATTTGTAATTTCCCATAACAATATAGACAGGGACACGTGATTAAGATACTGGGGATGGTAGTGAAAGGCAATTACTCTACTAGGAGATAGTCACTAGGAACTTGAGAGAGGCGTATATGATGCAAGCAGCTAGGGGCACAAGTCAGTCAGGAGGATACTAGAGTTGGTTGTGGTAAGCATTCCAGGATCATAAAATCTTTGTACTGAAGAGGAATATAGATACCATGCAGGCTACAAGTCACAACACTGGAGATGACAAGAGACAAGCAAGAAGTACAACAAGGGCTCAAAAATTGACTACAGTTACTATTGACGCTGACAAGTTAACCCAAGAAACACAGGGCATTTCTTCCAGTGTGCTGTATGTGATCGGTATATATATATTAGCTATATAGGCCAGCGAACTGAAGGAGGATATTTGGAAGAAGGATAGAGAGCGAGAGAGCAATAATTTCTAACAGAACGAAGGGACACGTTATAAATGGGGATTAATAAATGGGGATTATATTATAGTACTGCAAGATATTATAAAAAAAAAACAGGGTTATATTAATGGGAGACTAAATTGGTTCTTTATGTTCACTGTAGGATGCCTGTGTTACCCATGATCTCCTCAGCTATAATGAAACAATTAGAACTGATGAAAGGAACACATTCACTGGCATAAATGGATCATACATAGATTTAAAAAAAGGTTGAAGAGTAGCCATTATTAGGAAAAGAGAATGGTTATGATGATGATGGTGGTGGTGGTGGTGGATAGAGGATAATGGAGATGGAGAATTGTAAATGGTTTGAGGCATTAGTGTAATGTTGGTGGTGGTGGTGGTGGTAGAGGTAGAGGTGGTGGTAGTGGTGGGGGTGGGATGAGGATGATGGCGAAAAACGTGACTTTGAAATTGGAATGGAAAATGGTGATGATTGAGAGGTATTAGTGAAGTGGTGGTGGGGATAGATGTGGAGGTGGTGAGGTGAGGAGAGTCGGGATGGAAGTAGATGAACTGGGGATGGAGAAGGGTAGTAGTAGTGGTAGGGATAGAGTGGTGTGGTATAGAGGTAGAGGTGGTGGGGAGGGAGCCAAGCCGCAGATGTAGTGAATGGTCGTGGGGGTAAAGGGAAAAAACGTCAGTGTGTGTGTGTGTGTGTGTGTGTGTGTGTGTGTGTGTGTGTGTTATTTTCAGTTGGGCGTCACCAGTTTATAAGAGTACGTGTTCGTTCGTTTAACTTTAACCTTTAGGGAACGTTAATTAAATTACTGTAAGTTTTCAGAAGTTGCTGAAACCCGTTTTGGTTGTAACCCCTATAATAATCTAACTATTACTCTCATGATTGGTTTGCATTACATAATTTGTAAACAGTAATGATGGATTTTCACTGTATTGTTATTCATGATTTTATGATACCTGTTTAATTCAGCTTTGCTATGAAAGGCGTTTGATTGTGATAAAGAGTAACTATAACGCTGTTGTCCCATACAAAAACCAATATATGAAATGATAGTTATGTGAGAATGATTTGCTAATATTTGACATATGTTTTACCTTCGTGTGCCCATTATAACTACCACATCTCAAAGGAAAGTAGTGAACAATATCTCATTAAAGAGCTGCTTGGTCGTTCGAGATGCAGGGACACAGAAATACTGATGATAATGATGTTGGTGCTGCTGCCTGGATAAAGATAAACCGAGGCAAGCATCATCAGAGTTCGTGTATGAACCATGGTGGCTTCTGATTCCTCCTGACTGTGTCACGAAACAAGCTCCTTTGATGTAGGTGGTGTTTCGTGGCAATGTTTCAAAGACTCACCAATCCCCAATTTTCTAACTACATCACCGAGGACCTTAGATATCAAGTTACAAGGTAGAGTACAGTTGAATAGGAGTGACAATGTGTGAGTGTTTGCTGGTCGATCATGTGGACCTCCAGATTATGAAGAGGATCAAGGTGCGGGGAAATGGAGGAGGTGA